>VZTA01023049.1:173810-217365 GCA_013398855.1 Mohoua ochrocephala | reverse complement strand
GGCCGGCCTGCAGGGAAGCGGTCTCCGGAGTGCATGGAGCGGCTTGGGGTGCAAGGACCTTGGAGATCATCCTCTTCCAACCCCTGCCATAGGCAGGAACACCTTCCACTAGACCAGGTTGCTCCAGGCCCCATCCTACCTGGCCTTGAGCTCTTTCAGGGATGGGGCATCCACAGCTTCTCTGGGCAACCTGTGCCAGTGCTTCACCACCCTCCCAGTAAAGAATATCCTAATAGCTAATCCAAACCTGCTCTCTTTCAATCTGAACCCGTTCCCCCTTGTCCTCTGTAACTTCATACTCTGCCATATAGTCGTGCCCCGTCTTTCCTGTAAGTTCCCTTCAGGTACTGGAGGCCACAATTAGGTCACCCTGCAGCTCGTCATTTCCAGGCTGAACAATCCCAATTCTCTCAGCCTTTCCTCGCAGCAAAGGTGCTCCACCCCTCTGATCAACTTGGTGGCCTCCTCTGGCCTCTCTCCAGCAGCCCCACGTCCTTCCTGTGCTGGGACCCCAGTGCAGGAGGCAGCTCTGCAGGTGGGGTCTCACCTGAGCGGGGCAGAGGGGCAGAATCGCCCCTCTCCTGCTGCCCACGGGACTCCGCAGGCAGCCCAGGACACGTTTGGCTTTCTGGGCTGCTTGCACCGACTGCCAGCTCATGTCCAGCCTGTCATCCAATGTTCTGTTCTGGAAGATGCACGGCCTTAGGCATGTGCCAGCTTTTTTTTTAAAGAGTTACCTGGCCTCAAATTTAGCTTGTTACTGAATTTCCTACTCTATGACTGTAACCTTTAAGTGGTAATAAAAGTACAGATGTTGTGTTACAGCTTTACCAGACAATGCAGAATAAGTGTTTTATCACTCAGCAATTTGCAATACCAATATGCAGTTCCTTTTCAAATAGAGCAAATAAAGTCCACCAGCATAAAAGTGGGGATTTTTTTAGTCTAAGGAACTGTGACAACTCCTGAATATTAGGAGTTTTAGATCTTTTCTCCTACCATAAATAATGTGAGAAACACAATTTTGCCACTGCTTTTGACTGTTGTGTGACCTTTGCCTAGACATGGAAAGCATCTATCTCAATGTATTTTATGTGGCACTGCACTATTTCATGGAACAATATTTTAGAAACTGACAGTTCTGTATGGATTTTCAGATGGATACTTTAAATATTCATATCAAAGATGTCTTGGTGGTCACTAATCTCCTTGGCAGAACGCCATTCTTTACCCTTTGTTCTTTTTCACCCTGTTTACACAAGGGGGAAAAAATCAGAGCATGAAAGATCCAATTCTTCACAGCATCAGAAACTACTTTGACTACACTCCATGGAATTAGTTTGCATTTCTAACTGTGTAGCTAGAAGCAGCATTAGGTCATAGATACCAAGCTGTGAATTAAATGGCTGCAAATGTTACCTTGACACAAAACCATAGATCTTCCTCACACACCCCTCATCCTTCAAGCTTGTCATATTTGATCTATTAGGTAAGTAACACTCCCAACCTATATTTTACAGATTGTACAGAAACCATATATTTATATAATTTTCTAACAAGCATTGTACAAATAGAGAAAAAATTAACTGAGAAAACAATATTTAAATTTGTTTCATACAACATACAAACCTTGACATACATCTAAGAATTATTTGTACAAATTTAAGGAGCTTTTAAAAAGGTGGTCATGTTAGCGTGCTTTACATTAGCCAAAGGGTCCTTTTGTTTACTCTCCACCCTCTGCCACAATGTATAATGAAGACAATACATTAAACTAAAGCAGCAGTTTGACTGCAGTTGCTGTCTTTTCTAACCAATGCATACATTTAATCCTCGTGTTGTACCCCACCCATCCTTACACACAAACAATGAGTAAGAAACCTCAATTAGATCTGCTCTTCTCATTTTCCCCTTGTACCAGCGTCACTTGGCCTTCTCCAAGCAGTATAAACCAGAGTTTAACCAAAACAGCCAGTTCTTACCTGTGTGGATTATGTTAGTGGTATTTTTAATCTTTCAGAAGTAAGGAAACAATATATTAACAAGATTAAATATGGTAAAATAAACATGTTTATATGCTTTTGGTTGTCAACTTTCACTTTAGCACTGCTATTACTGACTTCACGCCTTGTTCCTTTGCAAGATAATAATGGAGTTTTATCCCTGTTTTCATTTGTGGGTTGACAGCCATTCATTGAATCTTTGAACAGTGTAATTCTGTGCAAAAATGTGCTCATTTCTTTGTTTTAGTTGCCATGCCCACAGCAAATGTGGTAGCCTTTAAATTTTTTTTTATCTCTAGCTGCCAAGATAAATACTTAAAGTAAGGATGATTTTATCTGTTGGGGAGTCATGATGCATAGCAGTTATCACCTGTGTGAGGATGCATAAGGACCAGTATAAGCATGTTTGCAATGCAGCCTCTTTATCTACTGAAAAATAATTGATCACTAGTGCAACTCTCAGCACTCAGATCTCAAAAGCTTTGCTTACAACAAGGGTAGTTTTAAGTGACTTGCAGTGAGGTGTACATGTTGAATGCAGAGGAAAACTGGAGTAGAAGCTCTGGGTATAATTTTCCTTTTTGGTTTGCCTTTTCAGTAAGATTTCTTCAGTACGAATCACTTGATTCGGAACCAGAGTCTCGCCTCTTTGGCCCTACCCTTCCTCAGATCAGAGTAATTTAGATGGTAGCTAATATAAATCCTACAGGCGTGCTCATAATGGGTGCAATCAGTGCAGAACAGGAGCTTGTGATTTAGCACTGTATATTAGAAATTTCTATTTAATATAGCACATCATCATCTCTACTACAACAGAGATATTTCACACAACATCCTCTTCTGGGATATATGTAGTCATCCATCTATGCTATAGGCTCCACCTGAGAGCAGAATTTGGTCCTGAATTGGTATCTTGCACATATACTAAGAATTTACAGGGAGTGGGGAAGTTTGCCTGGAGAGTTCTTTTGTTCTGCTGTATTCCTCAGAAATAAAATTGGTGGTGTTAAATATTTGAAAACATTGAAAACATTGCTTGCCATGAGTAGCATTCCATCTTTGATTGTTGCCTTAGCTGACTTCCACATTTGCCGTAGAAATCGGAGAGCATGGAATGAAGAAGGGATGATGCTGTAGAAGTGGAATGAATGCTGACCTGAAGAACTATAATTCCATCTTTGCCAGACAGTTCTTGCATGTCACCTGGCAAATTATTTAAACCAATTTCTTTACAAAGTAGGCCTGTTTGCTTGTTCGAAGACTAATGTCCTTCTCAACTACAGCTGTGAAAAGAGGCCAGCTCTGTTCAGAGCGCACACATTGGACTTTTCCTATCTCTAGGGATACACATCCATCCTCCATTTCTAGCTTAAATGCATAAAGATAGAAAGAATATCATCTCTCATGGCATGTTTCTTCTCATTCAGAATGAGCGAGATTGGCAGATGCCCGGAACACTCAGCTGAAATGAATATTAGCAAGCCTTTTGCTCTGAGCACTGGGTTTAACCCCAAGTGGCAACTAAGGTCCACACAGCCTCTCACAGTGAACACTCTTGAACGCACTACATGCCAATCCAGACCTAGTAACAACTTGATATAGTGGGCTTTCACCTCTAATTTCCCAAAGGAATGGCACTGAAACATTCAGGTATGATGGCAATAGTGATGGAGGCCACAGAAGCCCATCACAAGGAAGTGAGTTCTTTACTCGGTGCAGATGCAACTCTGAGGCAGATGCTGGCAGGCAAAATATCAGTAGAAAGCATCAGAATCTAGGTAATTTCTAACACAAGGTCTCAGCTTAATAAAACCTCTACTGAGGGTTGGCCAAGCAGTTCTGTGAGTTCTATGCCATCTGCAGTGGACAGAAGCTTAGCTGCAGGCAGCTGTGTATGAAACTACACTAGAGCACGTTAAATACCACAAGCACATTTCTGCTGGCACGTTGTCTCATTAACAAATCTATTTCCTTTTCTTGTATGGCCTCTGAAAATAAAGCTCAAACACTTTTTCAGTGTTTGATCATAAGAACACAAGCACCTCCCCTTACAAGGTTCAAGATCTTCTCTAAAGGACAAGATCTCCAAGATGAAGGACAAAGAATTTAAAAGTCGGCAAATGCCCAGAGCAAGCATCTGTGACAGAATTTGGAGCGCGGGATTAAAGCGTGTAAATGGGCAGGACTCCTTCCCAGCACGCCCAGGACACTGCCGAGCACACCCCTTGAGGGGGCGGTGTGACACAAGGCATGGATCAAAGGATCCAGGGGGTTCTGCACTCTCCCTGCTTACACCGGCACTGCAAGAAATTCCCGGGACATCTACTGCCACAGGATTTATGGTTCTCTCCAGCAATATGGAGGCATCCCTCATTTCTTAATGAGTTGCTTCCTGTGGGAAATAAGGTTGACTTTGGCAGTATAAATGGCATTGGGCTGATTCAAATCCCATCAGAACTGAAGAATGTGTTTATTTTTAAAAGTATAATTCAAATATGTATCTGAGATCTAATTTCTTTAATTTCTTAGAGCCCATATACTAATTTTACATCACTTTTCCAAGGATTCCAGAAGCATCTCATTGAACAAAATAAGGCAATGCTTCAATTCTGCCCCAAACTTTGCCTGTTCTGCACTATCCCAGCTCGGACACAATGTAAGAGGATAAATAAAGGTGAATGTGATTAATCTCTTGTAGTGGCTTCTTTTGAACAAACCAATGCAGATGTGACAAACAAATGGTACAAATAAACTGAATGGTTTTCATAAGGTATTATTCGTACAGAGAAAGAGTTATTTTTAATTCGTCCTTTAAATAAATGCCTGAAAGTTCTCATATGTCTGGCAGCTTTCAACACCAGCTTCATCAGTTGTTTACTGTCCTCCAGAGCCTGTTCGATAATGCAAGTGCATCAGGGTGACATCCAGCAGTATTAATTCATGTCACTGGCGTTTAGCTTTTACTGTATTTGTTATGTAAACTTTATATTATATTATTTCCAAATGCAGTCTTGAAAGGAATGATTCTGTACTTCTGCTTAAGCTACTTTAAAGATCAGCAGACTTGATTTCATCCCATCAGAATAGAACATTTTATAGCCTGGATAACTAATTTCTCTTCATCTCAACTGAACAAGGCTTACTCACTAATTTTTGGCAAATGAGGGAACTACAGGTATATTTAAAAAAAAAAAATAATAGGCAGCTCAGCTTACATACTGTATCAGAGCACAGAAAAGAACTTCCAAGCATCCTGTTGAAAGAAAGCCTAGTAGTACCTATTTGCCTGGAAGATATCATAGTTGGGACCAGCTCATCCATTTGATCAAGGAAGGGAAAACTGTTCAAAAGCACTCGAGTAACTCCAGAACCTAAAACTCATTAGCACTATTTCTTGTGTCACAAGGGACAAACCCAGAGCTGTTTCTAAGCTGCAAGTACTGCATGTTTAAATGACATTCAGGTTTTCAATTTCAACGCTGTGATTAGTTAATTAACAAATCTAAGGACAACAGACAATAATCCAGACACCAAAAATGTAAGAAATATTCCTCTGGTAGTAATCTGGGAGGATTAGGAAGATAATGAAATGGTATAGAATTATACTGTTTCAGATAAAATTTAGGAATCAGAATGCAAAATCTACTTGCCAGCAAAAAAAACATGTAAAGAAACTATTGTAAAAGAAATATTTAAATTAATTTCTGAACTCCCACCTCAAACACTTACAAATGGATAGTCCCAAGATGAACTGGGTGAATTTTTTCACCTCTAACCTCTGTTATAATATCTAAATGTACATACTAATTATATCTGTAGAATATTACTACAGTAAAAGTATCATATGAATCTGTGAACTGTAACTCTACACAAATGAGATCACTTTTCCTGCTACATCAAACAAGATTGTTGATAATCAAAACACTGTACAAGCTATTTCTGCTTCTTTGCTGTAAGCTACAAAGGCATCCCACCTGTCTCTCTGCTTCACGTACTTGCTTCCAGTTTTGTACGAGGAATTTTGTACTGTACTGCACATATCTTAGATCTTGGTTCTACTTTACTGTCCACAAAGAACTGTAAATGCTAACTCAAAAGGTCTCAGAGCATTTTGGTTCTGAAGTGTTTTGACTCCAAAGCAAAGTATTCCTGGAAAAACTTGCTATTATACACAAAGACAGTATATACCCTTCACTGATAACTAAGTTGAACGAGACTTGTGGTAGCAAAATGGCACATTTTATCCTGTTTGGAGATCAGCTCATTACCAGGGAAACAGGAATTTTCTTGCCATGTCACTAGGATTACATTATTTGTTATTATGTTACTCTTCAGGCCCAGTTATTCACAATGTTGAGTAGCAATCTAAATTGTGAATAGGAAACCGTCGGTCCAGATTTCCTTTCCTCACTCCCTTCACTTAATATCTGTGAAGTCAAGGACTGAACAAGGCCTTCTGAAATGTTTCTGTTCCAGCTGCAACTTGAAACTTGAGATGGCAAAATCTCAAGGGAGAGGGAGATGTTCAGCTTGTTCTGAAATAAGAAGCTGCTGGGAGGCCCTGCGAGCAGACCTAAATCTTTGAAAGAAGTCTTGCCAAGCTCCAAACATTCCAAGTTACTGGGCTGCTGATCAGTCTGACCTCAAACTTTGCCACAGCCATCTTGCCATAGCTCCCTCCTTCTGCCTGAACACCACCCATAGCCAGAAGCAGCCTGGCTGGCTGGGGCTGGGGCATTGGCACTTGTGCTGCCAGCAGGCTGCTGTTCCAGGCAGCTCTTTTGCCAATTCCCAGAGTCACCCCTGGCTGTTCCTACAGAGAGAACTGTCCATCACCTTGTCATGGGAAAAGCAGCAGATACTGCTGATGGTGCTATATAAGCATTAGCAATATTAAATCACAAGGTGTCTGTGTACAAGGAACATAAGACTTAGGACTACCTGCAAACTTCTCCCTGCAAGGATGTGCACCGTGTATCTTTTGTATCTGTTGGTTGCCATATGCCACTTACAGTGTTTACAAATCATTCTGTTCTCAGAGAGACCTACAAACATTTCAGTAGTTTGAGGTTATATTTACTCAGCTGACTACAAATTGTGAAGATGCATCACTAAGGGCTGAAAAGTGAAATTAAAGAATGCATCTGACTTGCCATCATCTGGACAGATTTGTGCAGATAATGTGGAAAAACTCTTCATGCATTGCCTGTCAGTGAAGAAGTCATTCCCATTCCCCTCTGTAGGCAAACAGTTGCAGCAGTGCTTGGTTCTGTAATAGGAGAGGCTATTCAGGAGTGTTCTCAATCTGCCGTGCTGGGCTATGCAGGTCCCTTTGACCCTGCTTGCTATGATCATGTGGTTATCACTGTGCCTGATCGATCACATTGCAGCTCTGGACACAAGACTGCTGCAGCAAACAAGCTGGTGGGACAACTCCAACAGCTCCATGTTCCAGGGCTGCCTGGAAAAGCCCCTCGTGGGGAGGTTTCGAACCAGCAGCTGCACCACTGGCGCACTGCCTTCCCAAAGGGAACGCAGGCCAGCAGATGCGGACTCCCTGCACTCCTGGATGACAATTAGGATTTTGAAAGATTTCGGGGACATATTACTAAAATGTAAGCAGAATAGATCTAATTTAAGACTTTTTCATGCCTTCATGCAAAAAAAACGGCCCCCATTTCTCTCTCTCCCCATTCCTAACTTCCTGGTTTTTGCAGTCACTACTAAGGATTTACATTTCTGGAAAACTACAACACTGACTTCTTTCACATTGGCTTTTAAAGCCAACATATGACTGGCAAAGTGTTTACCAGCCAGACAAACCAAGCAAGCTTTTTATGTCTCCAAAGATAATAAAATAGTGCTCGCAGCACAGCTTGCCTTGAGCTTCTGCACAAAGCTCCACAAAAGGAGATGGCTATTTTAATCATCCTGCAGTTTCTTAAGCATAGGTTCTCCTGTTGATTTAGAATAGGCTCAACCCAGAACACTAAGCCATAAATATATTTGGAGCTGAGGCTGAAGCAGAATTAATATTCATCTCTCTAGTTTTATTTAAAAATATACCTTTAGATCTCTCGATGTGTAGCAGAGTCAGTGAGTCACTCCAGACAATTTAAAGATATTTTGGAAAAAGCTGTAAAGTGAGTTTTTGGGTTTGTTTTTCTTTCTTCCTTTTTTTTTTCCCCCAGTCACAAGCAGACGTGGCTTCGTTATTTGGGGGTTTTTTTTGTAATAGAAAAACTAGAGCTGCATAGGAGTTAATGAGCACATAGCATCCCTCAGTGACATAGACACTCCAAGAGAAAAGGAAGGACTTCTGGGTGGACTCTAGCCGGCCATCCTGTGTTGATGAAGCTGGTGGAGTAGTGACAAGGGGCCTCTGCGTCCTGTGCAGCAGCAACTGCAGTGAACCTCAATGCTCAGAGCAAAGGGCACAACTGGAAGGAGGAAACTGGCCATTTCTCCAAACTTCCCCAGTTCATATTGCCTTATGAGTCGGGCTGGCTGCAATGTGGAAAGTATGCAGCACCTACAGATTTTTACAGAGGTGTAGGGACAGAAATAAAGCAGGAGAAAGTCATTCACAGAGTCAGAAACTGATAGCCAGCATGGGGACTCCTGGCACCCTGCCCAGCTCACTCTCTTCTAGCCTGCCAGCTTAGAACCTAGACAAGGCCAGAACTGACAGTGTAATGCCTCTGTCTTCTCTATAGCAAGGCTTTAGCCTGGCTACTCCTAGCTCGAGCCAACACCATGACCATGTGTGGTGAATGAAGCAGACAGCAGAGGCCAGCAACAAAAACGATCCTGTTATTCTGAGGAGTATTTCTGGCAGGATCCAGGGGTGCACAGCAATGAGGAGAAAGCTGTGTTCCATCTTTAGCGGAATGCCTCACTTTGCTGTACTCTGTTTCGTGACTTGTTTGTTTGAGCCTTTTTTTAACCACTCTTTTGGGCTTTTCAGTGTGTGCAGACAGGACAAATATAGTGACTCACAAGCATATACCTATTATTTAGTTGTTATATAAAGCCCACCTGAGCACACCATGAATTCACATTTTAGGTTTGCTGGAAACTTCTGCTGGAAATTTGTTCTGGGCTGTTGCCACCTTGCAAGGATCCTTTTTCACCCCCCCCACATAGGCAAATCCTCAGCTTGTTTTTAAATTACTGCATATAAGCCCTGTTAGTCACAGCAGTGACCACAAAAAACGTGGTCACTTTTTTGCCTTTGAAATTCTTATTTCATGCAACTTTCCTAGGTAACCTTTCCTAACATAGGATACCCATTTGTGCTTTTCATGTGGTGGCACGGTCACCATCCTGGTAAGGTGACAAGGAAATTTGTTGGAGCCTATTTTAGATAGCAGATCTTCTTGCACATCATTCATACAGTCATCACTATGAACAACACAGCCCACTCCCCTGAGCGGGCCCCAGGAACCCACTTATTTCTGAGGTGACTCTCCTGCCCTCATCAACAGAATGAGCCATGCCCTTGCAGAGCATGTAGCAACCATGCCCTACAGGCCAAAGCAGCATATCCACCTCATCCCTGTGACTGAGAACCTCTGTTAAGTCATATACTCTATTAGCACCAAAAAGCTTAATTCCCTTGTATATAATCAGTTTGTTATTCACTACGTATATTCCCCATGTGCAACTAAGTAGATACTTAACAGCTCTTTTTCTCAGAAACTCAATGCAGTGCTTTCAAATTAACTGGCAATATATTTGTACTTTGGACTCACCTGCATGCCAAGATTAGCAATATTTCTAACTGCTTATAGTCACAGACACTGTAAATACAGTATTCAGTCTGCTTCTTTTATGGGTGCTGCTTAACCTATTCTAAGCATCATAGTTTAGTCTACTGTTTAAACAAAAGTTGGGTTTTCCCAACAGCTGAGACCTGAAGTCAAGTTGCTTTACAGTCATGTTTTACTGTAACAGGTTAACTTCAGTCCAGAAATGCAAGAGAAATTAATCCTTCTGAAGACACACGCTGAGCAAAATCAATATATGCACTCAGAGGGAGTTTTAGATCTGTGCCTGATGTGATCTTACGTGTTCTCCGGGCAGATTATTTTCTTTGATGTCATCTGGCTGACTCTCTGGGGATGACCCTCTGGATCCAGGGCCTCATATCTATTCTGAAGTGGCACCTGGGTAGGTGATGGGGGTTGGGAGGAATTTTTATTAACTCCCCAAGTAGGGACCCATTTCCACTCTCCTTCATCTACTAGGTCTCCTCCCTCTGCCTGATGGTAGGAGGCATGGGAGTCCCCTGACTCCTGGTGGGCTTCTTTCACAGCTGGAAGGGTGAAACTCCACCAGTCTATTTCCCTTTTGCTTTCCCTAATACTCCTTAGTCTTTCCACCTCCTCCTTAAGCTCAGCCACCAGGCAGAGGAGATCATTCACGTGTTCACACCGCACGCAGGGGTTTTTTGCATGGTCCCCTGGTACTACTGACAGGCTCAAACACTCTGTACAGGAAGGGGTCTGGACAGATGTGGCCTTCTAGAGGGGGTTCTGGTTGGGTTGGTACACTTTCACTAGCTATAGCTTTTGATCCTTTGGAGATCACTGCTGGAAAAAACCCCAAACCAACCAACCAACCAACCCAAAATAAAAAGCCCACTAGCAGGAGGATGACTGCAACCCTGCCTGCTTGAGCTGCCACGTAAACTGCCACGCCACGCCCGCATCGCCGCGCTCCCTGGGGCCTCCTTTCAATCGCACCTCCGAGGGCCGGAGGAGGCCCCGCCCTGCGCCTGAATGGCTGGCGAGAGCACCTTATTTTCTGTTTTATTACAGCTTCATCTTTGAAGTTAAACCCCAGGAAGCAGGGAGTGAGTGTGGTCACTCAAATGCTCATAGAATTTGCAAGTGAAAACTCCAAATGTCCTCTCTAATGAGAACGCCTCATCTCACCCATTTGCCTTGAACTTGTCCTATACACTTTCCACTATCACATCAGTCTATGCATTACTTCTGCCCTGGCAAAACACCACTAAAGTTAGGGGACAGTGCAAATTAAAGATTGATAAACCCACACTGCAGAATTTCAGCCTGACCTTTCACACTCGGGATGCAAATCTACTACTTCTCATGATCCCCCCCAAGTCCATGAAAATGCTGCTCTGTCTCTGCCTTGGCCCGGTGCAGAAATGGAAACCAACTGCTAGCAACCTGAAATTTCTTAAAGCCAGAATAAAATGCAATCCCTATGATGTTTGTGCAGAACACAGGCAGGTAACTGTGTCAGGGAGCATTTTTTCTCTTTTTCTATGGCTTATATTTTGGAAGCAAAGAGCTTTCTATCCAGCCAGCCTTGAAAACACAAGCACTGCCTGGAATTCCTCTCATAGATGTGAAGCCAAACTGGCTTCTGCTATAGCAGGAACTGGAGGAGGAGAGGTGCAGATTGTGAAAGTGCAAAATTGGTCTGAGGGAGATTATAAGAATCAGAGCATACTTCATCATGGTGAATGTTTCAAGAACACTGGCAGAAAAGATGAAGGAAGGAGATAAGAAAACACAGTTTGGCAGATAGCTCAGTCCATACCCTCCTACACAACAGGGTTTTTTTGTAGAGGAGGTAATTTTCAGCCGTTGATACCAACCTTAGCAGCTTGTCAGACAGGCTGCCAGCTATGTGGAGGCTGATGACAAAACCACTTATTCTACAGAAACCTACAAAATGATCTTTCCAAATTTCTGTCAGGTTAGGAAGGTCCTGCATGCAGCAACAGCTGTGTGCTGATAGCCCATACTCTTAACACGCTCAGCGTGCCTTCTGTACGAACGTGGTAGACAGTGGCCCTCTGCTTGGGACAATGGCACTTGAAAAGTCACGTTAAAAACATTTTCTCTGTAGCTTACACCCTCTTCCTCTTGATTACATCTGTCTGAACCAAAACAAGCAGAATTACAATCTAGGTTTACAAAATGCTAAGGAGATGTATGAGAGGAAGTTTTCTCAACCACAGCTGCTTTCTAAAAGGCTACAGGACATTAATTAGTTGCTGCTGCTCCCTGCAGCCTCCCTCCACCTATACTGGAAGGACTGGGCTATGGATGAACAGCAGCAATAGACCAGAATCCTGCTTTACAGCAGGGCCCTACCTGGGATCTAGGCAGAAGTGAGCCATGCTCCAGTCAACTTTCTTTTTCCCTTAGCAACCTCATAAATGGTAGGAAAAAATAAGCAAGTCTAATAACATTGAGCAATTATACAGTAGTTGATAAATAAAGATGTTGAAAATAAAGTTTGACCAATCAATACTAATACATGATAAAGCTGTTACTGATATGTAGCAAGCAGTTAATAAAAATTATAAATAATAATGTACTAAATAATGTAATAAAATGAATAGTCTCTTCAATCCCACCTTCTGCTCCTCAGCTATCCTCACTTTAAGAGCTTATTCCTCAATCACTGACAGAGGAGGACATTAACTTACACCCTGTGCTCCTCTTTACCCCTCTCCATACATGTCCTGAATAATATCAGATTCTGGGACTGTTGCTTCATGAATTTGCACTCCTCCCTACCTCATGTGTCCTCCTGGTTCCAA
This sequence comes from Mohoua ochrocephala, assembly GCA_013398855.1. Taxonomy (NCBI): domain Eukaryota; kingdom Metazoa; phylum Chordata; class Aves; order Passeriformes; family Acanthizidae; genus Mohoua; species Mohoua ochrocephala. The sequence continues at coordinate 204,777 of VZTA01023049.1, read as the reverse complement.
GAGCCTTCAGCTCAAAAAGAATCTGTTCCTGACAAGATGGACGGTTTTTGTGGGAAGTGTCCATGGTCCCTTTGAGTTATTCCCAGTCCCACACAGAGCCTCTCTTCTCCTCCCTTCCCTCCAGTCCTCACAGTGGGCCATTATACTACATCAGACTGATCCAAAAATGAGAGCTGAGGGAGACTCTCTGAAACAGGCTAGAAAAACTCTGCTGTGGTATGGCCCATAAGAGCACAGCTTTTTTAAGCATTTTTGTATCTGCTAAATAATTTCTCAAGTTCCATGTTTAAATTCCCTCCCTAAGTGCTGGAGTCTGCCCTATGAGGACCTCACTAAAACTGAGGTAATGAAGGACATGATCAGTTTTCTGAGGGTGTTGTGACATAGAGGCAGGTCTGATTACATCATTTGTTTTGGGTTGAGTCTCAGGAGCTTTATAAAAAGCAGTCCTAAAGGCAAGGAGAGGGAAAGGGGGAGAGGAGGGCAATAACTCATTAGCAGAAGCTCTGTATATGTGCATTCTGCTATTCGCCACATGTCTACAAGGGAATTTCTTCAGAGTGCAAAGAAACCTGTGAACTGCTGGAATATTATAAGTCTTTCCTTGAGATGTCAGCCAAGAGCTTCAGTACGGTCACAGTGGCTACTGTGCTCATTTTCTTCCTAAAGATACAGCTCTCAGTGCAAGCGCCGTTGAATGGTAAAGTCTTTCAGCTTTCTATTCTATTGTCACTTGTACCTTAGGGCAGTTATTTATGCAGAAAAATGGCATCTTTTAATTATTACTATTCAGTATCATGCTCAAAGTTGTATATTGTTGCAGTCTGCAGCTGTTTGGAGTTAGTATCCTTATTTCAATTTCTCAGAAGAGGTATTCTGACATACACAGGGAAGAGAAATTTGTCCTCTGATTTAGTTGGCATTATAGACATCTTGCATGCTCAGTATGCTTTGCTTTGTGATCTTTTTATTTCTCATAAAATGAAGCAGAGACTGGCCCTTTCAGAGTTAGTGGAAGCATCACACCTTTCCCTCTGCCTGTTTATTTTTAAATCAGAGAGAAAAAAAGCAATCCCTGTAAAGCACCCCACACACTAGAGGTCATTCTCTTATATCGAAACAAGACTAGTTTCAGGAGGTTGGCACTCCTCGTTCTCTTTTTAGGAGTCAACGTTCATTTATTCAAGCTGATTGTAATTAATTTTCATTTTTTCAAACTAATTATAATCTACCCAGTGTTATTATAGGATACGAGGGGAATTGTTGTAAAGTGTTATGTGAGAGGACTAACTCAGCACGTATATTCATGGGACAAAATCCAGAAGGTTCAACCATAATCCAGAGCTGTCGGTTCATGCAGAGCTCCGTCAGGACAAGCATTTTACCAGGTTTTTTGCATGAGCAGCATAAGGCATGGAATTCAAACTTTAAAGGTCATCTTCTTATTTTGTGCCTATGTCCTCTGAAAAATGCCTGTATTCTCTAGCAGAATCTTCCACCTGAAGGACGGAGGTTCCTAGAGCTTGGTGCTTTCCAGAAGAACAGAATAAATAAAGCTTGATGCTTTCCAGGTGCTTCTGTGACCATACAGAAGGTTTGGAATTGAAAGGATGTGCTGAAAAGATATGTCTTAGGATACATCCTGAAGGGAATTCTGGAGAGTGCCTATCTCAGACTTAGAAACCTAGTACCAAGAACTGGCAAGAGCTAGAGGATCTGCCAGTCTCAGACATCTTTCCAGGTAGATCATCACACCTACAACCATTCACACTTTCCCAGCTCTCAAGCGACATTGGAAATGTACTTTTTCCCTGGTTATTGATCAATCAAACACAGGTACACTGGCTCTAAGAACCTCCTCTGTCATGTATGGCCATGTAACGGTGTTACTCATCAATACTCATCTCAACATGAACAAAGAGGCAGGAGAGTGTTCACAGACACAGAGCCATTGAATGTTCCCTTCTAGATGTGAATCCTCCAATTTCACACTGTGTGACAGTCTGCATAACCCTCATTCCTTTACCAGGCAGAATAAGGGTAAAAGCAACCTTGCTCACAGTCTGGGGCTGGCAGCTCTCTGTGTTCATTCAGACAAAATCAAGAAGGTTCTGCCATCTGGTCACTGATTCATCTCCTGATCCAAGTTGGATGAAATGAGCCTAGATGTGCCTCAGCCTTACCTACAGTAGTTGCTATGGTTGTGCTCACCATAAAGTCACAATGTCAGTGAGCTGCAGATCATCAAAGTGCCCACAGGCCAAGGAATACTTCTCTTGGCAAGACTTGAAGCTTTCACTTACTTTTGTGTCCAGTGGCATAACTGACCAAAATATTGTAAATACTTAGAAGTGATTGTTGTGAGGTTGCTGTAGCTTATAAAAATCATAGTTTTGTCACCTCATACACATTTTAAGGGTCAATAAGAGCACGAACACAGTAGCTATTGTAGTTAAGCCAGTATTTCTTCAAACCCTGCTCAAATGAGGATACTTCTAAAACCTACTGCCGGTCAGTTTCTATCTTTATGCAAGCTTTGCTTACAGAATGACCAAAGGACACAAGCAACCCCCCAAAAACACAGTAAGAGAAAATCCCCCTGCAGAGAGAAGGCAAGAGGAGAATGCTGTTTCTCATCCTGAAATCTAAAACATGAGTTCTTCTATGAGAGGAACCTGAAGACTTGAGCCAGGATGATTACACAGACCTTGTTTTGAAAATTCCAGTGTAAAAGAACAAGGCACCTTGTCCTAACAAACTGAAAGCAGAGAGTTTTGTGTTCCCAGCACGTATCAATACAAAAGAGCTAAGTGCAGTCGGTTTGCACATCCCTACAAATTAATCCCAAACATTTCACACAACATTCTTTGGGAAAGACCTGCATCTGTGACCACACTGCAGAGCACAAGAAATGCTGCCAAGAACCATGTATTGAGCAGACAGGTGCATGTAATGATAAATATTTGCCTGCACGCATAAAGACACTCAAAGGCACACTGAGTGTTTGCAAGATTTGTATTTCAGGACTGTTTTCTAAGCAGAAATAAAATTAAATTTGCAGAGAGTAAAGATCAGCATTAGCCTGATAACCCAAACTGTTCAGGTCTGTTAAGACAAGCACCTCTAATTATGCAGCAAACCGAGTGATTTTAAGTAGGTTTCAGGCCTAGGAAAAAAAATTATTAAAAAGAGCATTTAATAAGTCAAGACATTTCCAAAACCAGGCAGAGATACTGTCCCAAGTTCAGTTCCTTAAGCAGTGGATGAGTATTGATCATTTTAACACTCACTCACCCTCCCTGGGATTCTCTGAGTTATATGGGTTCATGTATCATACTCCCTTTTACCAAAGTCCATCTATTCCCTTCTGTCCATCACTCCTCAGTGTAGCACCTGGCGAGCCACTGATGTTTTTCAAACTCCTCAACAGGGTATATGGGGGTTCATTGTAGTTATACCCCACTTATATTCCTTAGCTTCCTAACCAGAAAAAAATCCCACGGATGTACCTACAAAGTCTGTGGATATTCCAATTAAAAAAAAAAAACCAAAAAACCAAAAAAACAAGAAACCAACCAAACAAAAAAACCAAAACAGCAGTTTTGCCCCAAGATTTAAGTGACCACAAGAAATTCACCCCTATGGGCAGAACCACAGGGATAAGTATAGTTACAATTTGAGTTCATAAAGTGTCAAAAAGTTTGAAAGTGTCTATGTTTTGCTATGTTTTGCTCCACAGCTGGGACTAGAAATACAGACAAAAGTATGCAAAATTCAATACATGGGTTTAAGTAGCAATTTGTTTCTTTACAGAGTAAGATCAATTTCAAATACTCACAGTAATATTTCCTTTGTCTTTAAACAGGGTCAAAATGGTCTTATATTGGTAAGTACTAATTCATATATACAAAGTTATGGCTTTCCTCTGTACTTTAAGGACAACTTGCCAAATGTATTCTGGTGAGTACTTACTAGGATCATAATCCTCACCCAGGTTTGAATCTGGTCAGTTTTCTTGAAATCTGTTATTCATCCATCAGGTTTCATATCTAAGTGACTGAGAATCGGTTACTGAGTTCTAAATTTCCTTGTGGAATGACAGGAATTTCAGCAGACTAAAGCTGGCCCTACAACTGCAGAGAGACCCCAAAGCCCTCTGTTTCCTTACCAGTCACAGGCCAGCAGCACATTCCAGCCTAGTTCTGCAAAGAGCATTCTCTCCCTACCCACACGAATCTTCTTTTTCAAGCAGAGTCAGAGTTCAGCAAGTCACCTGTATCATGTTACTGGAGACTCAGGTCCCCGAAGATCCCAGCAGTGACAAAATGAATCGTCTTTAGGAAAGCAGTGTTAATTTGTAACTAATCCTTTTAGTCATCTACTAACTCAGAAGGACCTGATGGCTGCTCAGAAAAAGAATTATCTAGCGTTTTTCTTTTACTTGATCAAATCCTCTAGCCAGGTATTTCCTCATTCAGAGTAGCATTTTACATGCCAAATACCCCCACAGAAGTAGGCAGTACGGAGAATCTCAGAAAAAAAGCGCTTGTTCTTAAGCTTTTGGTGCTGCTCCAAGACAACACAAAGAACCTCTGAGACTGAACTTGCTGCTGGGAACTCCTCCCTTTGGCTGTGCTCCAGTTTACCTGACTCGCTTCACATACGCAGAAGGAAAACTGTCAGCTGCATGTCCGTCTGCCAGTGTCCATACATACACCTCACATTCCCAGTAGGGAAAAAGCTTGACACAGCTTTAACAAAAGCCCGGGTTTTCCACTTTGACAGCAGCCATCAGATGAATCTAGCCCTGCTGGGTAGTATGGAAAACAAGCCTTTTTTTTACTACCATCAAAGCAGAAGTTTTGCCCTTCTTCCCAGGGTAATCCTTGTTTAAATTAGTTACTTCTCCCTTCCTGGGAATTTGGGTAGCAGTGTTGATTTCAAAGTGTGTTATTCTCAGTGCCCAACTTCATGAATTCCCGTTAAGCTCTTCCATATTGCAGTCTGATTTCTACATTCTAAATGTATGGAGGATAGAGAGAAGGCTCACAAAACAGAATATCTTTTTCCTTCAACTACTGATTTCAAAATGTATCTAGAAAAACATATAAAAGCAAATATATAAAAGCAACTTCAAAAAAGTAAAGTGGTAACTGAATTTATACAGAATAGTACAGAAAAGCAGAGGTGGAACATTGATCCCCACAGAGAAAAACAGCTATTAGAGAGACTGTGCTAAGCCAGGAAAGAGCCCCTCTGTACTCTTCTACTAATCCTGGTTCCTTATGGCATCCTAAACTTTCCACCATTTACCTCTGCCCCTGAAACACTTTGCAGTGCCTCTCACTACAATTGAGTCAATAGGAATGGAAAGGAAATCAAGCCATTATAACTACAGTGCAGACTGATGTCAAGATGAGGGTCAAGGTACAAGATTGAGGGTGACGGAGAAATCCGGGTGCTCATTGTCAGAGAGCTCATTGTCTATTTGCTGAGCAGGACAATATGTAAAACTGAATGTTGATACAGTGTTAGTACCTCAGGCCATAGTGGCAAAGCAAGATGACACCGCATGTGATCAGGCCTTATCTATTCAGCACAGGCTTTCCAAAGAAATGAGAGTTTGCTTTGCCTATAAAGGAAACTACTACATTAGATACATCAAATATAAAGGCTCTCCTCTGTTTGCTTCTTCCTTAGCCAAACTGTACCAATGCTATTTGTTCTTTCTGTTTTCACTGCCCTTGTACATAGCCCAGGAAAAAGTGCCTGGAGGAAACACCACAGAGCAGTGAGGCCTGAGCCCTCAGCCCCCAGTGACACAGGCTTGCTTTGTGTTCTCTGAAGGGCAGCTCCACCTTCTGTAAAATGGACAAAGTAGATCAAATGTATCATAAGGAAAGTGTTTTCAGTTAAAGAACTAAAAGAGCGGTTCCAGTGCCCCACAGCTCAGGACAGCATGTGCAGGCAGCTTTTGGCAATGCTGCTGTGCGGCTGTGAGGTGCAGGCCGAAGTCTTCTGCCCCAGAAAAAAATGGTAGAAGTGGATGTTAGGCTTAAGTTCTTTGGATTCTGGCTCTGTTTCTGTAGTGTAAGTGGGCTGGAATGAAATCAGAGAACCAGAATCGTCCCTTCAAAGTGGACAAGCAGCTACAACGGAGAAAATAAGCTTTGCAGACAAGTTTAAGGTAATAGTGCCAACAGAATTATTAACATGCTTTAGCAGTAATAGTGCCAACAGAATTATTAATGTACTTTAGCATGTGAAGAGACAACTTCATGCTGCAAGGCAGACACAAGAACTGTTGTTAACAGACATCAGGCTAAGTGTACTTGCAAACTCTTTTATTCTGCTGTTGCCAAATACTCCAATTCAGTGGGGTGCTGAGAACCTGCGCTAAGACCCTTCCACCTCCCCTTCAGAAGTGCCAGCTTTAGTGAAGACACTAGAACATGCCCCAAATTTCTCATACAGCACTTGAATGCAGTAACAGCTACAGCCCTTGGTAATTCCTCTCTCTCACAAGCTTCCCTCTGGACACGTGTGGAAGATACACACATATTGGCTCAGTGTGCACAGAACGGTATGACTGAGCTCTGAGCAAAATGGAAACCATGTGGTCATGTCACCATGGCAGGGAGCCTGGACTCTCAGCCTTCACCGCTACCTCAGCCCTGGGCAAACAGCAACTTTACAACTTCCAGCTGGCTGAAAACAGGGCAAAGTGCTCTGCCTGGCTGCAAAAATACCACAGACATTCCCTGTGTTACTGATCCAATGCATTTTACTACACTAGTTTACTTCAGATCAAGAGAACTTGGATAGACTGTGAGAAGCTGGAGCAACACGAATATGAATTGGCCATCAGAGCAACAGTCTGTTGGTACCACTGGAGTCTCACAGGGCTGTTTCCTCCTTATTTAAAATGGGCCAATGTATACATCCCGGGAGCAGACACCACTGTTCCTGAAGGAACATCTGTCCTGCATTGCCCAGCAGCACCAGTGCTGTGGGGCTGGCTGGAAAGCTACAAGATGTTAAAGGAGATGGTTCAACGGACACGTGCAGCCTTGGTGCTGAGGTTTTGCTCAGCTCACTGGGCAGTGGGCAGCCAGACTATCCAGATAATTATTCCTGCTTTACTTACAGACATCTTTTATGAAAAAGCCGTGAGGGCACAGTCAGGCTCAGGGCTATTTTCAGTGCAGTAAGGGAACGTGGTCCTGCAAACTCGTGTCAAGCGAGGCAGACCACAAGCTGCATTTCAGCAGCCTGAGTTTGCACTCCCTAGGGCAGGGAGTGTTCTTGGCAGCACTGGGAGCAGTGGCAGCAGGAAGGGTCCTACTTGCACTCACACCAACAGCTCTCTGCCTTAATATGCTCACTCCAACAGCTGAATTACAGTGTTGAGAGGGTAGAACAGGCCCATGGCACAATTAGTGCTCTGCTGACACAGTCCTGGTGGGATCCTCATAGCAGCAAACACTTCTGAAATGCCTGGGTCACAAATGCGTCACACAAAAAGGAAATTAACTTTGAAGATAATTTTGCAATACTTCTTATGTTAATATCTTTTGGGGCTTGTAGCACAGGCCAATCTTACATCCACATGCTGTTCTTTATTCAGTAGTGATCAGACAAAGCCTTTGTAAACACAATGTGATTTCCACTGAATTTATCTGAGTGTACTGGCACAGAAAAAGGAAAATCTGGTTCACAATCAATCATTCATTTTCAGCAGCCCTAGCTGAGAAATGCCTTCCAGCTGTGTGGTTTATCTACCATGGAAATCTCAATTTCACATATGCAAAACCAAGCTGCAGTGAGCTCAGCTCTTTGAGACCGGAGTTTTGAGGCACTGAAATTAGAAAGACTACGTGACAAAAGACAGAATTTCTATAAAAACTGGGTTTGTACCAAAAAAGAGGTTTTGTTTGGTTTTGTTGGGGTTTTTTAATTGAGCAGGAATGAGAAACAAGCAAAATGTTCTGCAGCTTAAAGGTCTGTGAGAGGAGCTGCAGATTTATGTCAAGAAAAGGATAACTGCTAGTAAAGACCAACGTACCTAAAGATAGGGATAACTGCATCATTTTATAGAAAAGACACAAGTTTTCCTTCTGAACTGGTGATGCAGGTGTGGAAGTTACCGTATTCTGTTGCCAACTCTTCCAGACATTCAAGTCACCCAAACACAGCACTGAAAAAATGATTGGTACTTCATGACATGGTTTTCCCTGGCTGGGACTAGACTTCTATTTTATACATCAATCACCTATTTAATTATCAAGTCTCTAAAGCTATGATATGTAATATATTAAAATCTTCTTGCAAACTCACTACCTTATCAAACCTTTTAAAATTATTGAAGTCTTTTTACAGTAAGGGCTTCTCACCAATCTTCTGGCATTGCTGTAATCTTAGCTCCTTGTAAAATGTTAAATTTCAGTGTCATTGTCTTGCACAGCAAGTTTGAACCTAAGAAACTATCATTTCTTGGTATATCCTAATGCATATTTTCCTGGGAAATATTCTTCAGTAGGTATTCCATAGTATGGAATTTATGCTCTTCTGGATGTATTTGTTATTTGCCAAAAACAGGTACAGGATAGGCTTCTATAATGTCAGCATAACACTTATAACCTTTTAAAAAGAATTTCAGCAGCTTTAAGATATTATCACAAAGATGTAAGAGGAAAGAAATTGATGTGATTGTCAGTGAATTGGAGTCAAAAATTTAAGTTACAGCAACAGCAAGGCCTATTTATACTGAAAAGCACTGACTGAGTCTGAGTATCCACACTGCAAACAATGTCACCTGCTAACCTATGTCTTGAAAGATCTGAAACAGCTTTACCAAGGAAGTAAGTCTGTCTTTAAGCACCAGAACTGATCTTGTTGATCCTGTCACATGCGCTATGTTTAAGTCAGATTCACCCTCACTATCCATTTACTTGGCAATTGTCTTTCATGTAAATAAAGTGAGCCACTAATAGTATCCTCCTGACCTTTAATTTCCTTCAGAAAATATCTGAACTTGCTTTGCCACTGATGACCTGATCTTCAAAGAAGCCACTGGGAATATTATAGGTTTGGAAAAGAAGTCTTCTAATCAAAGACTCAAGGGACTCAATCTAGTTAGTTGAAGAGAAGCGAGAAACAATATCCTCTATGTTATAAGTACTTCAACGAGGAACAAAAGTATGGGAAAAGCAGGCTCTCAGTGAAAAGCAAGCTGCCGAGGAGCTTAATTATCCATTGGGCACTAATGAAGTATCTTTTATCTGCAATGCTTAAGGGAAGAGTAGATGTTTATTCCCTTCTGAAAGAAATGGCCTCACCAAAGTAGAAATTGATCCAGGAAGGCCCAGTGTCCTGTGTTTCACAGACTGGGCTGGGTGATCCATTCCTAAGGACCTTGCTGCCTTGGAAAGAATCATGATGAATGCTCAGAGACAAGGAGAAACACAAGTTGCAAGTACCTCTTCTGGTATTTAAATCCAAATCATCTCATCTCACAGTCTGCAAACAGCTGCTAGCTGTTAATGTGTAATTTAATCAAAGGCACAATTAAAATTCTCTTGATATTATCTATTCTTTGTAGATCTTACCTCAGGCAAAAGGCTGTGATGAAGAAAAGTTTCACCAGAGTTTGAGCAAGTTATTGCAGGTCAAATTATCATAACACCTTCCATTTTTGCAAGTTAGCTTTTCACTGTGGGTTATGCAATTGTGTTAGATAGAGCCAGACAGTTTGTACAGTAAGGAAAAGTCTGTGAGGGTCTGATATAATCAGACCTGTCTCTAGGTCATAACACCCTCAGAAAAATGATCATATCCTTCATTACCTCAGTTTTAATGAGGTCCTTTTTTAAAAAAAAAAAGTCTTAAAAATGCAGAAAAGGCTTCTTTTCCACATTTTGTGTGAAGGCTGACACAGGGGAATTTCTATGTTAATTGCATAGTAAACGTTTGACAAATGTGTCTCTGTTAATTCACACAGGTCCTGATGGAGAGAAGGCCTGGTCAAAGAAATACCCATTTTGTGGAGGAGTATTCCAATCACCAATTGATTTCCACAAAGATATTCTCCAGTATGATTCTAATCTCTTGCCTTTAGAATTCATAGGCTATGACGTGCCCTCCACTGACCAGTTTACATTGATCAATAATGGCCATTCAGGTAAGGGAGCTCCCTGACAGCAAGGAATGGTAAAAGAAAGAGTTGCAGGAACTCAGTGGGTTTTTTTACTTCATGAGTGGACTACTTTGATTATCAGATGAAATTAAGCTGCTAATCAGATGAGAAAGCCTTCACATCAGCATACCTACATCTACAGAACAGACTAGAGAAACCTGGGAATGTACTAAGCACAAATGGATTCCCAGTAAGTCAAATTTTAAATAAAGAAATTTAAAATAAACCCATGGCATGTCAGAATTAATGCCCAAGGTTTTCTTCTTACTTTGGTTGTGGTGCTCCAAAACAGAAACAGACTTTGTGATTCTGCTAAAAGGAGATTCACTGATAAAATATGAGTAATGGGTATCTTACATTCATCAAAGCAGCTCAACCGAATTACATGGGGGTGTGGGGAAGAGGAAAAAAAATGTAGGAGCACCATTGTGTTCTTTTGACTTGAGATAGAAACCTTTTTAGAGTAAGGTAAGATAGGCAGTGATAGGTAGTGATAGAAGACAGAAAAATAATTAGAAATAGCATACAAACAGGTCCTCCCCACAGTAGCACTAAATCAGTGCCAGTACAGAAAGTAAAGGCGGAGATGATGCTGTCTCATAAAGGTCTCCTATATTGACACAACACACGATACCGGTGAGTCAGCCCCACCATTTTACATTCCTTCCTGAAACACCTGAAGACATAGAAATAAGAACAGTTATAAAACCTTCCTTCTTTGTATCCTCCTTTATTGTGTAAGTATCAAAATAACCTGCATTATAAAATGGCCTCTGCTCTCACATGCTTGGTTATAAGTTGACCAACACACAAAAATCTCTTTTGTTAACATTCTTTCAGTGAGGCTGACCTGCTCCATTGAACATCATAAGCCCATTCTTCAGTAAGGGCCAACCTCTTGGGAGAGATTCCTGGTTTTCCTCTTGATCAATTTCTCCCTTAAAACCAGGTTGCTTTAGACTAGGAATGGCTGGAACACCCTTTCCTTGTGAGCCTTCTTTTCCTAAAAGTCCTTCTCGGTCCTGAGTGGAAGACTGGACTGTCACAGTTGAATGCACCGGGCTGATGTAAGTGACAGGCAATAGGCAAAGAAGGAAATATTGTCACTGTGTACTTGAAGGGTGCCAGAGTGCAGAAGGAGCCAAAAGAACAGCATTGAGAGCCTGTCCCTCCCAAAACAGTCACACAGGTAAAAGCAAATTCCTTGGAGAACCTAAGTTACTACCACTGTCAGATCTCACTCCTAAAATACAAAATTTGATTACTTCCTAAAGAAAGCTGAGACAAAAATACAACCCCCTCCCAGGAAAATGGGAATTCATTTCCAAGGTCAGTGCCCTCCTAGAAAGTAGCAGAGATGCATCCTACTCTAGAAACCTCACTTAAGATACAAATTAATTGCTCTGAGTAACAAAAAATTAGCCCCTGTTGGAGGCTAATGTTGGATCATTATACCATCTGCTGCTACCTTCTCTTTCAGCTAGAGGAAATCAGTAGGATGCTTAGTATTGTGCTGTCAGTCGTTCCTATATATAATTAATGTTCTTCACCAGCCAGCTCATCCAGACACAATTACCTACTTCAGCTAGACTGAAAACAGTAGAGCTCACAAAACCCCTTTTTAGTAGGCGCCTAAAAATACATAGGGTCACAGCTACTTCTCTACAGTTTTGAGCCTTGTTTCCCCTGAAAAACATGTCCAGGACAGTCCAGAAACAAACTGTATTCACTCTGGAAAATAATACAGATAAACTGCAAAGAAATCGATCTGTTCTTGACATAAGCCATTGCTTTATCAAGTACCAAATGTTCCAAATGAACAACTGAGAAGTTTCTGCTGGGTTGAGAATTACTACCGTCATTTCTACACCAAAAAAACCCAACAAGCTAGCCTGCCTTCCCCACTGGAGAGCCTTAGTGAGCAGAAGGGAGGGTAATGCATACAAAGGCCTCCCTCCAGCATGTCAAGAGAGGAAATGCTAGTTCTTAAGGCCTGGGATTATGTTGCTGCTCAACATCGGTTTGGGGAGCAGCAAGGAGAGGGGGGAGTTTATTTGGTTTTGTCATGTGCCCCTAAAAGAAGATTAAGAGGCAAGCAGATATATAACAGGAGATATAAATTACCACGATAAATATTAATTTATTAAACCATTTTCAACCATTATAAGGGGATTGAAAGAAGGTCCATGAGCCTAAATTTTGCTTCGACATATCAATAATTGTCTCTTCAATGTCTGAGATAAATTCGCATTCTTCAGGGAGAAGAAAGATTTTTCACTAGCAACAATTGTCACATTCAATTTATGTATTTAAGAAAATAGAAATGGGTATGTTCTAAATGCTCTAAATACTGATCTACCAAGACAGGCTTCAAGAGAACTGTTTATCTCCTACCACAGACTGAGATGGATTTGAGTTAAGAATCTGGTTTTTTCATGCTCCATATATAATATACTTATACGGTATTTTTATTTGCCCTGTTCTTGAGAGCTGTGGTGTCATTTGTTCCTCTCTGGTTTTGATCTGCTTACAGTGAAAATGTATCTGTCACCTACTATGTCCATCAGAAACCTCCCGTTCGAATACACCGCGTCTCAACTCCACCTGCACTGGGGAAACCGAAACAAGTCCGAAGGCTCTGAGCACACCGTCAGCGGGAAGCATTTTGCTGCAGAGGTAAGGCCAGCTCAGATCAGGGAAAGAAGCAAAGAGGGGTGGGCAGGTCCCATTTTTTCAAAGTGGGGTCTGTGTCTTGGGTAAATGACTGTAAAAGGCTGCGAGGTTCTAAGCCAAGTATTTATGATCTGGGTATATACTAAAAAAATGGGTTGTGCACCACAAGAAAAGATGGACTCGGATGTGCTAAGTCAGGGAGCTGGAATTTAGATTCTGAACTCAGAACTGGCACCAGGTCACTTGAGGTAACTTTTAGCTGCATGACACTGCTGCTCTGTTTACCTTTACTCACCTTCTTCTATCCAGTGACAAACTATGTATCTTTTCTAATTTCTAAATTATGGATTTGGGAATACATTTTGATAAGCAGTACCAGATATTTACCTCAAAATTATTAAAAAGAGAAACTAGTCAGAATAATTTGCTTGCATAACAGCACTTTAGGAGTCCATTTCTTCTCTAGTTACATTTAACACTTGAGTTTGCATTCCAAACAGTGGAGTGCTAAGGTGTTATTTTTTCAGAAAAATTTTTAGTACTCCAGTCAAGATGCCTTGAAGCTGAAGTCATGGATCCTCTTTCTCCCCTCATTACAGGGGATGTGGGCTGTGTGTAACTCAGCTACAGCAGGTCTGGGAGTCCCAGGACCTTCTGCCTTTCTCTAAAAAGATCTTACCACTGCACCCAGAAATCACTCAAGGACCCTCCTGTATTGTCTTATCCTGAGGTGGCTGCACTGGTCCTTTTTAGCTGTGAAGCATAAATGTGAGCGTGACCCAAGTGTTATTGTAACAAAATGTCTCCTCCTTTGTAGCTGCATATTGTACATTACAACTCTGAGAAATACCCAGATATAACAGCAGCGATGGACAAAGCAGATGGACTGGCAGTTTTGGCTGTTCTCCTTGAGGTAGGATGCAGGATCTTTTTTTTTCCTGTTTGTTTAGAAAATGCTTTCAATCATTCAGTTATGAGAAACCTTTAATGTACAAAATTACCTGCATTATTTAACAATACAGTGGCTGAATAAAGGTTCTTTCTTTTCTCTTTCACAAAAAAAAAGGGTCAGATTCTACCAGCACATACCAAACCAGGGGCAAATGCTAAGAAAAGAGGAATTCTGAGTATTTCCTCATGTTTTTTAGTAAATTAACTTCAGCTGTGTTAAATCCATTCTTGCATTCATTTACAAACCAATGACTGGTAGCGTTTATCAAACAAGAGGCAACAGTGAATTTCAAGCTCATTTACTCAAAGCTGCCCACTGTAGCATGAAGCAGTTTGAACACAGCAGAGAGGCACAGGCAGGCACAACCCTGCCTCTGACCACTACATGTAATTAGGATTTAACCACAGCCTTCTCCCTGCTAACTTCCCAGATTCTTTGAATCACCGATTACAGTAAACGAGTACATTCAGTGACATTTTAAGATGTCAGAAGGACGGCTTTCCAATTTTCCTCTCTAAAGTCCCACATATGAAGATAATAATGACCTTAAACAAAAAAAAAAATTAGTAGCTTGTACACATACAATTCTCCTTTTTCTTGAGGATTAAAACTCCTCAATAAGATAACTGTAAAGATCATTTTTAAATGTGAGGATTTTCTGCAGCATAACAAACCAAAACCACAAGTTTCCACATTTCCATCAAAAAAGCAAAATGTTCTAGTTAGCAAACAAAGCTCTCATTAATATTACCCAAGCTCACTTCCTAGCACCTCTAAGATTCTGACAGCAATTTTGTATTAAATTTCAGCTCATTTGGACGTTGTAGCTGTGAAAAGTGTCAGAGTATTGTATATTATGCTAGGGAATAATACTGGGATTCTGGTTATTTCTAAGCAATGGTGTTTGAAAATCAAATTAGTGAACAATGGAGATTAGGTCTTGGAAACGCTTTCAGACAGCTGGTGGCTATTACAGTTGATGTAAGGACACAAGTTTACTATGTCTGCTTGTCAGAGGAGTTACTAAGCACCAGCTCTGAAGAATTCATAAAAAAGGCATTGATTATTAGACTGAAAAGCTGCTGGTAGCCGTTGAAAAACATAGTCTTGTGTGATAGTTGAGTTACAGCCTTTGCCAAACAGTTGAGTTGTAGCCCTGTGGCCCTGTGGTACCCACCAGTGTCATTCTTTACCTCCCTGGACTGTGAGGAGCAGCAAATTAAAAAACATTTATGGGTGGAAAAATGTGGCTTTGACTGGAAACCAGGAGATGATCTGAGAAGCCTGGCAGCTGGGAACTTCTGCCTGCAATGCTCTCAGAGGAAAAGGTTTCTCTTCATTTGTACAGCACTCTGAGCAGGCAAGGGTAATAGGGTCTTTGACGTGCACACAAAAGGTCTGCACTGCAGTTGTAGAGGCAGCATTATGATACAGCAGCTCTAATAGCCCTGGAGCAGGAGCATAATCATGGCTCTGAGGACTGAGGGAATGTTTTGAGTTATAAAACACTGATGCTACGTGAATATCTGGACAGTGGAGGCACTTGCCTTGGGACAGGCCAGAAGCACAGACTCATATTCAGACTGGTGATTTGCACAGCTGTTGATAATGTGATCATTGCAGATTGGACCCTTCAACCCATCCTATGAAAAGATCTTCAGGCACTTCCGGAATGTGAAATACAAGGGTGAGTGGCTAAATCAGATTGAGAATGGCTGAGAGTCATTATGTCACCCTGGGAGGGATTGAAGTGGCTGAAGAAATGGTCCAGCAATCCCAGGCAAACCTGTCACAAACTGTGAAAGGCCCCCAAATGCAGTGCATTCCTGGGAAGAGCGTATGGCTAGCATGCCCCATGTGATTCCGACTGGGCCTCATTTCTTCCACATGGTGGTTTTTAGTTAATATGGCCACAGTTTATCTTAGAAGACTCTGATTTCGTATCTTAGACAAGATTTGTACATAGGAAACTTAAAAAGCTGTACTCCTTATTAAACTGGGATCATCTCTGCTAAAAAGTTTTTTTCTTATGCTAGTGATATGACACTGAAAATACCCTACTTACTGACAAGCAAATTCACTTCACGGAAAGACTACCTGTGTAGCCATGATGCAGTATTTAACACAAACCCCCTTTTTTAGATCAGAAAGTCCTGGTCCCTGGCTTCAACATTCAAGAACTGCTTCCTGACAGACTGGATGAGTATTATCGCTACGAAGGATCCCTGACAACTCCTCCCTGTTACCCGAGCGTTCTCTGGACAGTTTTCCGACACCCCGTTAAAATTTCTCAAGAGCAGGCAAGTTCCAACAGAGCACACTTCCCTGATTGTGTATTTTCAGTTCTTTAGCAGACACCATTCTCATTTCCTGGATTTCTCTTATGTTCCTATAAAACTGAAAGGTGACCATTGCTGAAATCCTTTGAGTGGGAAGAACAGCACAGAACTGAGATAAATCCATATCCTGTTCTGTTTGTTGTTAGCACGTTTTCAGTTGGCCAGAACAGAGGACAGACAGCTGCACGGCAATTGGTACAGTATCAGCTTGAAAAAATCACAGTCAAGTGACATGAATTTTTATTTTCATTATGTACTTACTCCCTGCTCTAAGTCTTTCCATGAGTTACCTGCAGATTATTTTGTTTGGGCTCCATGTCTGAACACTATTTACCAAGTATTTTAGTGCTATTTTGATTCTGATGGACTCAGGTGGGTTGGAAAGTTTCTAAAAAGCTTGTGTTGAGTTATTTATCAATCTTGAATTCCCTAGCTTTTCTCCCAACTTACATTTTTTGTGCTCATCTAATTAACAACTTCTTTTGCTCTTAGGTGGCCACTTACATAGACTATAAACTCATAATCACTATCTTCTGATTCACCTAATTATAGACACAGGGGGAAAATGTTATTATCAAAATCTCAGATCAAATTACTGCATGCTCCTCGTTTTGAAAATACATTCTCACCTTTGTCCATTCTGTCAGATCATGTCTCTACCAAAATAAAGGGTTCTGTCAAAAAGTAGCCTTTAATACCACTTAGGAGTTAGACCGTGCCAGGGAGAGCATGCTGGAAAAGCCTACCATGTTTCCTCCCATCCAGTTTTCCTGGCAGATAATCTGATAGTAAGGAGTAGTTTTATCAGGACGTAAACAAAATACAGGTATGGACTTGGAGATGTCACAGTGCTTACACATTATTCTGTATTTAGGTTCACAGGCCACATGAGACTTAATTATTACTTAATGTATCCTCTTCCCTTTGACCACCCCTTTGATTTCAAACACTCCCAGTGATCCCACACTGGCACTGCTTTCTCTGTATTCTGGGAGCTGAACAGGTGCTTCCCTTTCTAGTTACTGGCACTGGAAACAGCCATGTACTGCACAGAGAGTGATGACCCAGAACCCCTGGAAATGGTTGATAACTTCAGAAACGTTCAGGAATTCCATGAAAGACTGGTTTTTATCTCCTTCCGTGAAGGTGAGTTGTATGAATGCTTCTGTGCAAAGAAACAGCGCACAGCGATCTGTGTAAAGATGAAGTACTGGAATGGCAGTCCTGCTGCACTGTACCACTACAGAAACACAGCAATCTCCTTTCCCTGCAGTTCACTTTGTTGCCTTTTCGTATTGCATTGGTGCATGGGCAACTGCACAAGAATAAGGTATTCCCAGGGTAGGTAAGAATTCTTTTCCACAGTGGGCACCGGGCAAGTCCTGCAACCCTTCTGATCAAAGGCAAGGAGATAAAAGAAGGAAGACACGATTGGCCTTGTCATGCTTGGCAGAAGTATTTGCTGTCACTCCAAATACTAAACAGCTCCACAGCTGAGCTGTTTCAGCCCGTGTAAGTGCTTAAGATGGCCTTGTCTCACCAGTGACATTTGCTGGTTCTCAGCAATGTCAGGCTTGATCTTATGCAGACCACACATTTAAAGGGAGTCACAACTTTGCCTTTCAGGGACGCTGTTTTGGGGAAATAACACAGAATGTGAAGAGGTCCTTGAGGAATTCAAACTTAGCAAATAAATATTATTCATAGCATTGGATTGTACGGTCCAGTATTACAAATTAGATAAAAACAACCCCATTTTATGAGGAAGAACTGATCCGAAAGCTTAACTCTGCAGTGTTACACAATGACAACACATAAGTTTGGTGGGGAACTTTGCACAGAAGTCTGCATCTGTGGTGAGAAGCTGAGCTGTACCCCACAGAAAGGCCTTTGACTATATTGTTTGTCCAAAATGTATTGTTCCAACTTCTTTGTTGTCTTGCAAACAAATACTCTTAAGGACCTGTGAAGGTGGCATGTACACTCAAGGCAGATGAATCTAGGCAAAAGCCACTACACTATTTGAAATTGAGAATAAAAGATGTCTAAAAGAAAAAGCAGACTTCACAAAAAAGATTCCCCAAGCAGTAAACTTTCAAATTAATAAAATGTGTTAGCACATAATTTCAACTTTGCCTGTCAGTTTCTTCACTGTTTAGATGAAAGAACAGAAAACACAGGAGTTGCCTGCTTTGGACACTTTCACACAACACCCACTGCAGAAACAGTTCCCTGCAGGCACGCTGCAATAGCTGTTCTTGCCATTCCCCTCTGCAGACAGGCCTTTTCATAACATATCTCTTCTAATAGAAAGCTATAAAGAAGAAAAGTGAAAATTAGAGATCAGCCAAAACAAATCCTGAGCAAAACATTTCTCTGAAATCAGAGATGATTTAGATTTGTCACCGAAAGTTGGCTGATCTCTTAAAATGAGAATTACACTAGTAGTTCTCTTGTTGCTAGACTCTAAACATAACACGTAGGAAAATTACAAGTTTACCAAATTAACATTCCTTAACATCTGTGTGATTACTATACAAACTGATACTAGTTGCACAAACAATATTTTGAGTAAACGAAAAGATGACTGAATAGTGAAAGAGGGGAAGAACTAGAGTCTGTCAGTCTTTTTTCTGCTTTTATGGATTGGCCAACCAGAAGAATGCCCCCCATGGGATTCTTCTATGACCACAAAGAGGTTAAAACTTTCTTCTCCAACCTCCAGTCTCAAACACTGGCTGCCAACTAGAGAGCCAACTAGGTCCAGAATGGCTGTTTCAGTAATCCTCTTCAAATCTCTGCTCAAGTCAGATTATGTGCAATGATTTCAACCAGCAGAATTTGCAATACAGCTGCCAAGCTTCTGAGACTAAGGCTTCCTCTGCAGGGTCTTAAATCTCTGCACAAACAATCTACTATAGCAATGCCACTGCAGAAACACTTCCTGAAGGACCAGAAGTTCCAGAGTGAGCAGCTCCCTTGTGATTGAAACAGGTTCACCATGGAATCCTAGCGATCCAACTTTTACATTTTCTACCCTCATCCTCTGTTTATCAAAATTCAATACCTGGTGGGCTTGGCAAGGGTGCATTGTCAATTCCTAACCACGCCTATGAGCCACTGATGGGCTGAGTCAGAGTGGTCAGTTAGAAATGAGAAATGCAGTTTTCCATCTGTTCCTTAAGCTGACCTTTCAGCACCTGACTATATTCTCTCCGTAAATCACACTCAGTACTTAATAGTAGAAAGTAGAGCATTATAACCCACGATCCCATTAACTGAAAATCAGACACTATACTTTTCATCCAGGAATCTCCAAACACTTCACAGAAATAGCGTAAGCATTATTATTTCCATTTATGGGGGGAAATTTGACCCAGATGTGACTTGTCTCAAAATTGTTGCTGTGAACCAGAGCCAAACCAAACAATAACATTTGGTTCTCCCTCTGCTAAGCCACATTATTGGCTCCCACGCAGAGAGGACACCAGCTATAAAAGCATTTTCAATGTATCTTTAAAGCTGGCACGACTTAGCAGAGTTAAATTGTAGGGGTTATTGCCCATCCTGCTGTTCATACCCCAGAACCTGTCTCTATGGCTATGAAAGATGTTGCTCAGTGCTACTTTAATAGAAGCCCCCATTCAGTCTAAGTACATTTAATTACAAAAGCTCATTGACTCTACCAGTGAACCATAGAAAAAAATGTTCAACCCATCTCAAAAAAGGTATTCATTGCCCCTGTAATCTCACATTCCACTTACTGCAGTCACAAAAGCTCCTTCACAGGTGCAGCCCCTCACCTAAAGGGCAAAAAAAATCAAGGAAAGAAAGAGGAAGAAAAAAAGGCTCCTGTCAAAGCCCAATGAAGTACACCTGGTTGCTGCAAGCGTCCAGCCTGATGCAGTCAGCTGTACCTCAAATAGGAACAGAGCACACCTCTTAAGAAGGGGAGGCCATGCACAGAATCCAGGATTGGGCCAGGCAACCACAGAAATTTGTAAAAGAACTGTTGTGCACACCCAGGCCCCTACTAAGCAGGTTTTCAGAGCAACTTTTCTGCCTTATCAGTGACAAGCCTGGGAGCTGCCACCTTCACCTGAGCACAGACACCACAAGAGGGGGCCACTGGCCTGTGTTTTGCATCAAAATTGAAAATGACTGAAGTGTTCAGTCATCCACATTTTTGATGCCAGTAACGAGTATCTAAATTCATGCCCACTATTAATAAGAACCACACTGCAAAAAGCCTCTAATCTTTCAGGATTACACAGCAAAACTCACACGTGTTTATGATATATTTTGTCTGTCAGCAATTTATTCCAATAAAATCAGCTTCACATACATGCAGCTAGAATTTGTTACGATGTTCAAACCGCCCACTGCCCACGAGTTAAACAGGAACTCATGTCTAGTTTTGATTAGGGTACCATGCTGAAACACTAGCTAACTAAATTTTGTAAGAAGATCCTCTCATCAGACAGAAGTGCTCCCTACCCTTCCTCTTCAAACTACGAGCTCTTTTACTACCATTATCTCTTTGGTGTTATATTTTTGTGTCCATTTGACACACCTTTACTGTAACAAAACTTACCTTTTGTAAAACAGCTCTTCTTCAATTCCATGGATTGTGAGCTTCTTCTATTCAGCTGGACTTCAAATTAATGGGTCAAATGGAATAAGGTTAAACTCCACATTTTACATTTGTGTTTTATCAACAGCTGATTTAATAAGAGAAAATATTTAGATGGAAAACATGAAACCTGTCAGTTTGACTCTGAAAGAGCTCTGATGTTGCTTAGAGAGAAACAGTCATTTGATAAAATATAAAAAACAATGTGTCAATAAATAAAGAAAATGCAGTTAAGAAAAGGGAGGTCACATCCAGGTTCTTTGAGGAGGCCAGAATAAATAAAAAAGGCTTCCATTGCCAGAAATGTACATGAAGGTCACTAACAAATATAGCATTATGATAATCCTTAAACCTTTATGCAAACAAGAGATCACTCAGTTCTTCATACTAATATCTTGCTTAATTTTTACCTTCTTTGATGCCTTTAAGCAACGTTCTCAACAGCAAAGCATATCATTCTTCATCTGTCCACATTCAATGGTGTTCTGTTTGAGAAAACAAAAGGCATCGAATTTAACATCCTTGGTTGCCTGGGTTTAGTTCTTTGGGTTTGCTGATGATCTCGTATTTATTACAGCACAAAAATCCCATTCCTGCTATGACCTGCTGTGCCGCTGCCTCCACACTGGCATTGTAACTTCAGCGTGTGTCTCATGCCACAGCATTGGGAACTGCGGATCCAGCTGTGGGACTGGGACATTCCAGGGAACATCTGTGCAAAGCTACCCATTCCATAGCCACAAAGTGGTGTGACCACGCTGGAGAAAGGCTGCAGATGCAGAATGCAAATGTTGTGACAGACCAGAGACTCACCTTCTCCTCTGAAGGCAATGATATTAACAGTTTTGCACGTTTTCCCTCTTTTCCTAGGTTTTGTGGTTTCTGTTGTGATAGCCTGTGTTCTGGGAGTTCTCATCATTCTTGCAGTAGCCTTCTGGCTACTGAAGAAGAAAAGGTAAGATATCTGGCTGTCACATCACAAAAAAATTCCATATTTTTCCTCTGACACAAAGAAGTGCTTCTGTGTCCAATACTTTGCACATTTTTTATACTGGTAAGGTTTGATCTTTTATAAGACATGATCTCTTCCTACAAACCATGATTTGGTTTTACTACTGCAGACATTATTTCCCCTGTGTAATATCAGACTGGGTCAATAACAGACTTACCCAGTTTTTCTATTTCTCAAATGCCATTTGTTCTTTTCTTGTTCTTTTTGCTAGCACTGCTGCTCCTAATTGCTTTTTCGATCTTTCCACTTTTTCCTAGAACAGTAAGTGAAACAAGGAGAATAGAATTTTAGGAAAACCTCTCCCAAAGGTCACAACATTTTAGAGGAAGAGATATGTACTGCCAAAAGATCATTAAGCCCCTGTTCGCCAACAAAGCCAAATCCTGGGGAAAAAAATCTAAGATACAAATTTTCCTACAGCCTTATTCCCTTTGCATTCAGCATTGACCTTGTATACCAAATGTGTTCTCCTGAAATATTTGTAACAATAAGCTACTGTGACATTTGCACTGGCACAGAGAAAAATAATCTCATACATACATGCATAACGGACAATTTTAAGTAACTAATTGTGCTTTTCCTTCATTGGCATTACAATTATTTAATGAATTTGTTTTATTTTAGCTGCAAAAAGGGGGGTGAAGACAACAGAGGAGTCATCTACAAACCAGGCATGTACAAAGAGGAAGACGACATCTCCAAAATGTAATGCCCTGCTCTGTCACAAAAGCCCCTTTTCATTCAAAGCACTGATTTATTTTGGATTGGTGACACATATCTCTTGTTCTTGGCTAATGATAAGCCTCAAGAGAGTTCTAAAAACACATACCAGCCAAAAGTTTTCTGTAGCCCTTGTTCTCTTGTTTTCCAGAGAGATAGGATCAGTGAATCCCCCTGAGATGAATTCCTCCACCACATTCTTTTCATGTCTGCTGCTTACTGAGTCTGGACGTTTTAATCGATTTTACAGTTAATCCTAAACTCCAGTTTTATGGTTTGTTTAGCACAGGTTTTCCCACAGGTATTCAAATCTGAAGACACTCATCAAGCTACAAGCCCTCTTCCCTGCTAAAACAAGGTATTAGTTTTAGCAGCATGAATATAAACAAGATAAAGGGCAAACTGTATTTGACACCAGTGTTTGAACTGGGTTGTTATAGACACAGTTTTGAAAAGCACAGGATATGATGCCAGTGCATTCACCAGTGGAACTGTAATATTAGAGGAAAAGACAAGTGTAAATGCAATGAAAGCCACATGGATTATTAATGGGGTTCAAGCCCAGGAACTCAGTGCTGAGAAAACACTACTGCTAGGGGAACAGCTCACTTTCCAGATATTACACAGCCTCACAAATCTGTTAAGGAAGTCAGCCCCTGACTGTCACTGGAATTAGAGAAGAAGATTGTCTTATTATCCTGCTCTTATTTATAGTGTGTGTATGAATGATGTGAAGATAATGTAGTTGCTGCTGCTTTTAAGCAGACTTGTCATTTAACCATGAAATCCTGATAGATTTTACAGTATATATTACAGCTGCAATTACACAGTAGATGTTTTTTCTGATTTAGTTCTCTTAGTAATCTAATTCCTAGAAAGAAATCTAAATTATCTTTTCAAACCTCATAAGCTAGACACTCAAGTCTCATTATGCATTCTGGAAGTGAGAAACACAAACCTGCTTCCACTGCAGACAAAGTGGAATGCCATTGACTTCAGGAAGAATCGGATGTATCCAGCCTACCCCAATGCATACAGAACTCCTCTTAAATCTGCCATCCACAGTGTGGATCTGAAATGCTTGTGCTTCAGTATGCACACAGGAAGTGACAGACCACAGGATTACACCTAAAATAACTTCAGGTCTGAATGCTGCTAAACGCTACTAGGGAAATTTCAATCTGAACTTTATACTTCAATCCCTTTTACATTCAATTGCAGCACCACCCCATCTGTGATTTTAAAGAAATAAACTCTTCTGATATGTGTTATCTCCTTTCAAGATGGCAGATTCAGACTTTCAGCAGAGTGTTTTAGATTCTTCCCTTTCCGTCCCCAAGAAAGTTGTGTGATGTGAAAAGCAGGCTTTTGAGTGCAAGGAGAAATAACTTATTAATACTTACCGTACATGAAATTTAGGAGCACAATCTTACAACTGAGTACACTGCATATGCCAGCATTTTTATCCCACATAAACAAGCACATAAAGATCATCTCGTTGAAATGTCTGAAATTACTTAAAAAGCAGCATTTGTGTGCTATAGGGAACATAACTTACTCTTTGAATAAAGGTGTTCAAAGACATGATTACATAATAAATTTTTATGCTGTTTCTTTAGTTTCTCTTGTTTCTTCTAGAAGAGTAACATTTTATTGTGTATTTTAATCTTCACCTCAGCTGATTAGAAACATCAAACACTCTCTTTTGCATGTAGCATCCTTGACACCTGTAAAAAGAAGCATAAAAACCTCAGCCAAGCACTACATGCTTACTGTGAGGAAAATCTCATAGTACCAGCACGGGAAACATATTAAACACATTACACATTTGGGAGAAAATGTCTCCTTCAGAATTGTTTCTTAAGCAAAAGAACAAACTGAAGAGGAATTCACACAAATCATTTTCCTGCTATTCCCACTTATACTCTAACTGAACGGAGGCCTCCTATAAAATCCATACTGCCTTTGAAAATGCAAGCATATGGGAATTATTGTTTTTCTTTAATATTGTATTACCAGTTTGCACTGCCAGTGGTCCCTAAGCTGAAAGAATCTAAGCTCACATGTTTTCTGGTCTCTGTAGACACTGTCATTTAATAAACCCATTGAAGGATCACATTTTTTTAATAGTTTCCAGCAGCTTTCTTTTGTCACTCTTACATGCACAATATGTCCAGGAAAAAATCAGGCATGATCAGAAAGACAAATGTAGCTAACATACTACCATAATAAATTAAACCAAGTTTAAAAAATCTCAACTCCCTTCTTTTTTAAATGGAATGACCCATTTCTGAGATTCCAGTAGCAGAAAGGAAGCCTAAATAACTTGAGCCAGTGAAGTGGAAGAATAAGATGACACAAGGGATGTAGACCTCTCCTTCCATTTCCTTGTGACAGAAGGAAATCCCTTCCCGTGTGTGACAACACCCTCACAGCGTGACTCTGTAATCTCTGAGTATTCACTTCCTGTCAGCAAATACAAATATCCCCACAGAGGTGCTTCACTGACTGTTCCTCGTTCAGGCAAGAATTCCTCCTCTCAGGAAGAAGTTATCAAAACAGCAGCTACCAGATTTTCTTTTTTAGTGACTGAAGGAGAGTTTACTCCAAGACATCCTATCATAGTTTACATAACAAAGTTTGAAGTCAACTGGGTAGAACTTCGTCAGAACTGGCTGACCAGTCACAAGACTACTCTGCTAAAAGTGTGCAGTGGGATCATGATAAATAGCTTATTTTTACACCTTCTCCACTGTGAAGAGCGTAAGGGTACAACAGATCTCGGATAACTAACTGTGTTTCAAAATTTGCCAAGGAAATACTGAGTCACAAAACATTCCTTATGTATCGTCTCCAATGCACGGAAACAAATCTCGAAGGATTACTTTTAACATATACACCTAAAAGTTAACACCCAACAAATGCAAATTTTGAAAAAGCATATTAAATATAGAAGCTTTAGGGGGAAAAAAGCCTTCTGGACTTCAGCTAAAACGGCAGAAAGAAAACAGAATAGTTTTGTTATTGCAAAGCTTAATGTGTTGAAGAAAAATGTTATTTTCATTAATTCTGTAGCAAGATCAACACACTGATTCTCATCTGAGTTTAACTCCTCAATTTTAAATCTGTTACCATTAATCAAACACACAAATATAATATTGAATCATTTGTCTTATTATTGCAGAAAGCTACAACTGAACTATTAAGATGCCCAGATGTGGGGTACCCATGAGAAGGTTTGAACTGTGCATTTCAAACTGCTGCCTGATAAAAGCCAAGTTAAAAAGTAATCAAATACTGATATTTAAAAAATAAAGATAGTTCAACCAAGTACCAGGAATGTAAGTAAGAGCCAAAGCTTTTCACATGAGAAGAGACGGCTAGTGTCAAAGAGCTGGAGAGGTGAAATAAAAAGGCATCATTATAAAGAAATCAGAGGTTTTAAAAAAGCCAAGGTCCTGTAATAATCACTGTGTTGGCTGCAGCTGTGTGCTCCCATGTCCTGCATTTCCGTGCACAGGATCAGCAGCCCCAGAAACACAGCAAACAACAAAGATAGAGAAAATACTTCCATCTCATGTCTGGGCAGCTGGATACCCATATTTGGCCAGCTGCTGGGTGGGATATTCCCTTGAACTTTCACACTACAAGAAGATCACCAGGTTGTACCTCTGTGCATTTTACAGGGGCTTGATGACCTGCCCCACTTTTGACTTGCCTTCTGTCAAGACCTTAAGGAAATGGAACTGGTGAATTCAAAAGGCAGAGGCCATCAAGTGGCTCTGAACAACCAGCACCACTGGCAATGCTTTTTTATTATTTGCAAGTCATCAATTTTTCTGAAATTCTACAAGAAAACTACAAATAGTTATTCTTACACATTGAGGATATTTTGAAAAATCAGTTTATAACTTAACTGTGGTGTGGGCTTTTTTTCAACCACAAATATAGCTTAGGACACTGAAGTTTTTATTATTAGCTTGCAAAGAGTATTTAAATCTTATTAAGACCTTCACTTTCTTTTATTTTTCTTGTTTTTTTCCTTCTATTTAAAAGACATTTTCCTTTGTCACTAGAAAACGTAGATTGGAGCTTAACCTACCACACAGACCTTTAAAAACAAGGCAATATTTATATGTTCTACATTTCAAAAATGTCAGATAATCAGAAATATTACCAAAAAAGTAAAATCTGATACCTTGTTTCAGTTTTGGATGCATATTCAGTAGGAAATGTTTACAGACAGATTTCAAACTCCCTGTACTTTAACGAAGCCCAACAAAAGCAAACAGGAGACTTTGTAACACACACACAAAATTTCCCACCGTCCATCTTTCAGAGTGGATGAAAAACCATGAGTGATGTGCTGGATGGCCCCACAGGGCTGTGCAACCCTTGTGGGGGGAGGTATCCAGCTGCCAAGAACCTGCAGGCTGACTCAGCTCCAGGATCCAGCACCAGGATGCGCTGAAGTCTCCGTTTCTTTACCGCGCACGCTGAGGATGCGCTTGGCTCTTCACAGAATGTGGGAGAGGTAACGAAGAGACCGTGACCTGGAAGCCTCGGGAAACCAAGCTGCTCCCACAGCCAGGCAGAGCTTTTGGTGGCTTTGGATTGCTTGATTATGGTAAACGTTCCAGAGGCTCTGCCCACGGTCCAGCTCAGAACCAAAGCCCACTGACTGCACAGCTTTACAAAACTTAAGTATTCACTGCTTCTTCTCAAACCGATAAAGTTTGTGAGTTCCACACTGACCCTAACTCACTGCACCTTGTCAAACTGTAAAACACTTTCTACCGCAATAAGGCAGCTACAGTTTTATAACATCATTTCTCACTGAGAAAAAACTGATGGCCAGCAAGTCAAACATAATATGAGGTTCTCTCAAAATAAATCATTTTATTAATAATGAGCATTCCTGTGAATGTAAAGTTCTACTTTGCCATTCTCACAAAAAAAGGTGTCCAAGCCATTTGGCAAAAATGGCTTTGGAAGCCTCTCCATTTCTGACCAGCTAAACAGACAATTTAGTGGTTAAACTTGGAAATAATATCCTTCACTTGTACCTAACTGGCAGTCAGCACATGAATTGTGTGACATACGTTTTCTATGTGAAATTATGAAATAACAATTCCCCAAGTAACTTTTAGCACGTTACATGAAACTGCACTAAGTGGTTTCTGTGATATCCCAGGACTACAGCAAGAGACAGAAATGAGCCACTGTTAACTCTGTCCTTTTCAGTTCTTAGTACATGGAGCAATGCAGAGCAGCTGTCAGTGGATGAAAACCACTATGCCTCAACTCAACTAGTATGTGAATCGTAATTCACATTCGCTGCAGAGACCCTCAAACTTAAAGGCCCTCAAACAATTCTACATTTAAAATGTGTACTTGTGTCAAGTCTGGTCTCATTGTTGCATCAGTAAAACACGTAAACAAATATAAAACTGAAAGATGATAAAAATTTAGAAGAATAGAACTTTAAAATTTTGCACATATTTATTAATACATTAGTTTGATTCAATCAAAACACCTATATTGCATAGTATCGGGGGGAAAAAAAGCAATAGTTTCAAAAAAAGAACTCAGAAGACCAACTGTTTTCTTTTACAAACACAACCAACAACTGTTACTAAAAATATGTGCGATAGTTTCTGATTCCAGAGAAGTGAAATGGCACCATCTAGTGACTCACACATGAGAAAGTCAGAGAAGTTGTCACTTCTTTTACTTCCTCTCAACACCGTACAGTCGAGTTTGGAAACAATAGCAAAAGGAAATGTAAAAATAAACATGAATGCCAGAACATTAACTATGGAAAAAGGAATTGAAAGTCAAGTGTTATATTCAAGGATTATTTTTCTACTAAACTAGGTACCTATGGTCTTTAGTATATTAAAATATTTTTGGAGGCACATACAGTATAAATTTAATAGGTACATACTATTGACCCAAGTATCTTCCCAGGAACACCAAATGCTTTTTAAGCAATGGCAACAATGGCTTACTAAAGAGGTTTCTATCAGTTAGTAACACACACAGCTGTCAAAACTCCTGAATAAAAATTGAGTCACTTTGGATGCATCTCATTTTTCACTGATAAATTCAAATAGCAGCCCCTTCTCTTCAATTAATGATCACACCTCATATTTGCACAAGCACCATGATCCTATGCATTTCTGTTCACTGGTTCACTTTTCCAGCAGATTGCCTAAAGGCTGCCAGCACAGAACATTTCTAAGCTATTTTTACAGAACTAAACTTTAACTGCTTCTGTACAGATTGCACAGGTCTTATAAAATCTCCCAGGAATTCATCCACTAGAAAAATACAGACAAAAGCAAAATATCTGCTAGGTTTTATATTTTTTTTTCTTCCATGATTTTCTTGGAGGATTATATTGGACAAAACCTTAGTCACCTTTTTCTCAACCCGAGGTAATGTGCCCTCTGGAGGACTATCGAGGAGGGCTTTTCCTTTCGGAATTGCTGCACAGAAAGTGAAAGAGCAAAAGAGGTGGCGCAGACAATTTTCACCAGTTTCCTCCTCTGTTCTTTGCTTTCCATGTGTATTTAATAAATACAAAGAACAGTTTCTTGATTTGCTAGAAAAGTTAGGTCTCTAGCAAACCCCACCGCTCTAAATTCTTAGGGAGTCTCACCCTAAAAAGTGGGGCCCGTTGAAATTATAGCCTCAGAGATAAATGAAATATAAATTTTGTTTTAAATTCTCTTTTGTTCCGAAAGGTGGCCCTCCCTATGAAAGGAAGTGCAAGGGTTAACTAATAGAGTTAACCCTATTAGTTGTGCTAGATCTCCAATTTGCACCAACAAAACAAATTTTAAAATTACCATTCCTAAGTTTTATTATTTGGTTTAAGGCTGCAAAAATTTTATTTTCTATTATCAAAACTAGCTTTTGAGAAATCATGTTGCCACAAGAGAACTACTGATATTAAATAGTGTAAGCTGTTTGTCCGATATCACTCCACATTTAAGCAATCTCCAGTGAAAAAGAAATAATCATATTACTTACTTCAGAAGTCTGTCACAGGTAAATCGGAACAGCTCCTGGAGCAGCATAGAAAACACCACTCCAAAGATGAGCACGTTTTTCCATACTGATGCTTAATAGCTGCCCCCAGTTTGCACAGCAACAAAACACACATGGGAAGAAAGGAGCAGGGAGACCAGCCAGACAAAAGCCCTTGAACCAAAGAGGGGGCAAAAACCCTGAAGAACAGTTACGCATATTGCATTTTCCACCAGCATTTGAAATTTCTACTAAGGATCTCCACGAGGCAAATAAATTGGTTAGAGAGTTGCAGAGTAAATGCCACAAAACAAATTCATGCTAAAGTGTGCATTTCCCATGACAAGAAACTATTTTTTAATTTTAAGAGAAATTTAAACTAGCAATTCCATCTCTGATGTAGACAGGATGATTGAAAACCACTTAAATAACCCTACCCATTTAAGCAGACTACATTAATAGTGAAAGAGAAAGGACTACTAGCCTAACTACACTGTGTAGGAAAATAGAGAAAAGTAGGAGCAGCTTCTAAAAACACTTCTGGTAATAGTCTGTTTTCCGCCATAGCTGCGGTTC
Organism: Mohoua ochrocephala; assembly: GCA_013398855.1. NCBI lineage: Eukaryota > Metazoa > Chordata > Aves > Passeriformes > Acanthizidae > Mohoua > Mohoua ochrocephala. Next base: position 174,642 of record VZTA01023049.1, on the reverse strand, counting down.
TTGGGAATACCCACCAGGCACCAGAAATGAAACAACAGGGACTTGAAATTAGTATGCACAAAAGTGCACATGAAATAGTACGTATGAAAATGGAGGGCCCGCCCAGACATCAGAGCCGGAATGGGCCCAGCTTGGCGAGCTCGGGGCTCGGGGCCGGCCCCCTCCCGCCTGGGACACCGCGGTCACCTGCGCAGGGCAGAGGCCGCGCACCTCCGCGCCCAGGGCGCTCTCCCGGCCGTGCCGCTCACCGTAACCCAGCACTGGGAGCTCCCTCAGGAACGCCCCAGGGGCAACCAAACCGCAGCGACCATCACGTGGAGATCACCGGGGTTTGTATCCTCAGGCACCACGGCACGGCTGCGAGCGCACACAGGCACAGCCCGCACCTGGCGTACCCCGCACGGTGGGGTCACCGCCCAGAGGGTGACCGAGGCCGTGGGACACGGCGCTGGGGACATTTATGGCCACCAAGGATCGCTGTGGGGAGCCTGGGCCAAGGTCCCCGGCGGCCGCCTGGGACCGCGAGGCCGCGCTCACGGACCACGCTGGTTTCCCGGGGAGCCGCGTCCGCATTCCCCGCCGGCACCCCGGGGGTGTGGGCGTAGGGTACCCACAGGAGCGCCTGAGGAGAGGCCGGGGCGGGCGGGAGCTGCCTGCGCCATCTCAGAAAAGCGCATCTCGGAGCCGTCCCCATCCCCGGCCTCCCCTCCGCGACCGTGCGCGGAAAGCCCCGAATCGGTGCGGCTCCGAACCGGTGCCCTCTGCCCCCGAACGCGAAGCCACCGCCCTCCCGCAGTGCCCGCCCGGGGTGTGCGGCCGCCGCCGGCAGCGA
>VZTA01023049.1:143720-173417 GCA_013398855.1 Mohoua ochrocephala | reverse complement strand
CCGCCGATCCCCTCAGCGAGGCGGGCCGAGGGGTCTGGCCGCCGATCCCCTCAGCGAGGCGGGCCGAGGGGTCTCACCGCCGATCCCCTCAGCGAGGCGAGCAGCGGGGTCTGGCCGCCGATCCCCTCGGCAAGGCGGGCCGAGGGGTCTCGCCGCTCCTTAACGGGAGACAAGGAAGGGGAAGGGCTCCAGCCCTGCCTCGTGCAGCACCGGGCTTGTCCCTGCCCTCCCTTCAAGCAGACGAAGCAGTCGCTGAGTAACGCAGCCCTCTCTGCCTAAACACCACATTGAACTCAATTAATTAATCAAGACGTGGTTTTAAAGGCCGGTCCCTCCCCACACTTGGCACAAGGAGCTGCTCAGCTATTTCCTAATTTCAAGTACATCTACCAGTGCTATTCTGGAAAATTACATATAAACAGTATGTAAGACACATGTGGTTGCCTTTTGCCTGTGTTTTATTGGTTCAGAGCACAAGTGTGAGAGCTACAAAGTCATTGCAGTTGGGTGAGGAAGCTCAGAAGCAGCATTCGGCAGCATTAAGACAGGGACAGAAGTTGTTCAGCCTTGGTGAAGAAATTCTGTCCTTCATCTAGAATACAGACCAGAGCTAGTTAGTTCCTATGTTGCCTGGAGGGGAAAAAAAAAAAAGAAAAAAAAAAGGAGAAATTAAAAAGTAAGTAAAAGTAGCAGTACAGATTTGTGAACAGCATGAAAGTAAATTAAACATTCAACTTTTCTTAAAAAAAACCCTATTTATATAATTTGCACTTCACTTGTAGTTAATTGGGTAAGTGAAGTCTGCACTTTTCCACTGCATACAAAAATATGTCTGTGGGTGAGGCAGAACTGGGAGCGAGGACGCAGCGTCAGCCCTGGGCTCTGCCAGCTCCTGTCCCAAAGGAAGTGTCACAGGAGCATCGTCGCTTTATGCTGTTCTGCAAAGGTGTTAAACCAAGTCAGAAAGGTCAGTGAGCACAATGGTAGCATTTCCCTGAGAAATCAAAACCTGTTTTGAAGCAAGTCCATGGATCTGAGAGCCCAGTGCCGAACGTGAGGCCTTGAGACACCAGTCAGAGCTTTGTGTCATGGACACGCCTCTGGAGGGTGGCACAGGCAGAAAAGGTCACAACTGCAGTTCAGTCATCTCAGCCACCTACTCAAGGAAGGTATGTAAGATTAACTAGGGTGAAATTCTCAAGATTTAGTGCATGTTCACAGAGTTCATGGTCAGTCTGAAGGCAGTACAGTGCATTCAGGTGTACAGTGTACACAACTTTCCACAATTCATTAAACCTGTTAATTCCTCAGATGGGGAAAATGCTCATATCCTGCTCATAACTTACAACTTCATTTCACAAATTGAACTATCAACAGCTACCATGTGCTCAGAAAAATTTGTGCAGCATGTGTTCACACCAGCAGCTTATTGCTGATGTGCTCTGCTGAAGACAGTAAAAAAAATTTTGAAGCAACACATCCAAGAGCACAACTTTTCAGTGTGTTTTGCATTCCGTGCCATGCCCTTTCTTTAACCTTCCACTTGGCAAGAACATTATGCAAAATAAAAGCTTCATTTATGTATCTCATCTCTTGAAGATTAGAATCTTTTAAAAGAAAAATTATTGTGAAATCTTATTATATTGATGACTTTGGTATAGTTCAAGAATTCTAAAGAGCCACTAGTCAACCAATTTGGAAAAACAGTAATTTATGAAAAAGGCATGAAGCCAGATTATAAAAACTGGGTATATGTGTACCAACAACTTGCCTCTGATCTACAAGTGTGCAGTATTTGTATCACAACTGCTCGTCTGCAACCAAAAATAGATCCAGACAGAAGCTGTAATAAATCACCATTTTTATGGAGTGTAGGCATGCCTGCTATTTCCTTTCAACAAACGCAGAATGCAAATGTACTTAAAATGTCACTAAGTACTGTGAGGACCTAAGGACTGCTGAGCAGTTCCTATCTAGGGGATAGGTAAGATAATGCTTAAACAGCTGCTCCTAAAGCAGCAACTTCGTCTGCCAGAAGTCTGAAAACGAGCACAACAAAGCAATCCAGAATCTAGAAACAGTAAGGTGTAACAAGGATGGAACTCTAGCTTTGTGTTGCTTAGGGCAGAGACAATCTATCCTTTCAGCTAAATACAGCTGGTGAGAGGAACACGTAGAAAACACACTTCAGAAGCTGTCTGTCATCCGTGAGTTTTCCCATTTATTCCTTAGGATGTCTCAACCATTACCCTGCTCTTGTCTTGGGTACATAAACCCTTCTTTCCTTAGGTTTGCTAATTTTTGTACCAACTGCGAGCTACCGCCAAACCACGATAATTTGAAAGGCAGAAACTATTGCTGATATAACAGCTAACAAGTATTTGTCAAATCCCTCCATTTGGGATTTGCTCCTTAGTGTTGAAGGACAAACAATATGTGCTCTATTGGTACAATGATATTTGTGCTCCAGGTTATTTCAGAGTCATACCTTTCATGTAATGCTGATTTCAAGCAACAACAAAAAAGAAAATGTTAACAGCTTAAGTCAGTAGATAATTCTTAATCAAATTGGAAATTGTGTCTCACGTTACCTTTACGGGCATTGCTCAGAAGTTACTTTGAAAGGGCATTTCACGACACTAAATGTCTGGAAAAATGGTTTCTTAGGAAACTGAAGGTCATCAAAATAATAGATTTAAGCAATCACTACAGAAATAAAGGATATTTCTGGACAACTCTAAAGAAGAGTCAAGTTTAGGAACAAGCAAAGCCAGTAAAAAACCCCTGTGGTTTATCAATCACTAGTTAAACTAAGCTTTACAGATGCAACTCAGCTGGACACCTTTCCACAACAAACATCAAAAGTAGAGTGGAAATGCCAACCGTATAAAAACTACGTGGAATATTTCATACAAAATACTCCAAAATGCTTTTCATTATGTAACTTTTATTTGAGACACACATTGTAAAAAAGTTCACATGAAATAATAAAACTATTGGACTATGAAGGTTTTCTTAGGAGCTGGGTTTGTTTTTTCTGTCTATATACATCAATACACAATTAATGATTAGGTTTACAAGTTAACCACATGACAAGTTCACTTTTATCTGCAGGAGCTTTTCACATTACACCTTTATACCAGAGGTAAAATGTGCTTAAACACACACAGTAGAACACTTCTATTTCAAAATTAAGCATTTTCTCAAGGACTATACTTTTTATTCTGAATTTAGTAGCTATATAGCATTAAAATAATGGTAATTGAAGTTTTATTTGCAAAAATGTTCGTAAGGCCATAGGAATGCACTGAAATAGTTCAATTCACCAGAAACAAGAAAAATCAATGTAAATCCTGCTTTTTTTTTTGGAAGAAAGAAATACGAGTTTTATTTATAAGAATGAGAATGGTATAAGCAGTTCAGTGAATGGAGGAGAAAAAAGACCTATTATCACCTACAGACCAATCCTTAGCAAGTTTAACATTGCAAAAATTCTGTTACATTAACAGTAACCAAACAACAGATGCATTTTCACAAATAACACATTTATGCATTTTACATATTATTGATGTACTTTCAAATCATTATGCATTCATAATATTTTAATGTGATATGTACATTCAAGACTCCTTTATTAACTTGTGAAAATGATCCACGTAATTCACTTAACTTCAGCAGACTAGTATGAGAAAGTTACTTACAATGGGAAATATTTTCTGTAAAAAGAACTACAGGTCTGAAAAGTCAATCAGCATTTTTGAGACTGTCCCCCAAAGAGAAAAGTGAGCTGCATTAAGTTTCGTGAGTGGTTTAAGCTTTAGCAATATTAGAACCCCCAGATAAGTCAATAACATATTCTATGTATACTCAACAAAAACTACTTGTGCATGTTTTGCTGAGCACAGACTGAAAGCTAAAATTGCAAAGCACTGAGACCAGTTTGTTTTTCATTTGGCTTTTTTTTTTTAAAACCATTTAGAAAAATATTGGTCACGATAGAGTGCACAGGCATGGGGCTGAGGGAAGTTCTCCTAAAACTCCAAAGCATAAGCAGCATTTTTGTTTTATTGAACTCCACCAAAAAATGTCTGCTTTCCTGAAAGGTTAATGGCAATTTCTGGAAGAAAACAGAAACACATTTGCTGCTTAATGAATAATAAGTATATGACTTGAATTCTAATGGGCATTAGAGTACTAACTAGTTGACTGAGGTATAGTTAAGAGTCCTTCAAAACTTAGGATTATATAGTCTTGAGCAAAGTAGCAACAGAGACTGCACAAAACAATCATAGTGATATTAGAAAAGCCTGTAATACCCAGCATCTGATGCGTAGGCAGAACATACCATTATCATCACCCGCTTGTCTAGAGGAAAACATAGCTAAAATATCCCAGTAAAACATACAGCTGATTTGCACGCTAAGATACAGCACATTTCTCCACGTCTGACAGGGCAGACTGTACAAAGAAAGGTCTCTACTGACCAAAAGTTAGCACACTGATAAAGTGCAGCCACTCAGCCATTTAATACTGCTGGAGAAGTGGGGTGGGGGCACAAAGACACAAAGAAAGAAATCTGCATTTTACCTTATCCATAAGACCACATGAAATTAGAATTCTTCAGTTTCAGCAGATGACAACAAAATTGCATTAAATTCTTCTACGAATAGAAAAAGATGAACTGTACATGAACAATAAGCAAAGTGAAATATTTACTGCAGTACTTTCTCATGCATAAAGTGAATTTCCTATGGTCTTACCTCACATTTATGTACAGTTTAGCACAGCTAAATGTAAGAAAATAGCAAGTTTTTTTTCTCCCTCCCACCCTCCCCCGTACAGAGCAGATACCCCAATTCGCTGCTGCTTCAAGAAGCACTTCATAGACTCTACTACTTACAGGCTCTTTCAAAGGGAAGTTCATGGAGACTAATATTGAATGAACATTTAACCACACAGTGAAGACAGGAAAAACAATACAAAGCATTCTGTAAACAGTGCCAAACACAGAACATGTCAGTTTTGGTTTGCAGACAACCCCTGAGATAAAAATCAAAGTATTACGACACCAAATAAGTCAGAGGTAAATTACTGAAAATAAACAACATTCATAATTGGTGTCACAACACTTTCTGTATAGAAGCACTTTTTTTAACCATACAGAAAACATAACTGCTTTAGCCTGTCCAAGAAAAACATCCAGGGTAGACAACGGAGCAGTTAGGGTTGCTTTGTTTTTTCACTAAACCTTGTTGCCATGAAGGTTTCTCTGTTCTAGTGCAGCAACAGCAGTTTATGAGATCCACCATCTAGTTACAAGAACTACTTCTATTAAACTACACGTGGGGACAGGCTGATAACCACTTAAAACTTTATGGAACCAGCTACTAAGGTTAATCCTTTTAAAATCAAAAGCTTTACATCTAACGCTATTGGCCCGCTCCCTTTCAAACTACTTAGAACAGGCCCAGAGATGACAAATTCAGTACCTGACACAGTAAAATGAAGTGGTTATCTGTGGTAACAACCAACTCACTGTTTACAACTCCAGACAACGAAGTGAAGCAAAAGCAAGCAAGTCAGACGTTTCCTTTGACAACGACAGAACACACCCATCCCCTAACAGCAAACATGCCGGACACAAACTTGTAGTTAAAGCTTACAATGGTCCACGTTTGGCACACCAACAGAACTAAAGCACCTGTTTTAATTGCTCATCGAGGAAATTTTTCAGAAGACAATAAAAAAGTAGTAGAACAAAGACTAGGTTATACAATGCTCAGTTGAGTAAAAAAAGGCAACTATGTTTCACCTCTGCTTCTAACAGTCTAGGTCACTGTACCAGTTTTTGATGAAAAAACAACTGCTCGAGCAGACCAAAGACACACATTCAGCAGTAACTGCATAACTAGGAGTACATTATAGCCCTAATGCGAGGCTTCCTTAGTGCCAAAACTTCATATACTTTAGCAACTGCCCAGGAAGCTTGGTTTTGGACACCTCTGTTGTCAAGGACCGATGCTTACGGACGTTAACGAACTATCCTTAGGATTAAGAGTAGAAATGGAAGTCACCTTTAGAAGCAGTCATTTCTGAACAAGTGAATCCACAAAGAGGTTACTCAAAACTCATGCATTCAGCTTCCACAAGCCACTTAAGTGATAGTGACGAGGCCAATTTGTGGTGATGATTTCAAACCCAGAGTGTACTTCCTCATCAGAAACAAAAAGGTGCAGACGGTCTGAGCTAACAAAGGGAAGTTAAGTGAGGAAAGACACTGTGTTTATTCAAATAACTGAAAGGTGCATCTGTGAATCAGACAGTGACTGGCAATTCAGAACACAACTTTGCTAAGTCTGGTAAAGAAAGAAAAGCAACATACTACATTCAGAATAGAAGCCATAGCTTCTGCATCAACAGATTTGTGCATCTAAGAGACAAAATCTGTACAAATTGTTAAATGCCAATTGTTACAGTAATTCTCATCACTAGAGCAACAACATCCATACTGCATGGCCACAAGTATACAGCATAGAAAATAAAGGAAATGAGACTTAATTTTTCCCCTGGCTCTTCTGCTTGAAAATAAATTTGTTTAAAAACAGAAAGAAAACTGCACAAATCTGTTAAGAATCTTACTTACAAGTCAAACTGTGCAAATACAAATGTAAGATTGTGCTGTAACAGGCAGTAAGAGGCCAATATGGATGTGCAAAGTTAAAAGAAACATAGCAGCTTTTGCAACAGGCAATAAAACAGAAAGTAAAAAAGGAAAACAAGTTAAATCTTGCATTTGTGTCTCCACTTCATAGCTTCCATATCTGAGAAAGAAGAGCCTGACAGGTCAATAGGCTTAGTGAGCAAAATCCACTTGGTATTTGTGTATCGCAGTCTACGTTCAATGGAGCTCTCAGCAGCAGCTTGGTGGTATTATTTCTGAGGCTTTGTGACCCTGTGCTTTCAAAGAAGCAGAAAAGGTTCTAAGTGTGCTGCAGTCTATCATTAGAAGTTCATCAAAGTAGCGTGCATCGAAAGAAGCTGCTCTTCTTAGATCGATTTTCTGTTATTTTTACTGGCCCACCTGCCCCCGACGAACTGTTGTCATTCTGAAAGAGAAAAGAGTGTCAACATCACAAAACGCAGAAAAAACATCTCTAGCTTTTCTCGTCTCCCTCCCCACTTCCCCTGCTTGCAAGGCAATAACCAGAGCAGAGATCTGCTGCAACTTGACCTCCTCAGTTATCCAGACTTTGTTAATCACTCGGTAAAAAAACCCAAAAAACATTTACATAACAATCCAGATCTCAAGAATTAGCTGGAGAAGAGATTACATAATAAAATGCGGCTCACACTATATTGCATTTTGGAACAACACATCAGTTCCAGGCTGCCCAATGTTAACGTTCGTGTAAAATAATGAATAGTTATGCACCGATGTGCAATAAAGCGTGATAAATCACTGTTTGCTCAAATTTGATCTAGCAACTACTGTGATCCCCAGGAGTTTTCTGGTAGGGCTACTACTCAGCCAATTATGATAGCTGTCCTCTCATTGTAACTAGTTTGTATGCTAATTGGAAATACAAACCATTTTTCTGTTGAGCTTTGTCATAATGTCCCGTGCAAGTGTGAAAAACGCCTGGTGAGGAGTGGAAATAAAGAAAAAACAAACAAGAGTTAGTCACAAGACACAGTAAGGACATGATAAACTTGGAATAGCCAGACACATTAACAATACAGTGTTCTGTAGGCCACTAAAAGCACTGTGAGTTGCAAGACACTCCATGTACAATATCTGTATATTTAAAACTTCAGTAAACATGCTTCAGAAGAAAAAACTACTTATTTTTAGTCTCCATCTTGCCAATCTTTGAAGCAAGTGAACAGACCTTACCATGGCATACCTCTGGGAGGAGAAAGAAAGATCAGCTGAAGAGAAGGCTGCATATACTAATCCTGTTTTTATTTCCCCCTCAAACTGAACTGTGCATCACAATTAGCAACCCAGAGAGGTTTGAGAAGGGCAACCCTGGGAATTCACATTAAGGTTAGCTCACTCTCTGTCCTCCAAAAGCCTTACTCCTGGACTATCTATAAGGCTATTTAAGCTTCCAATATCTCTATTACAAACAAACCAAAAAACCATAAATAATTATTCTGGCAAATCCAAGATTTCAATGTACAAAGGAGCAAAGAAACTTCTGTAGCAGGAAAATTCTGCAATTCTCCAGGAGCAGGAAAAAGCAAGACTTTAGGCTATCTGGAGACCCTAATAATCTAAGGACAGTTCCAGAATGTAAGAAGTATAAACACTTCCCCTCTCATTGTGTTTGGAATACATCCAAAGACAGACACTCGTTTAATGTAAATAAATCACAACAAATAAATTAATTCACTTCTGATCCCAAGAATGTCACAATTGTGTAATTCCCCAAAAGTGAAGTATTTGGTGGAAAGTAAACGAAATCATGAGTGATTGCCAAATGCCTACACCAGCTGCATTTTTTAATACTTTCTTCAACTTCATGTGACCATTTAAAAAAATATTCAGAGAGCCGAACATTTTGGAGTAGGCACAAACTGCTGTTGTGCATTTCCTGACCCGCAGGGGTTAACACGAAACTGCCATGACATGACAGAGCAAGTCACCCCTCCAGAGGAGCTCAGCTACCCACTCTGGCATTAACTGCTCATGGTCCCACTCCAGTGTCTGCTTTAACAATCACAAGGACACTGTGAAAATCAGGTCAAGCTAGTCCAGGTGCAGCACGATGCAGATCAGTCCATTCTAACTCTATCCTGTATAACAATCACCCTGCCATCAGAAAAAACCACGCCTGGCTGGCACAACATCCCTCTTGTTATTTTAAAGTAACAATGTCTTCAGTTTCTAGTTAATTTGTCAGATGCCTGCTCTGAATTAAGTAGGCGTTTGCAGGACTTCTAAAGAGTATCCCATAGAAAGACTTTTAAATTATTAGGTATAGGGACAACACTTAAGAACAAGTGTACCTTGCTGGATGAATGAATCTTAATTTAACTGCCTTTTGATAAAGTTATTTTTTTGTCCACACTTTTCATACAGCTCAGATCCTCCCCCCAGCCTCCCTGAGATGACACGAGTGATTTATGGCGAGATAGACTGGACTTGAGCCACTCTTCCTTCCAACTCTATTTCCTTATGTTCTCATAAATAGAGATCTTGTGGTTTTAGCACAAAATTTACTTGCAGGAAAACAGATTATAAATCTACAGATAGCATTGTAAGTCTTCTTCCTCCTCTAACGTGAGCTTATGACCTGGTGTTCCAGGTTAATACACAAATTTTCAGTCTCATCTGCACAGCATGTATTTAGTAGTAACCTGAAGGCTCCATGACAGAGTAGCACGTTATCCTGAGAGTAAAGAATCCCATTTCCTGCACAAAGCACTGTTCTAAAATTACACCTATTCCTTGTCCAAAAGGACTTGAAATTTAAGTAGCAAGGCACAGACATCTAAAGCAACTGTTTGCTACAGTAATTGTAAACCAGTCTGTGAACACCCATTTATAAAACAATGCCAGACACTACCAGAAAATCAGAAACAGTTGGATCGCAGCAGCAGACCCAGGAGCACAGCTGGGACTTCAGGTCCCAGGTCAGGCGAGAAAGCCCAGCAGACCATGGAACATACCTGCACAGAAGTAATTCAAGAAGCACCTAAGTGTAGCACCCATCTCTTACCTCTTCCACATTTATGCTGGATTTTGCACTTGTCTCCAAAAATTTGATTCCATAATCAATTGCTAACTGGAAGAGAGGTTAAAGTTTTTCAGTGGTTTTGAAGTTCCTTTGTAAAAGGAATGTTTCACACATAGGTTCACAATAGGTTCATAATAGAATAGATGCTGCATGCTTCAACAAGCTTTAACAACCAAACCAAGCAAGTTTCACTTCTATTTTCTCTTGCAAGAACATTAAAGACAATTAGACAAAGTATTAGAACTGGTCATACCCTCACACAAAGCCAAAACAAAACAAAAAAGAGACATTAATTTCTCACCAAAATACTTATCTAGGCTCTAAAAGAACACTACGGTGGAATCTTTATTGATATGGATAACTACAGATACCTACAGATAACTACAATACAACCATCCCATAAGCTGTGTTACCAACAGCTACACCACTTCGGCTGTACACGACAGATTTTGTAGTATTCTTCCTCGCTTGTTTGTTCTGTAGAACAACTAATTAATTACTTAAGCTTTAGTAACAGCACTTATAACAAGAATAAGTGACCACCACAGTGAATTGAGTACAACATGACCAAACTATACACAAAACTTTATATTGAGATCTAGATGTCATGCTATAGCAAAGGTCAACATTCTTTACAGGATCTTGCCCTCAAGACAACAGTACCATTAAGTTTATTCTAACCTGAAGACAGTTAAGTGCTATTTAAAAACAAAAAACCCCAAACTTGGCATCCTACGTGTATAAAAGTTTCTGAAACAAGAGATTTGAGACCCATTCTCTCTCACGCGCCTAAAACACACCAAACATCCAGAAGCCACAATCCTACAAGAAGTAGGCTTCTAAATAGGGTAAGTTACCAAATCTTACCTTCTCCCCTTTTTCTTTTGAGACTTGTCTTTTTTCATTCATATCACATTTGTTACCCAAGATCATTCTTTCTACATCTGAAGAGGCATGCTGGAAGAAGAAAAAGTAATCTCTCAGGAACAAAGTGCATCATTGTTGAAAAGAAACTTGTGTGTCAAGCTCCTCCACAATGGACTATTTTATTTTACAGAAATTATCTAATGTGAAGGCATTACTGAGAGAGGCTGACTTTTGAAACAAGCAATAAAATATGAAAATAGGCTGGAATAAACACTCCTAGATTACATTTGCCCAAGTACTGTAATAGATCAAATGTGTGCCATGAGCTCTGTAGCAGGTTGCACACGTGCACAGGCATTTGGCTATTCTGGAAATGTAACAGTACACTTTTCTTGCAAGCAGTGCATGGCCGTATACATTGGCTACTGTAATGAAAGTAATTCCTTGATTTTTATTTGTCCCAGGGAAATCATAAGATGGAACAAAGCACTTACCTCCTCTATGTTTCTTATCCAGTTTTTTATGTTGTCAAAAGACTTTTCATTTGTGATATCATACACCAGCATAATTCCCTAAATAAAGTTAGGAAAATCTAGTTAGATGAGCTAGTACTATTGGCTGACTTTTGATGTATGCTGCAGTTTTAATTATACTTCCAAAGAAATTCAACTTAGGATTATAGGTGAGTAAGTCTTTTCTCAAGGCATTATGTCATGGCTGGGAATTTACCCAAAATATTACTATTTACCATCTTTTGCCACTGTTGGAGGTCAAACACACCACCTACACAAAGCTTTTAATTATCAGCCTATAGTCAGGGCAAGTTCAGAAATTCTACTACACCAGCAACGAGGACTCCGTGGTTAAAGTCAGGTTTAGATGCAGCAGCTTTAAGCAGTCCAGGAGATCAAACCTGTGAGCTCCAGTCTGCTGGGGCCAGCAGACACTTCCAGCAAAGCTGCCCCTGGGGCTCTCCCAGAAGCTTTAGCTCTTTCCAGCAGTTCTGTACACACACTGGCATGGGATCTCAACAGTTAGCAAAGCATGGGAAACCACAGAGCCACTGCATTATGCACAGATTGCACGGTTCACCTCCATTTCCTAAGGCCTTTCCCATCATTCCTCATAGGACAAATAGAAGTCCTTGGCCATGGACTGGGGAGAAGACCAGGTCACTGCCAGAGCCTTTATAAGCACTGGAAAGCTCTACTACAGAGCCACAACCATTATTATTTCTCCCTGTCTTCTGTAACAGTGGAGTTATTTGGACCCACAGCCTATGAATGTCACAGATCTGTTCATACAAAGCAGCAAGAACCTGTAACAGCAGCACAGGTAGCAACCACCAAGTCAAAATTAAAGGTGTCCCAACATAAAATATCTCAAATCATAGCATTAAGAACCATAACAAGCGTTGTACCACAAGGGTGCAGGCTCTAAGTCAGTTATTTGACTTCAAGTTCCTCTCAACAGAGGAAAAAGTAACAGTAGGTGTTGTAAATGATTGTATTTCTAGCCCAGACTTTGCATTCTCTACTGGCTGAAGGAAAAGCAACTCAGTGAAACACACTTTTAATATTAAAATAATTCATTATTCATTTTTGAAACACTTCAAGTGTTTAAAGGGGTTGGCTGCATTTTTAAAAAACCAAACCTATCTGATTAAAGCTTGGCAACTTATTTTATTAAAATCTGCAGGAATTGTTATTATATTGAAAAAGACAACAGGGCTGGAAGTTTCATCACAAAAAACAGGCCTAGACCAAGTACCAGCACGTTTAAAAAAGGAAAAACAAACAAACAGAAAACCCCCAACCAAACCACAAACTTCATTCCCCACAGCTCAAGCCACAATTATCCAGTCCTCCAGTGGAAGACTTACACGACACAACCTTAGGAACAGCAAACCAGTTCCACTAGTTGTGTTGAGGTTTGTTGAAGTGTGAGCACTCACCATGGCTCCTCTGTAGTAAGCGGTCGTGATCGTGCGGAATCTCTCCTGGCCTGCTGTATCCCTACAATTCAGTGAAAAAGAGGATTTGTTTTACACTCATCTGTACTTAGAGACGTCTCATTAAACAGAGTAGCAATGCATTGATACTTGTTCATTAGGAAAACACGCCTTTGGCTGTTTGCACAAGGTTCTTCAGCCCTCAGCAGCTTCCTCACTCCCAAGCCACCCTCTTTACATCAGCGGTTAGAGCAGCGCCAGAAACATGGCACAAAACCACTCCAGTTTTCATGCAAGCAATAAAGCTCAGCACCACACAGCCTGCCCTCCAGTAATTAAAAAAAAAAGCTCTGATGCATCCAAGTCCCATCTTAAACAAAAGTTAAAACACACAGCAATAAAATACTTCAGGATGGTGCACTGTCACATACAGTTTGCTGCTAAGGTCAGCCACTACACCTCAGTGTGCTGGTGTTTTGTCCTGGGTGACTTGGAAGCAGTCCCTGTCTGTGAGTGAACCAGCAGACCCAAGTGTTTGGCTACCAGTCATACCTTGGGGGAGCTGAACCCCAAAGGCCTGACAAAACCCAGCTTTTTTAACCTATATTACAGACAGAAAATTTTTTACCAGCCACTTCTGGCACTGCATTTCCTTAGTCACAAGGATTCTGGCTCAGGAGACTCAGTTGCTACCAAAGCCACCATGCAAGGAATGGGAGCATTATCACTCACCTGTGCCTTGGTGAGTACAACCCAGGTACCAAAGTACCAGAGGAGATTACATTTTATTGGCTTGCGTATTTTAGCTTGCAGCTATTGAGTTAATATTTCTCCTCCACACGGAAAAGCTAAAAGCACATTTAAGAAGACAGCTTTTGATAAAATAGGAAGTTGCTGTAATGCTTGCATGTGAACAGGCTATTTCCTGTGCTACTGAAGCAGAACTACTCCAAGGGCAAGCTAGAAGAAAGCATAAACCTTACGGACAGTCAATGAATAAAAGGTATGAAACTTCTGGTACACTGAAGCTCAAAAGGTACGAAGTATTCTTTCTCAAAGGGAATTCCAGTCACTGAAAACCTGAATTACTTTGGAATACTTACCATATTTGTAGCTTGATTTTCTTTCCATCTAATTCTATCGTTCTGATCTTAAAGTCGATTCCTGCCAGAGAAAGAGATATACTCTTTAAGTTTTGCAATTAATGCAAAGGAAGTGTTCGGTTTCCTTTTGGCAATATGGTAAGAGCAAACTTAGCCAAAAGAACTATTCTGAAGCTGCCATTTCTTCCACACACTTGGAAGTGCTGAGAATGCACAAAGGTCTTCAGCTGCATCCAACACGTCAAGGATAAATTATTCTGCACAATGAAAGCAGACCAAACTCCGACTCACTACTAGTTAGTCAAGATCATTAGAGGAAGACTTGATTTCCAAATCCTTCCATTTTGCACCAATAAGGTCACTAGTCTGAATGTGTATTTCTCCTGAACTCCTGACTAGTCCCTGCAGTTCAAGTCAGTTCCCTGGTACCTCTGGCTCAGAGTTAAAAATACGTCCTGTGACCCCTTAGCTTCTTTTCAAGGCCAGCATCTACTTTTGAAAACTGATGTCTGATGCAATCTAATCAGACATCACAGTAAAAGGCAATACGACACAGGAAATATAAGACTCCTTCTTCAAGAACACTCATTTGGGAGCAATTAAGATTTTCTAGGAAGCCCCAAAAAGCATCAAGAAAACACTTCTCTCCTTTTCCCCCTTATACTTCCACATGGTACCCCATCAGTTCTCAGACTGATTTTGAAACCAAATTTCAGATTTTAAGCCATAGGTTCTAGAAAAAGATTTTTAAAATTAATTCAGAAGGGCTTAATAATGTCTTTTTAAGGTTTAGAGGGGTGAAATGGATTTCCAAACAGACTAGCCTTAATCCTAACTACTTTAACTTTTGCATCTCTAAATCAGTATGACGACACAGGTCAAATTGAGACTTGACTGCTCAAGTCTCACTACTACATGACTGCCAGATTTTTCAATCCTGTGACAGTAGCCCCCAAATTAATCGGTTTGGAAATGAATGGCCCACTTTTCTTCACTGCATCCTAAATAGTTACTTGATATTTAGTTGTAGTTTGTAAAAGATGGGGCTAAGTTAGAAGAAATTAAAGAAACTTTCTTAAGATGTAATTTAATTGGCAATTATCAAGAGTATCTTCATTGGAAAAGTGCTGTTTGTAGCTTTAAGAATTCATCCATCCATTAAACAGGAAGCTGTGGGAGTTTTTAATACACCACAGTAGAAACGGAATATGAAATATCGATGTTCAATAGCTATTTGAATTTCATTCTTCTCACATGCAATATTACTATTTTAATATACTGAAATTTACAGGTTTCAGCCACTTAATCTTAATGTGCCATGGATACGTAGTTCAGCTCATTAGTTAGAATACAAATTATGAGCAAAACTATCACATCAGCACTTTAACAGCATAAGAAATTAATTGCATTAATTTAAAATGCTATGATTACTACTACAATTGCAATTTCACAAGACTCACTGGTAGATTTACAGGAAAAAAGATACTTCTATTAATTCACACTCTTCTAAAAATGACATGAGAATTATATGTACTTTCAAAAAATCCCTATTCTACGTATCGTAAGTTTGGCAAGTGTCTCCATTTTACACTGGAGAGGATTTTGCCTCCCTTATTGTAAAGATTTTTCTCCTAACTAGGTGCAATCACAGCTGCTGAAATCACAGATACTTGTATTCAGGTCTGAAAACAAGAAATGTTTGCTCTGAATAGATTTTGTTTTGGCCTCAAAGGTTATAAAGCACAAATACGGATTTCTCTGGAAAGAGCATTGTATCGTGGCAACAGCAAATTAAATCAGTTTTAAAAGTTCATTTGTGTCTAGGCCTGAAGCTTTAGTACAACAACTATCAGGAAAACTAGATTCAGAGACTGCTGTGGTTTAAAGAGAATTCTGCCTGCCCTGTGAACTGCTGAAGCTCAGACACACCAGCACAGACAGTGACACTCCCAGAGGGGTGGCTTTCTGAGAAGGACTCCTGACTGCAGCGCAAGCTTCCCATGTGCACCAATCCAGGTCTTGCACAGACTGGTTTCTTGTGGTTACTCATCTCCCTTGCAGCGCCGAAATGATTTATATAACCATTCCTTTGATCACTTCTAAAAGTCAGGACCTGCACAAAAAGGATCTTCTCAGAACTTAAGATTTCTAGTGTGAACTTCATCAAAATTCTCAAAGATTCATTTCAAAGCTAAAAGAAGAATATTAAGGAAAAGACTGTAAGTTCCTCTGCCACTGCAACTTTTTGGAGGTTAAAATGAACTAGAAACTGATGTTTCTTTTGTTCCTTCACGTCAGTATGAGGAAGTGGTGAGCGACACACATTCAGAGCAAGCCTGGTGACATGTGCTGCCACTTCCGGCCAAGGGCTCTTGCGTGGCTAAGTACAAGCCACGATCTGGTTACAGCTACACTGAAATTACACCCTGTCAAACACTGCAACAACTACAGCCTTTCAACACTAATTCTTGACAGAAGATTTCCTTTATTAATCCATTCTTCTTTTGCACAGTCACACTCTGGGATACAAATGTTTGAAAAGTTACTCAGCCCAAATAAAGAGGAGTCATTTGTGAATTAAAGTCTGATTGCAAAGGATCGCATAGCTTGCAGTTTTAAAATGCAACATGAAATGCTGGTTTTCCAGTAGAGAGAAAAAGCCCAGAAACATCTGGATGTCCATGTGAAGTTAAGTTTCAGAAGCTTTTAGAAAACACAGACCCAGATTAATTCTTAAGAGTGCAAATGCTAACAGGATAATTCTCTTTAACTGCTGAAGTGGAGTTGTCCCATGAAAGTCTGACACACCGGTGCCCACCTAGCATGGCAGTGAATATTAGATCACAGCTATACAGAAGCATTTGCTGCAGGAATCACAAACTTGCATTCTGCAAGGATGGAGCCCAGGTTGCAATTGGAACTGCACATTAGTTAGGGCTCTAATTGCTTGCATTTCCCTTGCAGCATGGGGTGAAAGTAGCTGAGGGCTTATTGTTCTTCAAAATCCTTTCCAGATCCTTGCTAACTATAGGCCAGGGATGCATCCTCTCTCCTCACTTCGCGGAGGGTATTTGCTTCCATAGCTTCCAACAAAACTCTGTCTAAGAACACACTGGGCAGCATCATTAGTGCCACACAAAGGCTCTCACAGAAAACCATGGGAGCTGTAGGTTGCTGTGTCTACCTTGCATTGCTATGCAAAGCTAACAAAATTCAGGGCGAGCCACTGTTCAATGCCACACAGCCAAATGTCACAGGCCAGGGGGACCAGCCTTGCCTGGCCTCTTTTGGTTTAAGCCAAGAAGTCACGTCCATTTCATATCCCAAAGCTCTTCTGCCACTACCTCTTCCCCTACTCCACTCCCCAGCTACATTTCTTCTTATTCCCCACTTAATGGGCAGATTTTACTCATAATCAAGCTGCAATGCAATCATTTTAAAGAGACGTTGTGAAATATTACAAAGAGCTCACAACACTACAATAGTACACAGCCAGGCCTGCCCAGCAGCACATACGGAGAGGTTCCTTTTCCAGCTCTAGCACCAGAGGTTTCCTACCACGAACCTTAACAAACGAGCCTGACGCAATTCTTACAGGAATGGAAGGACAAACTGAGCAGGGAGGCTGAAAAAGTTCATTTTGTTACTTTAGTTTTTAGAACAGTAGCTTGCTCTCAGGGCATCACTGTTACTCTTTTGTTCTCCCCTCACCCCGATTTTAACCCTGTAGCCATCAGAGCCAATATCTCAGGTTTTTCATGCTACAGTATCTGTTTCAGCTAGGACTCCACTACAACTTTTCCCTGCGTAGTTTGGACGGATTGTCTTGTTTCTTCTTTTCAACAAAATTGCTGTTGCAGAAAACGCTACAGCACAAAGAAACCAAAGAAACCAAAGCGAAGTGTTCTGGTAAGAGCCAGTAAGCTGTTCCAACTGTACCAGAAAGTAATTCCTGAAGGTAAAGGCTTCTTGGGACTTCAGTCTGCTCAGCAAAACGCTTCTGGAAGGGTAATGTTCTTGAATGTTTTGTACCAGCAGTAAAAGGCAGACAGAAAAGAAACTTATACAAATTAGTGTAAAAAAAACAAACCAAACCAAACCAGAAAATCCTGCCACTGGCGGGCAAATATTAGAATTCTTAATTTTTGCCTTTATTACCCAATTCACCAGTATTTTAAGTTAATTTTTCACGTAGCTCAACGCTAGTTTGCAGCACCAGGACCTTACGTGTGCAGCTGTAGCAAGAAATCAGACAGGAAATCAGCACCATCCAGGATGTAAATAAACATCGATCTCTGATAGCATGCACTAGCCTGTATATCTACCCCAGCAGAGTATTGCTCCATCTCTGACAAATCAATACTTTTTTTTTTTCAAGTATTCAATGTACTAGCACTTTAAATTGTTTACCTGTTGGTTTTATTTAATATATAAGCCAAAGAAATTTTAAGAAGTCAGTGAACACAGAAATTGGCAAAGCAGCTGTGAAAAAAACGAATACCAGATTCGCTTGCTAGAAAAGAGTCTTATTTTAGTCCCATCTATCAAAGAACATAAAAGATGCACCACAGTTTATTAAAACAAAAAGGGAACTGTTTTGCATGACCTGCATATAATAAAAGCCTCACCCTCTTAAAGGAGCTGTCTTCCTACTTGTCTAAATCTTATCTTACTCCTTTGAAGTAAGAATGGAAGAATGAAATGGAAATAAAACATTTTTTAAAAATGGGATTCCCTGATAAACAGAACTTTGTGGCACTCACCACCACTGGACATAGACCACAATAAAAAGGAATGCATTAAAAGATGAGGCAAAGAGTCAAGGTACAAAGTCTATTGTTACACTTTTGAGCAAATCAGCATGAGAAAAATTGGAATTTATGCATCAAATTTCAAGCTGGGTTTGATCCAACTTCACAGCATTGGTCCTTCCCAGCCTACTTTGTTTATATGTGAGGTTGTGGGGTTTTGATTTTTTTCAATGGGCTGAGCTGGAAAGGGAGACCACTTTACAAATTCTTTACTGCAAGACATGTAAGAGTCTTAAGATATACAAAAAGAAAGGAAAACATTTTCTGTAGTCACTTGGGTCAAGTGAATTAAAAGCAACTTTGAACCAAGCAAGCGGATTTGTAACTTACCTTCAAAAAAAAAGGAAGTGAGAAGAGGCACATAACTGAAAATCAATATGCTTCACCCTCAGTTTGTGGAATCCTGGGAGAGAATTACTCAGAAAATACTTCTCCTTACAGGCTGCACATCTTGTGAACAGCAAGTGGCTGAAGCTGCACAACTGAACAGCAGAGATGGGAAACAGCAGTGCTCCTGTGGCACAGCTGCTGCAGCTGCTGCTGTCCTGCTCATCCTTCCAAGGGTGCCTTGGAGCCTGAGAGCACAGCACAAGCCTGGCACCTCCAAGACACAGCAGCAGCTGCTGCCAGTGCGTTTGTATCCCACTCTGAGGGGCTGTGAGCACCGGGGGCCCTGTCACACACCTCTGCCACCGCCAGGTGACACACACCAGGTACCAGCACTGATCACACACCTGGCGTGTGAGGACACACAGGAACGGAGCTCAGGAGTTTCATCATCTTCCGTGGACAGACCTACAGATGAGTACTCCAGAAACTCATTCTTTTCATATATACCCAACAGCTGAGGGATATCAATTTGTTCCCACAGATTTTCCCCACAAGCTTACCCAGAGATTACTCCTTTTATTGTTCTCGGCAGGAGGTATTGCAGGGTTTGGATTAAATACACAAATTTTTTTTTTAATGTGGTTTTCAAGAGAAAATTTTCTTGTGCTACATCAGTATACCGTCTCAATCTACAAAGGTAGATAAATGAAGCTTCAGAAAGTTGCTTTTAAATTAGATCTTTCTAGAATAATTATAGTAAAAATAAAAAAATGATGAAGTAAGAGTCAAGATCACTGTAAAAGGCAGGGTGGGGAACCCTTGCAACATACCAGTGTGTCATACAGCCTCATACAAAAGAACAAAGTCTAATCATTTTGAACTTGAACGTTTGGCTTTAGTCCCTAGTAACATCTGCAAAGAATTTTCAGATGATCTCAGCAATGTCTTGTATCAGTATGTAAATTAAAGAGGCAGTAGTCTTTTATTGCACCCATTCAAAAATACAGCAGACTGACATGAGGGAACACACCAGGGTAAAGGTCAACATTTTTTCAAAAGTTGCAAAATGAATTATTTTAGAATTAAACACAAGTGCAACCAGTTCTAGTTACTCTTTCACAACTCAAAGGGACAAACTACACTCCATTCCTTCTGGGCAGCCCACAAGAATCCACAACACACTAGTAACCTCGAGTGGGCTGAATAGGCTCCTTCAGGTTAACTGGCCTTTCTTCATCTAACTCTTCACCCACACAAAGAACCCAACACCAGTGTCCCACACAACGAGGCACAGAGCAGTGCCTTGCACCTTGGAAGTTATTAATACAGAAAGGCTCTGAAAGCTTAAACACTGGCAAAACAAATATATACAAATGGCTAAAGTAGGTAAGGCAGTAAAGAATGGGGATGCCACGTGCATGTGTAACATAAGGCAGTTTCCTGCTCCTGAGGCCTTGAGACTCATGAGCGAGCTCAGCTCGATGCTCAGGGTGCCAAGCAAACGGCCACTTCCTCCAGCACACGTCCCCTCAGCTACGGCACAGCTGCCACCCTAAGCTTCCTTTCTTAACATAAGCTACTTTCTACTTAAAACAGAACAAGAGGTTCAGAATACAATTTATAATCAACAGAATTAGACCAACCTTTGAAACACCCATGTTTTTGACAGCTCAATAACCCACAGTGTGATCTGATTACCACACTAACATCGGAATCCAGTGCTCTCCAGCCACTTGCTCACACCAGTGCTCCTGTGAGTTCTGCCACCACAACTGTGCACTGCAGTGCTTCAGCGTGGACACTCAACACTGAAAACTCTCTTTTCAGCATTCTGAATTCAATTTACAGATTGCTTTGAGCAACCTTTGAAATGCATGACTTTAAACACCAAAAATACTCAATATAAAATTCAAGACTATAAAACAACATAACACTAGAAACTTAATACTACTTGACATGAGTGAAATTATCATCTGTCACAAGAGCCCAACTTTAAAAGGGCTGAGTCCCTGCAGAATGTATTTTAGAACTTACAATCCAGATACAATGGAAGGGCACAGAAATTAACTTAAGGTCTACCTCTTATTCTATTTTGAATGTAAGATAAGCTACACTTGGTGGTAACTCAGTTTCATCTAAAATAATTTTTAAATAGATTAAAATTGTACTACTGATACAGACAGCCAAGTTTGTTTATTTCAAGGATTATTTATAGACTGCCTGTCTCTAAGAGGAATGCATTAACTTAGCTGCTCAGAGAACATATTCCTTTCAAGCCAACAGGCAACTGGAGAGCAGCAAGCGTTAAAACTGGCCAACAGACTTGAATTGAGGCTACAGTTTCACAGCTGAAACTGGGGTAGGCACTGCCAGGACCAGGTGTCATCAACCAAATCCTTTTCTCCTTTGAACTCACTCATCTGTGTGAGTTCCATAAATCCAGTTTTCCACCATCTGTAACAACAACTGATGGCATAACCTGAGAGCACAGGCACTCCCAGCCACATCTCTCCTCCTGGGAGTAGCAGAGCACACACTCTGTTGAGCCAGGCATTCAACTGAAGCCCTGGTTAACAGAGACCCAGAGGGAGCCCACAAGTAGCTTACCAGCAGCCCCAGTGTGGATCCCAGAGCAAGCTATTACCCAACCAGCTGCAGCTCCATGGCAGTGCAGGAATCACTGTCTGTCGCACTCAGCTAGGGCTATGTATGGAACAGAAACAGCTGCAGTGGCCTCCCAGGGACCCAGCCCCACACCCACTCCACCTGGAATGCAGCTGTGGGAGACTTGGGCATCTCTCATCTACTTTGAAGCTCTTCTCTCCCTCAGGTCTCCAGGACATGTGGCGTACAGCTTTCTACAACGTGAAAAAAACCCTCTGCCACGTGCTTTAATGGGTAAGAACACCGGATTTCCCCATCTAGAAGGTGGTTTATGAATACAGATATTTGATTCTTCTTTCAGAAGTCCAGTGCTTAATACAAGATGACATGTGATTGGTCCTTATCAAAAGCATAAATTAATAGGTAAGATGAAAAAACAAAAAACAAAAACAAAACCCAAAAAACCCCACAAAAACTCCAACTCCAAAGGGGAACCCCCAAGAACAGGAAAAAATGATCCCGAAACTCTTGCCCGTAAACGATCTATGTTTGTAGGTGTAGAAAACATAGAAAATTAAGTCTTTAACCAAAATAACTCTAACTGAATATTGCTGTCAGGAAAAAGGCAAAAATAATTACTTTGTCCAAAGTCAGCATCTTAAGAATCCAAAAGGTTGAAAACATGGCTTATTAAAAAAGTCCCATGCAACTAATACTGCCTTGCCACCACCATTTAAAGTTCACTGTTTATTATTCATATACCAAGCTTCGGTTGTGACAATAAAAACAGGCCAAAGAGATTAGGTTTGGTTTTGTTCCCTAATTTTTGGTCCTGGTAAACCCATATGCTGTCCAGTGAGAAATGGAGATGCCACTTCTTTTTTAAAAAGCCTCTTAAAAATTCCAGGGCTCTACATGAACTGGTTATTCAGAGTGAAGAAATAAAGACTTTAAGGGGCCAGAAAAGGGACTGTTTAAAACAGAAGAGGTGCTACATGAAAAACGAGCAGAGCGAGCGTCGCAGAAGCAAGAACTGGGATGTCCACGACTGCTTACACATAAAATGCCCTCACACAGTACAAACAAAGCACTTTGTACCTTCTCTTCCAGCTGTGCCTGCGGCTGGCACCACATACAAACCCCATCAGCTGCAGATTTCACACACGTATGGAAAACACCACGGGAACAGTTGGTATGGACAGGTGATCGCTGCTATAGCCCAGCGACTCACACTGCCAAGCACTTCCTTGAGAGGTGCAGGGATGCCGCAAGAGCATCGCAGATAAAAACAAGTTCAATTGGATAATGTTAGAGCAGGTATAAATTGCACATGACCACTGTAAAGACAGAAGTGATGAAATGTTTGCAAGTTTTATAGGAACACACAAACACTGCACTCACTTTAGAGGGCGCAGACCTGCTTACACTGGAAGAAGAAGTACAGAGAACAAGGGTATTACCAGGAATATAAAAATGCAACCAAAAAAAAGCACATATCAACAATATCAGTAAGACAGCTCTTGGCTTTAACTGATACTCTGTCCAAAAGGATCCAAGAAGAGCACAATGTCTCATCCAGCAAGAATTATCTTCATTAAAATAAATAATCTAATCTAGGAATTTCAGTTCGAGACTGAAATATAGTTGCGTTTTAGAAGCAAGTGTAGAAAGTACCTAATGAGGGAGCAAAATCAGGCCAAAAAGTCAAAGCAGAAGGTTTAAAGTTACTGAAGTTATTTTTATAGACAGCTCCAAAACATCATTGTCATCAAAGGCTTTTTTAAACCCACGTTTTAACATGGGGGTAAGTAAGCATGGGGGGATTTGGGTTTGTCTTTTGCTTGTTTGTTTGGGAAGTAAAGGACATGAGAGAAGAAGGGCTGCTTTAACTTCTTACACGAATGACAAAACAGGCCTTTTTTGGAAAGGTTTTTACTACTTATATTAATGGGCAAAGCCACCTAGCTCATTAAGAAAGGCCATACTTGTCTTTCTGGCACATAGCTGTTTGCTTCTCCTGCACCACGCAAGGCTCTTTTAATGAATTAATTTTAATTAATTCTTTAATTTCTTCATCTGCTTTTCCTGCTTTGCATGTCCTAAGTACTCCTCTCTACATCACTTCTGCTAAGCCAGAGAAGCTCTCCCAGGCAGTTACTCTTGACTGTATCTTCCTCCTCCCTTCCATGCTTGGGTTGACACAGATAACTTACTCCGTCTTTAACCACATCAGAAGTCTCCCCAAACAGACGAGACATTTTGATTCAGTAAAGGAAAGCTATTTCTCTCTGGCAGGTGAAAGAAAGGAGGATTTTGTTGGGAGGTGTGGGGGGAGTGGAAGCAGTGTACGTGTTCCCCGGCTGGCAGACACTTCAGCTTTGCCCAATTTCTTATACTCAGATTGGTTTTTCCCAATCTCCAGATGTGGTGCCAGACTCCTACCAGTGACCAGCCTGCTCGACATGTTCTTTGATGTTGCCACACATATAAGAGGATGCCACTGACATTCAACATCAGAGTTTTTTCCTCTGGTGCCCAAAGCAGAAGAGTCTGCACAATGGCAGCAAAATTAACACATCTTAAACTCGGTCAATTGTTTGTTCTCCCTAGAAGAGAAGCCTTCTGACACATGCAATACTTTACTTGCCTTTACCTATGCACAATCTAATCAAAAGTGCCACAGCTTACATTTAACAGGAAAGTTTACTATAAACCACAAGATTAAACTGATATTAGATGCAATTACTGGTCAAAAACCCTGTAAAAGGCACTAAATTACAACCCACTGCAACCTCTGTTGGCTGCTGACCTAGGTTTTGAGTTGCAAGTCTGGTCACTCAAAGCCTCTGAATCAAGTTTTGGGCAGCACAGTAAAAGAAAGATACAAAGCTTTAGAGAGGGTCCAGAGGAGGGCCATGAGGATGGTGAAGGGTCTGGAGGGGAAGCCTTACGGGGAACAGCTGAGGGCACTTGGTCTGTTCAGCCTGGAGTTGGACTCGAAGATCTTTGTGGGTCTGTTCCAACTCAGGATATCCTGAATCTATGATTCTAACTCTGTACAAAAGCCCTACACACTGCAACTTTGTTGATGTTACTATTACTCCCAGTTTATCCACATTAAAAAAGCATCAGAGCTATTTTATACATCTAGTCAGCCTGATGACTTGGCACTTAAGCCACCATAACATCCAATTAAAGATAAAAAGCAATAATATCCTTTGAATTAAAACCACCTAACTTCCACCACAAAACATGAAATAAAGCATCGTTATAAACACCGCATGTATTATTCTTATTATTATTATGAATTTCAGTAAATTCTGAAATAAGATAGTCCAAGATGTATTTCTACTAAAAGGATACCCTACTGCAGCAGGACTAGGAAATCCTTCCTAAAAAGTACATTAAAAATTCCCAAACAAAAGCTGTTTGTCTTCAATACCTCTCTCAAAGCCTGTATCCATCAACCAAGACATTTGTTCCTACACTTATTCAATGTTAGTCTGTGTTCTTAACTTTGCATTCAAACCAAGTCACAAAAGCAGCTCTAAACTGCCCTCCTGTCACTCAAATAACCAGTAACACATCACCAAGACAGACCTCCATCTGCCAATTAGGAACAGGCATCAACAGTCAGACATCTGTCACACTGTTTCGGAGTAAAATGCAACACAAAAGCTGCAGCAGCATTTTTAATAAAAGCCAAACAATTTCAATTCCATTGTTGGCTTGTTGCAGAATACGGTAAGGTAATGCAACCTCATCAGCAGATGAAAATCAAAGTTAAGATGCCCTTTGTTACCAGCTACGTGTCAGTACCAAATTTAAAGCTACAAGAGACACAAACTTTAATGCTTTTAACCTGCGATACCTTCAGCTACAACTTCCTGTCCAACATCAGGAGATCATCTTGCTGACCACCCACCACAGACCTTGAAAACAGAATCGTTCTTCTGGTTTTGTATTTACCTCCACAAAACTGTCTTCCCTATTCCATGTAAACCTGTCCTGAAGAGACAACCTAGCCCCAGATCCTACAAGCCTTGAACACACACTTCCGCTCCGTAGATATGTGATAACAGTGCCACCTGAGTGTGAGTGAACTCATCCCGGTCACTACAAAGTCCAAACGACAATCTGTTTGTAGTAATGACCATTAATAAAGTACTCCTGACAATGCTTTCCTGGTGCTTCCCTGCCTCTGCTCATCTATCATTGATGTGTTTTCTTCTACAGCTCCGACCATCTGGAGGAGCCCAAAAGAAATTGATTGAATAAGGATAAGAAATGCTGAAGCTTAATGGGAGGGTGGGGAAAAAAACCCAAACCCCAACAAAGCAAAAACCAATCCTTTGCCCATCGTACAAACAAGTAACCGTGGGGAAGAAGAGTAGAAATACTCAATGAGGCACGATTTGACTTGAATACACTAAAACAATTTCCATTACACATTACAGACGTGGAAATTTCACTGCAAAAGGGAAGTTGATAATTTTGCTTGACAAAGGATTTTCATCGCAGTGTTCAAAGGTCAGCACACACGTGCTTGCCTGCCAGAGTAGTGTCCTATTTTGGAAGATGTAGGCTAAGGAAAAGTTACTTCTGTAAAATCAACAAATGGTTTCAACTCTCAGATACAGTACTATCTCGTGGGCAACTTCCTGCCAAATGCTGATATCATCCTGGATTAAAAAAATAAATACTACAAATTTTGTTTCTGTCAGCAAGCCTTTGTACTAAATCAGAAATGCTATCAGCTACAAAGACTCGACTTTACTCTAATAGAAACCAGTTGATACAAAAAAGTTGAAAGGAATGCAAAAAATAAACCTTATTATTTCAAATGATAAACCAAATCCAGTTTTACCAGACAGCACTACTTGAACAGCAAGTTAAGATACTTAGAGGCTGCTAAATTAACGCTTCCGATTCTCGTGTATCGCACTGAAACTACCAGCAAAATGCACACGAGATACTCCAAGATAAGTTTTGCTTTAGGAGCTGTTAAGTATGAAAATGAGCTGACTCAACTGCATTTTCCTTTCCATGTAGAAGTGTGCAAAAGCAGAAGTTTCCACTCAGGAAGGAAAACTAAACAACACAACCTTACATAACACACTCCCGTTGTAAAAAAAGGTTTATCCCATGTTCACAGTGAAAAGCTGATCCTCACTAGGGACCACAGCAGTATTATGGCTTGCCAGCACTTTTAGAAATTCTCCTAACAGAGCCACAGAGCCCTGTATAAAAAATTAAAAGCTGCTGAAGGGCAAGGACCTGTCATGTCTAAAGTTGCTCAAGGCCAATCTGTGCTTTCACAGAGTAAAAATGCATCGCTTCAAATAACCCAAAGATCACCGGTTCACTTCTCATAACGGGTAGCAAAGTCTGCTGAAGGTGTTAGTTAGGGCAGGTAGTGGAGACAGAGACATGAAGGCTCTTGCACCAACAGGTCACCCAAAAAAAGAATAAAAGAAGTCTGATGAATTACAAACACATATGCACTGCACTTTTATCATACTTCTCATGCAACTGTTGGCCACAGGACACCAGGCTGGAAGTCCCTGCTCTCTGAATCAGTACAACGTTGATTATGATTATGAGCATGACCAAAGTCTTGAGGAGAAAAGTCAAAGGAGCATTTCCCAACCTCCGAGCAATCCACATGGATGTTGTAGCCTTACAGGCACGTTTTGCATGACAGCAAAACAGAAGGGAATCTGCAAAGTACGACACGAGTATGCCATGCACAATGACAAAGGAACTGCAATTCATTACTGGCTTATTTCTTTAATACGAGCATTGAGAAGTAAAACAATTATTCTATAATAAAACAGCATTTCCGTATCTCCCTCCTACTTGACTTTTTTCCTTTTGGAAAGCGTTTCCATTGCTCTGGTAACTGGAATGTTGTAGTTTAACCCTGGTTAAACTACTAAAGAACAATAGGAGTGGGAAATTATAAGGAAGTTATCTGGTACTTGGATACGATGTGGGCCCTTTCATCATGGCAACAGAGATTGTTTTAACTTCTGGACCTAAAATCTAAGAAAAAAGTTGAAACTGTCAAAAGTTTAACCCCACATAGTTAAAAAAAAGTCTAAATTACTCACTCACAAACAGCATGTAAGTACATAAGATTAAACGATAAAACTTGATGTCAACACATCTCAAACACACGCCTTCTTAGACTTCTACAGTAAAACCAAGTCTGATCTTGTTGGCAGAGACAGAGTGGAGGAGAACCGAGGGCACATAATATCACACATGCTAATTAAAATCACTGTTAATTGAACACACGTCGTAAGTACCACCCTACTGCAGGATCCACAGAGAACGTACGAACCAAACAGCCCAGCAGCTCATACTCCAGGAACACTGGGTGTGCTCAATGAGGAATGCTAATCTGGGGACCTCAAAGCTTGAACTGGCAGAGCAGCCTGTCAGGGAAAAACGCTGCATCCCTGCGCCTCCCTCCACACCACGGTTAACTGGGACTTATCAGCCAAGGAAAAAAAGCAGAATTGTTAAAAATGGAATTCCCCCAAGCTCATCAGATGGACCAGTTATGACTGTAAATCCAACTAGTACTGAGAAGCCACTAAAAGACAGAGAGAGAAAGGGCATGCGAGCACATCTTCAAGAACAGATTAGAGCCACATGATTGACCTACAAGTAATATATGCAACGCACAAGGAAGACTGAAAAACCCCCAAGTATTTTTATTCAAGCATACGTCAGCACTTTTATGAACAGTTTCACTATTTCCTGCATTGTCAACTTTCCTGTTCAGAGGTTCTTTGCTAAAACATAAAAAGGGACTGGAATTATAAGAAGGAAAACGTAACTGTGAAATCACAACTACTACCTATGGAATGAGAAGTATGTCTCAGTTATTAATAAGTTTCTTCAAGCTGATTCATTTTGAAAATAAGGCCCTTGCAAAAGCAAATATAAAGGAAGGAAATGAGAGCAAATCCTATATTTACTGAATACAGTAAGTAAAAACAGCAGCATATTCACAGTCCTCAAGACTTCAAAGTGAATCGGTGAGGGGGAAAAAAAAATCTATCAAGGGCTAAGCAGTTCAAGAAACATCAAGAAAATGGTTGGAAGACAGACACACCCATTTATGTTAGCTATCTCTTTAGAAGTATAAAGAAGTAGCACAGTACCAAAGCAGGCTCTTTTTTTTTTTTTTAAATGATACAGCATTTATTAATGTTTATTAAGCCTTTTATTCTATCGCAGATACAGAAAAATACCAGTTAAGGTAAAATGTTACTCAGGCCTTCATCAGCTGGTGTTACCGATAGAGCATTTTGAAAACGGGCGCAGAGAGAGAAGAAATGTGCCAGAAAAATGCAGATAAACTGTTCTTAAAGCATTAGAACTGACACCACACCTAATTTAGTCAATCACATGTGCCTAAATGTTGTTTCTTCCTCGTGCACCAAGTTCTGCACAATAAAATGCTTGAAAAGGATAGGGTATTAGGATAACACGAAACAAGTTACACACTATTCCACCTCATCTTTAAATCAATTTCTTTTTAATAGAGTCTACTCATTCTCTTAGTGTAATTTTTTAAAGTCAGCATTAGTTTTGCCCTCCTAAATACTAGTAACCTCCACTGCAGTTTATCCCTTCATCCCCAAAACAGCGTACTTCACTTTAAAAGCGACCTCAGCTACAAGTAGCTGACCATAAATCTCAAGTCTTGCCACACTGTAATTTCAATTCGACTCTATCTCAGCAAAGGCCTTGAAAATTTTGCTTATGTTTATTTCAGCAGAGTATTCTAAAACTGACAAATCTTACAAAAATATAAGTCACAACAATCTGTTTTGATATATCACACCTCATTGTCATTAAAAAATGTTAGTGAAGCTTAGAAACCCCTTTTCAGAACCAAATTTAGGACAACACTCAACTTTCGCCGAGGAGGTTCCTCCACCTAGTCACTAAGGGGCTTCTATAGACGACTGAGGAGCTCGAACGGAACTACTCCAAATCTCAAAAACATGAGCTTTATGTTCATGAACACACACATGCATTAGAAGTGCTGAGGGAAGAACTGAGAGTTGAACCACCTGCCCAGAGCGTTCAGCCAGTGTCACTACGCAGCTCGGCACGAAGCACAGGCAGCTCGAGCAACCCCCGCCCTCCACCACTTTCCCAAAATGTGCACCTAAACACGAGACGCCCCACAAGGGGAGAGCCCGAGGAGCCGCCGTTCTGCCGGAGGCCGGCAGCGCTGCGGGCTCGGCGCGGGGCCCCGATCGCGC
>VZTA01023049.1:119225-143238 GCA_013398855.1 Mohoua ochrocephala | reverse complement strand
GCTCGCCGCCGCAGCAGGAGGGGGCGAACGCGGGAGGGAAGGAGGGCGGGACTCCGGCGGGAGGGCCGGGAAGGGAAGGGAAGGAAGGGCGGGAGGAGGCGGCCCCGCGGGCGCGTCACGGCGCCGGAACCGCCGGGCCCGACGGGGGCTGTGGTCCGCGGGCCCGGCCCTCACTGAGGGACACGCGGGGCGTTGCTGTCACTGCGCGGTCACACGGCCGCGTCCCACGGGGCTCAATGCTCTCGGGAACCTAGCAAGAGTTGTAAAGAGAGGCATGTAGCTATGTGTTCGAGTGGCACGTTGAATAATGGCATAACACTCCACGTCAACAATAAGCGAGTGTAATGTGTGACCTCAGAAGTTTCCATGTTGCCCTGGGCATGTCAACTCAGAAAGAAACTTGTGCACACAGCACAAAAATTATTTTCACGCGGTCTCACGTAACACTGGAAATGGGGATATTCTACAACAAGATATCTACTCCAGAACAGTTCAAACACTTTCCCCCATCTTTTTTTCCGCTAATAATTATCTCTTGGTGTTAGGCAGCCTCATTATGTATTCATTATAGTGTGTTCCCCACAGGATGTCACGAGGCACTATAAAAATAAATAGCAGTACTGAAACACTTCAAAACGACAACAAAGAGTTACTGCTTTAATTTAATTTAAAAATTGTAGCCTTCAGACAAGCTATAAACAGAACTCTCTAACACTGTAAATCACGAGAACAGTTCTCGGTTCCCTCTTAGCAAAAACAGGGAAAAGAGACATTTCCCCCAAATCATTCATTAAAGTTTCTATTAGTTATAACCCAGCCGACGACTGTAAAAGGTCCTTTCTCACTTATGGGGAGTTTTTTTTGTATATGTGTTAACTTGGCAAATATCTATGCCGAGTTCTATAGAGAATCAAACAAAATTAATTTTGAATATTAAAGCTCTCTCATACATGGTTAGCCTCCTGCACCTCATGACATTAAACGACAATTCGATGGGGTGAAATAGGGCTAAGCTCGTCTAATGCCTGGCTACTGCTGTGTTTGTGCACTGCAGAATCACTCCAAACAAACACCTTCAGCCATTATAATCCTTGAAAAAGCAAAAGGTACTCTGCTCCTAGTTATCAATCATCCAAATTTTCCCTGTTAAGGGTCTCAGTTTGGTGGTAGTCCTGGCCAATATGTTTGTGGTAGCAAATCATGAAAAATCCATTGACAGATGTGATGTAAATCTCTGTACAAGGTGAATTCGGTAAGAGCTCGTCACGGATGCTAATCTAACTTCCAGTTAATCGGATCAACATATAATTTTATATCTATACATTTATGTGTTTCATCATAATTCAAGTGAAAAAAATTTCTTTTTCTTATTTATAGTAATTGTTTGATTGGGACCTCTGGAAGACCAGGATATCATCTGATAGAGGAGAATGAAAGCTGTAAAACAAGGATGGGGGAATTGCCAGTTCTTTTTTTTTTTTTAACACACCTGAGGACCTCTGCCTAGAGGCCCTTTCGAAATTCAGGCCAGAATTTGGAAACGTGGCTGCTTGGATCATTTTTGCACTGTATAATTAGCAGTCGGGCTGTTTAAATGTTAAGATGAGTTGTTACACTACTTATTACAAGAATTGAGTTTATAAATTATAATGGCAACCTGGCAACTGAGGCAGTCAGACCAAATTGGTTAATTATTTCAGTCTAACATGAATAATTGGATTATAGGAAACTGCAAATGAAAAACTAATCTCTGAAACATTTCCCTGTAGCTGTACTTTCAGAGACATGAGTTGCTGTGTACTGTAATTATGGCCATGCTGAAGATTACTACACAAACACATTTCAGCATTGAAGAGAGAAATTTTGGGGTTAATATTCACTCTTGAGTTTTATGGAACACATAGGCTTTCATATGTCTCTGGAGCAATATGTTTGCAATTGCCATCTGTTACTCAAGAGTATTTTTATAGAAAAATAATGCAAATTACTTCCCTCTTCAATTACCCTGGTGCTTTGCAATAGTGCGTTCTGTTCTGATTTGGAAAAGTGCCAGTTTGCCACATTCAAGGGACAGATGTTTACTTAACCATGAACTTTAACAACAAGATATAAAACTTAAGTTACAATTTTTGATTTTCTAGAATATGAAAAAACTGGAATTGTTCAATTATATACCTTGTACTCTGTCAGTAAAACTTTGAGGAGTACTGTCAAAGCTGTTAAGGTTCAATAACCACACCTTTACGATACCTGTTCCTGTTCCGCGAAAACACTTTGGAACCCAGCCTTTGTTATTGCACCAAATTGGAAAAGTTAACATTTGGTTTATGTCACATTAAAGTCAAATAGATCAACAATTCTTTTCTTTTCTGGCATGGGAGAGCCACTGAGGGGAACACTGAACATGTAGAAAACAGAAGCGACTTGAAACTATGGTTTACCTTTTGTCACTGTGTAAAAGCAGATGGCACTGTAACAGTTTGATTCTGTTTCGTACATTTCAAAAAAGCAGAATTTTAAAAGCCTTTACAATCCCTAAATTACTACCCCGCCATTTTGCCTGAATAGAATCATGGAATCATTAAGGTTTGAAAAGAGCTCCGAGATCACCGAGTCCAACCTTTGACCAAACACCACCTTGTCAACTAAGCCAAAGCACAAAGTGCCATGTCCAGTCCTTTCCTGAACGCCTCCAGGGATAATGACTCCGTCACCTCCCTGGGCAGCCCATTCCAATGTCTAATCACCTGTTCAGCAAAGGAATTCTTCCCAATGTCCAACCTAACCCCTCCCTGGAGCAGCTTGAGGCCATGTCCTCTCATCCTGTCACTTGTTCCCCGGGAGAAGAGTCTGATCCCCACCTGGCTACACCCTCCTTTCAGTAGTTGTAGAGAGTGATAAGTTCACCCCTGAGCCTCCTTTTCTCCAGGCTAAACACCCTCGGCTGAGCTGCTCCTCATAGCACTTGTGCTCCAGACCCTTCCCAGCTCTGTTGTCCTTCTTTGGACTCACGAGCACTTCAATGTCTTTTCTGAGCTGAGGAGCCCACAACTGAATGCACCCCCCAGCACAGGATGGTCACTGCCCTGGTCGTGCTGGACACACCATTGCTGGCGCAGGCCAGGTGCCATTGGCCTTCTTGCCCACCTGGGCTCATGCTGAGCCACTGTCAACCAGCACTCCCAGGTTCTTTTCTGCTGGGCAGCTTTCCAGCCCCTCTGCCCCAGCCTGTAGTGCTGCAGGGCATTGTTGTGAGCCAAGGGCAAGACCCAGCACTTGGCCTTGTTGAACCTCATACAGGTGGCCTTGGCACCTAGATCCAGCCTGTCCAGATCCCTCTGCAGAGCCTTTCTGTCCTCCAGCACATCAACACTCCCACCCAACTTAGTGTCATCCATGAACTTCCTAAAGATGCCCTCAATCCTGTCATCCAGATCATCAATAAAGACCTCAGTCAGGACTGGGCCCAGTACTGACCCCTGGGGAACACCACTAGTGACTGGTCCCAAATGGATGTGGCACCGTTCACCGCCACGCTCTGGGCCCAGACATCCAGACAGTTTTTAACCCAGCAAAGAGTGCACAAGCCACGGACTGCCAGCTTCTCCAGAAGAATGCTGTAGGAGAATGTGCCAAAGGCTTTACTGAAGTCCAGGCAGACTGCACAGCCTTTCCCTCACCCCCTAGGCAGGTCCTCTGGCCATAAAAGGAGATCAGTACCACAGTTCAAGCTCATCCAATAAACAGGTGAGTCCTAATCAAGTTATGGCAGAATTCCTTTGGTCACTGGGGTATAGGTAAAGTGCATCTGTTAAAGCCCTCAGTTTAAGAAAGGAACTAATAGAAATAGCAAAATGTAATTGCTACCTCTATTCATAGGCAATAAGTTCAAAAATCTTTACATACTCATTAAAAATACCAGAAAACACTTGTTTACCAAAGCCTACATTTTAAAGAAAGAAACAGATTATGTTGCTACTTCATTCCCACTCTCATTTTTAGTTTCTCCAATAATACACATCATTACTTCTAGCTTTCAAAAATCCTTTTCCCCTCTCAGTTCAAAGGTGAGACTGGTTAAGTAAAAAGACAACTGTGTGAAAATCTGGTTTCTATGAAGCTCTTCTGCTCAATGCACACAAAACTGTAGAAAATTCTGCATCTTAATTGCTTAAGTACAAGGTTTAAAAAAACAGTCGGGTTTAAAACATGTTGGTAGAACTGAGAGCCTGTTATTTTGGCACTAACTGGAATCAACAGGTCCAAGTCCTACAAACAATAATCTTATGAGGTAGTCCTGCCCTGAGTGCCACCTAACCAGAAGTCATTAACATGAGCTTTGCCCCTTAGCTTTTGAACTCTGCTACCCCATATAATAATATTTTTGATGCATATCTCTAACAACTCTGACTTTGGCAGGTGCCTCTGGAATTCATTACTGTTGATGACCATCATGTGACACTCCTTTTAAAAAAGTCACTTATTTCCCTGTTTTCAGTAAATAAGTCTTTCACTGAAGGTAGATACTTCTATGCTCATTCTACGCTTTGTCTTACTGCATTTGATAAGTTCATATGTCCTGCTTTTAACTTGTAGTTTTGAGATCAATGCATTGGTTTAATGTACAAAGAACAGTACTCTCCTTTACTATAGTGATCTAAATGTATGAATTTTCCATATGTATATACTGCAGAACTTTATTTAGAAGAGGTTAAATCAAGTCGTCATTGGGAAAAGAAAGTACACAAAGTATTTACAGTTCAATTCCAGAAAGAAAATACACTGCAAGATTCTTATCTGTAAAATCCATTAATTCCAAAGTTTGCTATTACAATAGTGCTAAAAGTGGACTCTCTTCAGTTTCCACTGCTAATCTAAACTATCTGAGCATAAGCATATTTAAACCAAATTATTACGTGCTACAGTTAACACCATTAGTTTACAATCAATTAAAATTATAACTCTTAATTCTGCAGTTCAGGCAAAACCACAGACAGGCCACATTCTGGATCAAACCTACCACTTGAAGTGAACCTACTTCTTTTGAGTGCAGCTTTGAGGTAGTTAGTGAAAAGAAATCTAAATGGTCTTAACAATAGTATTACAGAGACACCCATCCCCATTTTAGTATTCTAGACAACTACTATAAGCATTAGTAGGGTGAATTTGGTGTTTTTAAATCAGTCACTACACACTTCAGCAGTGACCACAGGCAGTTTATACGAGGTTCTGTAGAAAAACCTCCCAAAAGCCATTTTTCTCACAATGGCAGATAGCAAATCCCAAGGAGCCACCCAAATTCAGGTGCAGAAGGCCACCAATGGAGCAGAACAAAGCAGTACCAGGGGCAGCAGGTGCTCATCACAGTGAGGGCTTGCAGGCTGTCCCAGCTCAGCAGGAACCCACCACAATGCATGTCCTCAGAGACAGATTCAGCTTTCAAACACAAGAGACTGACGCTCGCAATGCAGGAAAAAACCCTCGACTGTCATTATGTTGTTTTTAAACATTTCCAGATCAGCTTTTGGAATTTTTCTGTTGTCATTCTATGACAGATAAAGTTTCTTGTTCTTTTCTCTAAAATGAGATCAAAGTCCTTGCTTGCTGGGAGAAGGCTGGAAAGAGGAAGTTGTTCTCTTAGACCCGAATCTATCTGTGTCTCAGTAGGATAAGCCGCTGTTGTACAGACAGCATTTGTCTCCTTGCTAACTGACACTTAAACTCAGCGCTGCATTTCTGTTTTCTAAAGAGTACACTTCAAAAAAGGCTTCAATTGTAAGATTAAAGGTAATGCATTAGAATTGACTCATACAGCAGGTCACTGAACTACAAGCAGTTACAAAAAGGAAATGAATCTCCAAGCACAACCAAAATAGAGAACCAGAGGAATGTATCCAAAACACATCCTGTTTTCAGATCATCCTGTGTGTCCCTCTTTCCACTGAAGCCAATTTTTAATGTGACTCTAAAGTCTTCCTCGGGCACCAGAGGCTCTTTGCAGGAAAGACATCTAAGGGAAAGCTAGGAGGAAGAGGTGAAGAAGGGCAGCCCTTCAGAAGTTCTATTTTATTGTAGGTGGTGCTTTATACGTGGTGAAGGTATTTTATTTAACACAGAAAAACATAATTCTCCTTCAGCTACTTAATCAAAAGCCTTAAGAGATTATCCTCTTTCCATTCTGCTTGCAGATAAATAGCATGCATTTGAAAAGGATGGGAAGGTAGTGGGAACAGCTAAGGCTCAAGAACTGACTCTGTGCTGGTAACTGGTTTGTGTTCGTAGCTTCACAGGACAGCATGCAGAGGAAAGTATGAGTCAGAGCCCTTCCTCTTAAATTCCCCATGATACAACAAGAAATACTTCCAAAATACCTCTATCTGTGTGTCATCGCCACACCAGCGCATAAGGAAAAAATGCTAACACAGCATTACAGTGTTACAAGGCTGTGACAGGGAGAAGAGGAAAACCAATATAATGGCTTGGAGCACTATAACACATGGGGCTATTCAGGCAGAATAATATAAGAGTTTGGGGTGGAAAGTATTTTGAAAGTTGTTACAGTGTCAGCACTGGAGGGACCAACCCCAGCTTTGAGAATATTGTTGTCAGAAAGATGTGCCTCTATGAAATTACATCCTCACTTGTGCTCATGGCAAACTTTTCAAATGATTTTTGCTGAATGCATCAGTTCCCTCTTAGAAAGGCGGTGTCCTGACATGTTCCCGTTGAACGTTTGGGAAGCCTCCATACCAAGAGATTTTTGTAAGGTCTATTGTGCCACCAGGAGGATTTCTATTGAACTACACTTTTAAATGTTCCAGGATAAATACATGCGATTTTACAGATTACACTTGTGATTATTGACTTATGGAAAAAACACTCAGTCTCTTACTAAAAAAAGTAGTGATTGTTTTTTTAATTTCCACTATCTGCAATATTTTTATGTCTCATAAGTTCTCTAAATTGATTTAAGCATCTGAATGATAACTAACAGAAATTCTTCTGCCTTTTTCTTTTTGACTGGGGTGGGAAACTGCAAAAGAATATGCTGACAGGTACAACTTCATGCAATGTATCATTTAGTATGAAACAACATACGTATGTCCAGTTCTGGGCTCCTCAGAACAAGAAAGACAGGGAGAGGGTCCTGTAGAGGCCCACAAAGATGATGAGGGGTCTGGAGCATCTCTCTGATGAGGAGAGACAGCGGGAGCTGGGCCAGTTTAGACTAGAGAAGACTGAGAGGGGATCTAATTAATGCATATAAATATCTTCAAGGCAAGTGCCAAGAGGATTGTGCCAGACTTTTTTCAGTGGTGCCCAGCAACGGGACGAGGAGCAATAACCATAAACTAAACCGCAAAAAGTTTCACCTCAGCATGAGGAAGAACTTATGTGTAGGGTGGCAGAGTACTGAAACAGCTGCCCAGGGAGGTTGCAGTCTCCCTCTCTGGAGACATTCCAAACCCACCCGGACACGTTCCTGTGTTACCTGCTCTAGGTGACCCTGCCTTGGCAGGTGCCTTTCAACCCTAACAATTCTATGATTCTGTGCCATGTGAGTGATGATTTAGTCAGCATCTAGTGTGAAGTCGATGCACTTCTAAGCGGCATTTATAGCCTGAAAAGGCCAGTGTCACGCATTGCTGCGTTGGAGGCACGTGTGCGGCTGTTTTGCAGCGGGGACGGTCCCGCCCCCGACACGCAGCACAGGCGCGGCTCCGGCTCTGCGCCGGGCGGGAGCGCGCGGAAGGGGCGGCCCGGCGGCGGACATGCCTGTGAGTTGTTTACGGTCCTTTACCCCCGTGCCCGGTGCCGCCCGTCCTCGGGCACCGCGGGGACCTTGGGGGGAGGGGGGTAACGGAGCGGACCGGGCCGGACGCGACCGTCCCCGCTCTCCGGCCGCCGCTGCGGCCGCTCGGGCTCCCCGCTGTCCCCGGCCCCCGGCAGCNCGGGGCCTGGCCCCCCGGCCCTGCAGCCTGGCTGCGGCCGCGCTCGGGGCAGCCCCGGGCCGCCGGCCCGGCTCCCATGTGGCCGCGTAACGCGCAGTGCGCTTTTTCTCTTGCCCCACCCAGCTGGCCAAAGACCTTGTGCATCCCTCCTTAGAGGATGAGAAGAGAAAGCACAAAAAGAAACGTCTTGTGCAGAGCCCAAACTCCTATTTCATGGATGTAAAATGTCCAGGTAAATATTTTAAATGTTCATACGTTACGGAAGGAACAAAACTAACTTTGTGTACTGTTCCTCTTCATATAACGGTCGATTATTATTTCTTTTTTAATCTGAGTTCCATTTGTCTGTTCTGTAGAGAAAAGGGTCTGTATATTGCTTTGGGTTTTTTAACAATAAAAGTGTTTTCAGTCTTTGGAAAAAGTTAATGTAAACAATCAGCCTTTTCTTTTCTGGAGGTTCTGGCATGAGGGCTTCTTTAGATGGGGTTTTTCCTTTATGAAACCCTTGCAAGTAGGGAAAAACCCAACCCCCCGGATTTGCACATATAAAAAGTGAGATTAAATGGATGCCTTAAAGCATCCATAGCACAAGTTTCAAACAGAAGCCAACATTGTTTTCCTCCTTTTGTAAGTTAGTTCTGGAAGAGCGACTGGAAAAACTTTTGACAAGGGTTTATGCTGGGATACTGCACATACACATGGAAAGTAAAACATAAACAACTGCCTTTTTTGCATGTTGCTGTTAAGAACTAAGCTGCCATCTGGCTCATAGAGGAGGGTTGTAAGATGTTGCCTATGTCCACTTTTCACAGATCTTCATTACTTTGGCTCAGAGACATCTGTATAATCAACTTCTCTTTTATAAACTGAACCATGGGATTTTCTAGCACCATTACAGGAATGTGCTCTACCAGTGAACAGCTTCTTTGTTCAGCACAGTTACATCCATATTGCCCGGTGTGGTAACTTCCTAGGAACTGCTGCAGCATAAGAAGATTATAGCAGTAGGAAAACACATAGACTTACTTACAGTAGTGATCCTCCTGACTAGAAGCAGGGAACTGTTGATGTACTCAGGTGTTGTTATTATCTTATTCTTTCTTAGT
Source organism: Mohoua ochrocephala (assembly GCA_013398855.1). Lineage (NCBI taxonomy): Eukaryota > Metazoa > Chordata > Aves > Passeriformes > Acanthizidae > Mohoua > Mohoua ochrocephala. The sequence continues at coordinate 134,180 of VZTA01023049.1, read as the reverse complement.
AGCCTAGTTTTCTAAGAAGCTTTGAGACACTGTATTCCATGTAAAAGTGAGGTAAATTAACTTAAACAGCTTGAAAGTAAACTGGTTACTTTTAAACAAATACAGAGTTGAAGGCTAAGCCTCTGGGGTTTTTTGGGGGTTTTTTACACTTTCTTCAAACCAGTATACATGAATGCATACACTGTGATACTCTTAGTGTCAACATAGGCCCATAGGTCTCATTGGTTATCTTCATTATTGTTGGGTTAATTGGTTTTTGTGTTTGAGGGATATATAGAGCAAAGCAGGAGAGCTTCAGCGATAGAATCCTATGCACAAGGCATTGAAAACAGCAGATGGCCTCATGTGTCCCTGGGTCAGTGGTACTGGAAGTTCCTACCTCATTACTGGAATGGATTGGGCTCCTTTCCCTGCCAAACCCACAAATGTTAAAAACTCATCAACATGGACGTTCACATTCAATAGGGGGAAAACAGCATTTGCTGTGATTCAATTTTAGCTGTCAGCAGTTTTTCACAGAGATTTGTACAGTTACTCTTTGTGATTTAAACAAAGCAGAGATCTGTTATTCTGTCTAATAGTACTTCTCCCTGCCAAGCAGTCCTTTCATCAGAGGACCCTCCTCACAACTACATTCTATCAGCTTTCTGATCTGCATGTGCTGAAAATGTAATCTCTGCTCACCTTTACCTATTTATTTTGTATCTCCACATCCAGATTAAACCCTTTACAGGTTTTCTCCCTCCAAAAGTACCTCTTGGCTAATTAAAAGTACTTTTCAGAGGAAAAAATTGAAAAGCAGTGAAAATCTCATTTTTAAGCCACGTATGAGTGATTTCATTCTTTCTTAAGTCATAGAATTTACAAGTTGTAGACAAAAGCATTGCATAAGGAATTAGTGAAGTTACTCTGTGTCAGTCTTTCCATTTAAGTATTATGTTAGCTTTATAGAATGCAACCAAGCACAGGCCTTACATGTACCAATTATTAAACAGAAAGCAAACATAGATTGGAACAGCAGTATTTATACTCCCAGCTACCAGACTTTGTCAACAGCAGTGTTCTACTGTTACAAGTTAAATATTTCTCCAGCTACACGGGTTCTTCTGTTCAGCAGAGAAGGCTAATCTAGAGCTGCTCAACTTCTTTGCAGGAGACTCGATAGGCAGATTAGGGCTTGTCAGCCAGCAGGCTGTGTTGATTTTCGTATAGGAGTCATACCAGTTTCAGTTACCTAACTTGCTTTCCTATGCATGTAAGTAAAGGCAAGCACTTCAGAACACAACCATGATTTGCTTCATTTGGCTCGGTGTGTCATGTAATGAAATACAGATGCATTTGTGGACAAGGGTAGTTAGAGTACCTGATTCAATTAACACATACAAAAATGGTACTAGAAATACCCAGTGGAAAGGTTCATAATGCTGTTTTTCAGGATGCTACAAGATCACCACAGTCTTCAGCCATGCTCAGACAGTAGTTCTGTGTGTAGGGTGCTCAACTGTCCTGTGTCAGCCAACTGGGGGCAAAGCCAGGCTCACAGAAGGTAAGGGCAATGTTACACAACCTAAATATGCCACTTATATAAAGGCATTTTATAACCTGCAAATATTTTAGCTTTGATTTTGGAAACTGATACTGGAACACTTTGCAAATTGCTTAGAGTTGGCTAGTAGAAGCATTGTTACTGGGCCCAGAATTGTGAATTTTTCTTCAGATTCTTTGTTTTTAAATGGCTATACAGATATGCCAGGCAGCTACCACCTACATTGTCACCAAACACAGTTCATTTTAGGTGACTTGTCATTTCCTTCAGCTTATGTAATGAATACTGCTGTTTAACTCCGAGCTATGTTTAGAGTGTTCAAAAGCACCATCAAAGGAGTAGGGTACTTTTGCCAGGCTAAAGTAGTTCTGTGCCACTGCTAGTCACTAATGGCTTGCCTGTTTGTTTTTAAACAGCCCTACTGTAAAGCAGTTCCCTGGCTCAAAAAAACCCTGCTTCATATAAATTATAAGGGAACAAATAACCACTGATAATTATAAACAGATAACTGGTATATACCAGTTAACTGGTGTAACACCTGTATCTTTGAATGCAGCCCAATGTCTGGGGTATATGAAAAGCACCGGAAACACTTTAGGATTTAAAAAATGTAAAAACTAATCCAGATTTTATTAATTCCTTGTTTAAAGGGCAAAAGGTAAATACGTATACGAATTACACGTAGCAGTGCTTACATAATGTGCTACTACACTGGGGTAGTAAACGTGAGGACAATACCTGAAGTAAGGTTGTCGAGCAGTTGGAATGGTAACAACACACCTAGCAGCTGTTCCACTTTGGGGTTTGTGTCACTAAGGGATGGAACAGTAGACTGAAATTTTAAAAGGCATCTGGAAGAAAAGAAATAGTACACCTTAATCTTATTTTAAGATTAATTGCATGACAGCCATGTTGTTCAGGTTGAGCTAGGGAAGACTTACAGTGCTAAATCTTCACCTCTTGCGGTACATGAAATTTAAATTTGATGCATGAATTTTCCTACTTACATTGGATGGACAGTTTTTCAAGGCAGTCTAACAATTTAAGGACTATTCATATCTCTACTCATGTGATTTCTTTGCAGGCTGTTCATTTAGAAGAAAGCAACACTGAACAGTTCAGCATGTGATTTTTGGATCTGTGTTCCTGAAAGCCTTACCAGTTTAAAAATGCCTGTTACGACAGCAATGTAATTATGATTGATTTTGTACAAATTACATGCTACTCCTGACTAATCTGCTGGAATCTCTTTTTCAATAAATGATTTGAACTGGAAGTTTTTTAAGTTTGCAGACAGCTGAGCTCTATTTTTATAATTTTACGTTTAAACAGTAAAAACCTTGGGCTTCCTGTATCCTTCCCCTTGTTAATCATAAACTACAGCAGCGTAATGCATATAGCAACAGAAGCTGCTTTAAGAACGCATTTTGTGTATTTTATTACTGCAGCTACCCTAACTGCAAGGGTTGCAAAAGCTAGATAGGATTTTAAATGGCTCATTTGCTTTCAATGTTGCTGTAGTCCCTTCCCCATCTTGGGTAATATGGTGATAAATAAAAATGTAAAGTTACTCACGTATGTTCAGCTGTTTCTCTGGAGTGCCTGGATTTTCCCTCCCACTAATTTGATCTCAAGGCTGCACTTGGTATTCTAAACTGAGATTTCTATCAAAAAAACAAAAAAAGGAATCCTTTGCAAAGCACTGAAAGCATTCAGCATGGAGAAGGCAATTGGCATATAAGCAATTGTTAGTCATGGAACTACACTAAGAGGTGTGAATGGTATCTAGCCATTAAAACACTAGTACAGCAAACCCATGCCTATTGTCAGTATTAAATACTGGCATTAAATAATTGCCTTCTTGCAATAAGGAAAAGGGTTTCATTAGTTTTTGAAAGCCATGCCTTTCTAAATGGCTGGTAAAAATGGATTTTGTTTTTAACCATGAGAAAACATTCAAACAAAATCTTACATCTATCTTATTTTACTAAATAACATCTCAAGTTATGTATCAACATCTCTTTAAAAGTATCAGGTGTCTTGGTGAGCTAACTAGTGTTGGGATTTTCTAATGAACTAGTATTCTTTATATGGCTTTGAAAACTCATACATGTCTAGTCATTAAAATAAACCAAACACCTGATACTACAATTTGTTGCATTTGCAAGGTAAGTTTTATTTCAGTTATTTCAAACAGCGAACATGTAATTACCAGATGCAGAAGGAGGTGTTTGATACAGAAACAGGGGTACCGATGGAATACACATGCCTTCTAAGAAAAGTAGGGGTTTATGTCAGTGCCATTCACAACAAAGGCTCGCTCACAAGTTTATCATGAAAGCTGCTCTTAATTGACCAGACAGTTTCCCACATAAAATGCCAGCCCATCAAATTACTGGTTTTAGAACAAAGATCAAAGTAGCAATATTAATTTTGACCTGAATACATGTGCTAAGGCCAGATTGATTCCTAGTCTCTCATATCTCTGCCTTCTCTACCCTAAAAGATAAGAACTCATGATTAATTTAATACCATAGCAGAGACTGTCAGGGACCCATTTTGTTCCAGGTACTGGAAGATGAAATGTAGACATCAGAGCATCTCCAGTACTGCACATGTGACATCGGAGGCTTTTTAAAAGCCTTAAGTTACAGGAGATCAATTATAAAGAACATGGTATGCAAATAAAAAATTGGTGGTTAAACATATTCTATATGGGGAGTGAGACACTGTCATTAATATAGTGGTATTAGCAATGCCTTAGTTTCTACCCTTGTTCATTTTCATACATCAAATATTTACATTTGTTAGTGTTTGGTCATACGCAAACGAGCATAACAGTAACCCTACACCTTCTACATTCTCAGCCTTTGTCTAAATCCACACACAACAGTCAGTGAGTGAAACTTGTTTTCTCTCAAGTATTCAAAATGGTTTTCAAAAACAAGAAATACCATTTGCAAAACAGGTGTATTGTACAAGACAAATACGTTAAAAATCCTAAAATAAGTGTTACTTTTCAGATTTTCTGTATTTAAAACACTGTGTTTGGTCTATTTCTATTCAGGTGTTCAACACAAAACCAGTAGTTCTTATTCCCTGTCTAAAACTAGCAGTCACTTCTGCTGTTTCCCCAGCTAGTAGGTGCTCAAGACTGGGGGAAGAACCCCAGTACTTCTGTATTGGAACTATCAGACAATACCAAAGACTTCAGAGGAAGAGGAGATAATTTTTTGCCTGACCAATGAATGTTCATTCAGAAGGGTTCTCTTTGTTGTGTTTACTGATTGGATACTCTTGAGATAAAGACAATACATTATTAATGAATAAAAAAGTGAAGTTTTGGTGAGTGGGCCAGAAACCCCAAGCAAACAATTTTTAAGGCACAATAATGATTATAATTATGAAGAGTATACTAAACTAGTCCTACTAGCTTCAATTAAAAATGTAGGTGAAACACTGAGCCCTCAAAATACTCAATTTCCAGGTTTCTTGGTCTTAGGTAATAACTATTATCATAGGCAGAGTGGGAACAGAGATGGCAGCATGCTGTATCATCACAGGGCAGGTAACAACTATGAAGATAATACCAAAAGCATTAGCTTGGGAAAGAGGCAGGTAGGGCGATCTTCTGCTAGCTGCTATCCAAAACATCTTGCTCCTCGAATTCAGAAAAGCAGAGCTGCTAAACAGTGCAGGAAAGGAAGTACTGAAACCTTTCCTGAACGATACTTACTTCTATTTTGTCTCAGCCTGGAAATACTGTCTGATGTAACTGCAGGGGAAGGGAGGTGGAGGTAAATCTTGCAGTTGCCATGGCCATGTTTGGTTGGTGAGACTTCTACTCCTGGCTTCGAGAATGGGCTTTAAGTTGTATTGAGTTATTTGAGTTCCTAATTCCTGTTTATAAAGGAATATCTATGCTACAGAATACAGTGCCATTTCTGCCTACCGAGTTAGCATGTGTATCACTCAAAAACAATGGGACAGTTTGACAGCTTGCCACGTTGTGCTATTTGGGTGGATTTGACTCTAGAAATAATACTTTTATTGCACAGTAAACTAATTTCACACATTCTCTGTGTCCAATAAAAATGGATGAGAGAACATCTAAACAACACAAAGATTTTTACTTACATTGCTCTAGATTCATTCTTTTCTAATATTTAATCCACAGCTCTGACAAAAGCCTGCTTCTGGTATAAATCTGCATTCTGGAGGTAGCTTCAAGATTTGGGTTTTGTTGGTTTTTTTAAGCAAATAAGGAAAGTGCTATGTGAAAACAAAAAGCAACAGTGACACAATTTTTCTTTAAAAAGTAATATTGAACAGTTTTGGCAGACTGGAACTGTGAGAATAACAAGCAACATATTTGTGTGCTCAAATCAAGATGTGAAATATTTCAAAAGTTTAACATTCAAGGTAGGTAATTTGTACTTCTTAGTGCAAAAAAAATATTTTTTTTAAATCTTGGTCAAGTGTTTCATTGGTTGATAAAAATAACCTCCTAATATAATGATAATTTACACAGGTACTACACGAAGTCAGCTTTGAGTGTTACATTCTCATTTTCTGTAAGTTAGGAATTTCCCTGAGAGATGAATTCCAGTTAGATGTAAGTTTAGCACCACTAGCAGAGGTTAATTAAGTGAATTTTTAATGTTTTTTCTTCCCATATTCTTAGTGATAGGGAAGTCCAATTACACCCTTCTCCCTTTGTTTTTCAGCACAGTGAGTTCAGTCACATACATCTCCTTTAACCTATATACTGTGCCCGCTTTTCCTTATCGAATTCCCTTGCAATCTTTAAGGCAGTGCTGTTGAGGGAAACCGATTGCATATTACAGATAATGGTGACAATTACTCCTCTTGGGGGTGCCACTGGCCAAGTCCCAAGAGCTTCAGGGTCCAGCTCTTCGGGCAGAATGAGGAGGACACTGCTGGCCCCCACGGCCCCCCCGGTGTGGGATGCGTAGTGTCTCTGCTGTCGGCAGCAGCCGTACTGTTGGTTTTTCTCTACCACAGCCCAAGCCATGGCGTATTTACCATCCCTGTCCCACGACACTTCTGTTTTTGGCACTGGGGTCCACATCATTGCAACCGTGCCTGGCTTGAGGTACCCTGGAAGGAGTTTGCCATTCCTGTTTTTAAATTGTCCAGCTTGATAACTGTACAACAAGGCATTTCCAAATTTCAGGAGGTCACCTACTGACGACAGAAAGCCACCACCAGCCCACTTGTAAGAGTTGTCCACATACGGTGCATTTACCAGCCGTCCCTTTTTGTTGTAAACATAACACCTAAAATTCAAGAAAATTGAACTTGTCATTCTCATATACTATGCACAACTGTTTTAAGCTGCCCTGCCTTAAAAGAGCAAACTGAGCATGTATTAGCTTGTTCTCACAAACATTTAGAGGGTTTTTAAAATATATCTTAAAAATATATTTATTGCAGAAAAATCAACAAGTAATTTGGACAGAAAAACAAAAATGAAGGTGACTTCTTAGGTTAGAAGCTTAACTTCAATAAAAGTACTAATCCTTCTGCTTAATCTTAGGATATAGAATAAAGAATAAAGACAATATACAAATAAGAGACGTGACAGAAATAAACAGATCAGCCAACACAGATTTTTTTAAAATCCCTGTACTAGATATGAGGTGTTTTAAAGAACAAGGAATCCTGCAACTGAGGCTTAGGTGACTGCTCTGAGACAGTAGTTTCCATTTATGGCTGATTTCCCCCTACTGCCCCATTATGGTTGCCATACTCTACAACAAAGCAAGGAGTATTAAAGTCTTGCATAACACAAATTAGAAACCGCCAACCAGAACTGCAGAATGAACCATCAGGAAAAATACAACAGAAGTGCAGAACAAATTATGCTTTTGAAAGAAACAGTCCAATCGTGACTTGATTAACTTCATACAACATAGGAAAAGGACTGTTGAATAAATATATAACCCAAGGAATTTCAACCTTTGGTCTTTAGACCAAAGAAGGTCCGTGTACCACATGGCGAGTTATGAAAAGCCCTACCTAGATTGCGCTTGCATTGGAAAGCTTTTTAGCAAACTTCTGAATAACTTGTACCACTGAAGGTCAGAGGTTGAAACAAAGGAAGAATGATGAATGGTCCAGGATGCAAGACTACCATCAACTCTGACAGTGATTTAGTATCTTGTCCCCATAATGAGGTTTTTGATCACAGAAAAAACCTGTTACAAAGACATTGACTTATACCTCTAAAAGATCTAGAACACAGATTTTTAAGCATTTTCCTCTTAGGTAAATATAGCATAACCAAACCATTAAACAAACCTCAACACGTCAATACATTCTATTTTGAGGCACCAAGCTCCAATTTGTGGAAGCAAACCCACAGTTCCAGCATCAATCAGCATCTCAGTTTTGCTTAACAGTAAGCACCTATAAAAAGACTCCCAGAACAGCACCTGTCTCGATTCTTTGATCCCTCCCATATTTCAGTTTATAAAAGGATGAACACACACACGTTTTAAAAAACCTTGACTGTACAAGGTTGATAATTTATGAGAACATCACGATCATCCAGACGAGCCTCTGAGCCTGCAGCCAGAGAGCCTCTGAAATTTTGCAAGCAAACTAAGCACCAGCACAGGGCATCTTAGAATAGAGCAGTAAAGCTGTGCACACACACACTTTCAATATGCACTTGTACGTACTATAAACCTCAGATTCAACATGTTCGTCATTCTTTGAGAGCATTTTAGAAGCCAAACTTTTTTAAAAGTCTGAGTGTCACTTTCATGAGACTTACTACAACCTGCTTTGTCATTCAACAGAATTCTTGCCCCACACCAAAATTTAACAGGGGAGTCAATAACCAATTTCAGAGCCCAGACAGGAAGGTCAATAAAATAAGAGAAAGTCAGACAAGAAACCCTAGCCTGATCCACTATATCGGAATGGATGATCCAGTTACATACATTTCTCTGGGTTTGTTGTTGTGTGGGTGTCTTTTATTTTGTTTTTGTAGGAGTTTTGGGGGAGGGGGAGTGTTCTTTTTTCTTTTCTATGTTAAATTATTTTTAAAAATAAATTGGTAAAGCATGTTCTGTGTTAAACAGAATTTTAATTCTGGTCAAGATTCATACTGCAATTTGATTTATGAAAACCTTGTGTTATTGTGAGACTATTACAATTCCGTGGAACTCCTTAAATGCCAGTATATTAAGCAAACCAAGGTAACTACATATATATTCCAATATAATCTCCTAGTACTCGTTTTACTTTATTTGCACTTACGTGCTTACTTGTACCCAAAGTAAATGTAAACTTCAAAGTCATCCCTATTACTCCCCTCACCTCCCATATTCATACTTAGAATGGAAAATACTTATTTCTTGTTCTGTAATTTTATATGCTAATTACAGAACCCATACCATGGCATTGGAACCAGCTGCATGACTAACGCTGAGGTAACATAAAACATTTCATTCAAATGTCTGGGGGAAAAAAAAAAATCACACATTCTTAATTCAGCTGGCTTAATTAAAATAGAAAGGGCAACAGTTNAACATTTCATTCAAATGTCTGGGGAAAAAAAAAATCACAGTCGTTGTGGAAAAATTAAGAGTTCCACCCGTGTTTACCTTGCTCTGTTGTATATCATTGCTTCATTGTCATCGAGGACAGTTGACAGCATATCCAAATCACGAAACATTTTCAGCATATAGTCTGTAAATTTTTGTCCTGAAGCTCTCTCCACAACAGCACTTAAGAGAGTAAAGCCATACGTTGAGTACAAGAACTGACTACCTTGAAGAAACACAGTGAGAAAGGGAAAAAAAACCCCACGTTAAGTGCATGATGCTTAAATGGAATCATATGTGCAAATACAACTGTATATAGCAATGAATAATCAACTATTGTTGATCCTAGGCCTAGGAAATTCTGTACTGCAGCAGACACAGATCCTGCTGAGAGAACAGCACTAAAATCTTCCAGGGACCTGTATGCACAGCCAGGTTTCATGCCAAGATGTCAACGCTGACATTTAACATCGTTTCCACGAGATTTACCACACCAGGTCTAACAAGGATGTCTGGATTTGGAAAGCTGACACAAGCCATAAAATTACTGCTTAAAAGACGCTCAGCTACTGTGATTTGTTTGTGTGTCTGTACCCTGGAGAAGGGAAGACAACAGCAGTACTCACATTTTTCAAGGGTATTCATCACTTTTAGCACAGTGTTTCCAGTTCTAGAATGTCCCAAAAGATTATATGAACACAAACGTGCATATTATTTAAGACAATAGAATTTTTTTACAAAACAAAGTTTCATTGTTTAAAAATCTCATCCTTGTGCTAAGGCCTTCTATGAAACATCTACATATTGAGCAACTGCTAAAGTGCCAACAGTTGAGACAGATCTCTTACTTGAAGTGGTTCCTAGAGCTCTCCAAGATGGTGACTGTTTAACTTCTCCCTCTTCCTACCCCTCTCCCCTTAAATGCACATTATTTACTGTTTATCAGCAATGCACATAATTTACCTTAACCTAACTCATTTCAAACTTACACCTGAAATTCCTCAAAGTCCTCTCTAAACTTAATTTAAATGATCCCAACAATAAATTACTTCAGTAATTCTGTGATTCTATGTTTTTTCTGTAGATTTTTTTTTTTTTTAGGTATGATTTAGTGCCTCAGTAAAATTTTTTGCTTTTGGCTCCTATCTAGGAGGCCCAGAACATGACTATAGCAAGTTGGTATCTGCTTACAAAATACTTTGTAGACACAAATTTGTTACCAGAATTATATTCTGATGCAGATTTATAAATCCACTAACTGGTATGTTTCAGAGCACTTACTGTATTACTGCTCCTGGGAGGAAAGTCTTATACATGTATGTTACATGACCAGATGGTTTGTGCAGAACAGACCAAATACTCCTCTGCTGAGCTTTTAATGGGGCACATGAAGAACAAAAAGGAGGGGGAGGGAAGCAGAACAAACCAAAAGCCCCACACAAACACTCTTTACTGGACTCTACTGTCCTCATTACAGGTAAAACTATTTGAAACAAAATTCTCACCAGAAGAGCACATTTTGGTCTACATTAATAGAAACTCACCTGGTTTAAAGAACAAAGGATCATTTTTAAATATCTTCAGTGATTCAATCACACTTTCAAATTTTTCCTTCAAATAGTACTCTTCCTGTTCAAACTCCTTGTCTTTCCTGCCAGGCTTTGAATTTCGGCTTTTTGTCTCACCATCATGTTCTTTCTTCTGTTTGACACAATCAGTTTTTTCAATCCCTTTACCTTCTTTTTCTTTTTGTTCTTTATCCTGATGGGATTTTGTTAGCTTAAGTGCTCTGTTTGCCTTTTCCTTTTCTTCTTTTACTTTTGTAATATCTTTTTCATAGTGACGAATCCCACTCAAGTGTGAAACTAGCAGTCTTGTGGTAATGGTGACCTAGGTAGACAGGACAATGTGAGCTCTCTTCATTAAAAGACGAACACTAAATCACCAAAAAACTAAAATTCACCATGACAAAGAACAGACAAAAGTGTAAGACCTTTTAATTACCACATATTAAACGCAGTAAAAAAAAAAAATATATATATGCAGACACTACACACTCGACATAAAACTGAAGAACCAAATTTGCTTTTTTGACCAAGAAACATCAGTACTTGTCTAAATTATTTTGAGTGTTTTATAGGAATAGGTGCAGATCAGGCACCTGTACACAAATAGCTATGTAGTGACAGGAACAAAAATTTAAAAAAACTCTTACCAGTAAACAGCTACATACCTTTTCACCCTCGTAGACTTTTTCTGGAAATTCAGGGACGTATTTCTGCACTGGAGCATCTAAATCCAGTTTCCCCTCCTCCCACAATTTAGCAACAGCCATCATTGTAAGACACTTGCTGATGCTGGCGATGCGCATGATGGTCTCTGGCTTACACACCACACGGTTCTCGACGTCAGCATAGCCCAAGCCTTTAAGGAAATAAAAACACTCTGCTAAGTACTTTGCACAGAGACATGCTGAGTTAATTATTTGCAATGAATTAGATTTACTGGCCCTTTAAAATATTTTTCCTCCAGCTAAACTGGGATATGAAGCATTGGACTATCCCAGGCTCTGCTTCAATTCGGTTAATAACATTTTACTGTAGTAGTAGCAGTTAATCAGAGCCCATTGGATTAGCCAATGGCATCCCAAGTTGCTGATTAAGACTACAACAAACATAATGATAAATGAGATTAAAGATTAAGCCAAAATTTACACTCCTGAGGTCAAATATTCAGTGTAGAAAACCCAAAGAGACCAAAATCTAGACTGTAAAATAACTGATCAACAGTCATTAACACTCCTTTTATTGTTCTGAATTAATGGCTGAAGCAGTAAAGGGTCTTATTTTATCAATATAGAAATTGAGAGAGGAAATCACTCACAAATTCATAGCAATTACCTAAGCTGTAAGGTTTCACAAAACAGAGGTGTTACGTGCTATGTTTCAACATCACTCAGCATGACTTCAATTAAAATACAGCTTAACAGTCTCTGTAACAGTGTTTTCCTATGTAACCAACCCACAAATCTGGTAGCGATAACTGGAATTAATAAGGCATTATCAAGCTGCCAAACTAGTCTTCAGTTTGAGCCAGGTTTGAAGAAAGTGCAAGCGATGTTGCAGCATAAAACCAAGAAAATGCAGCAATGACATATTTGCAGTTTTCAGTATAAGGAAGGCCTGCAAGCAACGCACCTCTGTACACATAAAACTGTAGTCTAACAATGAACTGCTCAGGAAAAAACCCCCAAACCTTGACAAAAGGAATAAAACAGATGACATGCCAGTTGCCCAAGACCCTTTCCCTTACATAGTTGCTACTCAAGTGCACGGTGCTTGTGAGTACAGATGCTGTTCCCCCAGAGAAAATGTTCCAAACCTCACACCGGTTCCCATCAGCAAGAAAGCAGCTTTAGTACTGTGGTCACAGAATACATGCAACTTACGCCTGTTCCTATTTTGCCCCCCATGAAGAAGGGAAGAGGAGACCCGAACAACCCAGAACTCTGCTAGAGCAATGTTATCACTCCCAGGTGCCTTATCAAGGCCCTGTTGCTCTCCATATCCATGTGCAGCAGGGTGCAGAAAGCTCTGCCATGGCTTATGCTCCCCCATGTAGTGGATCTGGCAGTCCTGCTGATAAACCACTGGCACTCGATCCCTCAGGCACTCTCCTGCTTGTCAAGGAAGGGATTCTGCAGAAGTCCTAGAAAAACTTCCTTTTTCATTGCTAGGTAATTTGAGGCCAGAAAAAGCTATCTGATTTGAGAAAGTCTGTGATGAAGTTTTAGCACAATTTTCTTTTTAGGCCACATTATAAAATGTGCCAGAGGCTCTCCAGCTCACTTCTGTCACGGTGAAAGAGAAATTAAAACCCATAATCAGCTTTATACATATGTAAAAATTAATGCAACAGCAGACTATCAAAAGAAAATAACAATCTTACTTACTAAGATTTTTTTCTTCAAATTCTATAAAACATAAATGAAATATGTTGCCATTTACTACTACCGTTTAAGTTGTCCAAAAAACCCAAAACACACTGGGTTTTTTTGAAACTTATGAAAATATTTCTGAGAACAGATACACATTTTGATGTGTTTTTTTAAACATCAAACATCTACACGATATGAGCAGTACTAACACACTCTACTTAAAACTAAACTGTGTAACCAGAAAAATCAATTGCAATTTCTGAAAGGGTAATGCCTGTTAAATCCCAGTACCTTCCCAGTAAAACTACACCTCTGCCCACAAACAGGAGACAGGTCACCGAATGTGAGCCATTATTCCTTTGACTATGAAGGAAGTTCCTGTGGGGAGAACAGTTCTTTACCTCCTACATACAGTGCTACCAGACCACTGTACAGACCACTGTACCAGACCACTCTATGCCCAGAGTACATTCAAAGGCTAATCTGAAAAATTAATGGAAGAAAGGTTCTCCAATCTAACTGTTGAGACATACTAGCATATTCAGGAACTTAACAAATTATCAGTTCCTGGAAATGATTGAAGTTTACCAAGGAAGGTGTCATTTGATATTCCCTAGGCCTACCTGTTTCTGGCTACTGTCCAGAGATGGAACATCGAGTAGATGAAATCCCAGTCTGATTAGCTTATCTGAATTGTTCATTTTTAAAATGTTCATCAGTGCTTGACAGCATGCACAACTACTACTCCTACATACTAACCTTCTGACCAGACTTCCTTTCCATCTACAGAAACTCCAACTAAGATACCTGGGATTCCTGCTTCATCCTGCCAAAAAAACGGACAGAAGACATTTAGAAGGATCTTTACAGTTAACAAACATCTCCTCCCAAACCCTTGAACTGCAAAAGCTACAAAAAAACTACAAATAAACCTGCGCATTGTGTCTAATTATAGTTGAAATTTTGTTATGTACCAGTTTGGCTGAACTGGTACAAATTGCTTTTGCAAAGCTGACATTTTAACTCAGCCACTGAGGAAAACATACCTAACAAGAATAGCAATATAATATTTTTGCTTTAATAATTCAATTAAATTACTGAACAGGACATTCAAAAGAAACAAAACATGACAGAGTTAGTATGCAACCGGCAAACGGCATCATCTACTGGCAGGCAAGATTTCAAAGAAGCTTCAGCTGGATTTTCAAAGTAACTACAACGTGCTTTTTAAACAGAATCACAGAATATCAATATCCTGAGTTGGAAGAGACCCACAAGGATCATCGAGGCCAACTCCTGGCCCCGCACAGGAGAACTCCAAGAATCCCACCCTGTGCCTGAGAGCGTTGCCCAAACGCTCCTTGATGTCTGTCAGGCTTGGAGCCGTGACCACTTCCCTGGGGAGCCTGTTCAGTGTCTGACCTCCTTCTAAGTAAAAAACTTTTCCTAAGATCCACCTAAACTTCGCCTGACATAATTTCCTGCCATTCTCTCGCCACAGAGAGCAGAGATCAGTGCCCGCCCCTCCGCTTCCCCTCATGAGGAAACTGCAGCCCGCAGTGAGGTCTCCCCTCCGTCTCTTCTCCTCCAGGCTGAACAAAGTGCCCTCGGCCGCTCCTCGTATGGCTCTTACCTCTCCTTCCTACAGCCTTCAAGGCCCCCCTTGTTCTCAGATACCCCATACTGTGCCACGCTTCCACAGACCCCTGTATCAAGCTAGCCTAAGCCGCGCCAGCCCCGGCAGCCTCCAGCGGTCCCCCCGCTCAGCACCTTGATCCTCCGCACCAGGTCCCTGCTCCTCTCCACGGCCGCGCCGAAGTCCCGCGGGAGCGGCGGCTTCTCCTCCCGCCCGCACTCAGACTCGCCTCCCGCCGGCGCCGCCCGGACCCCCAGCG
>VZTA01023049.1:90460-119023 GCA_013398855.1 Mohoua ochrocephala | reverse complement strand
CGCAGCGGGACACCCGGCCCTCGGACCGCCTCCCCGGGGCTCGGCACGGCTGGCCGGCCAGGGCGATGAACAGAATCACAGGAACAATTAGGTTGGAAAAGACCTCTGAGATCAGCGAGTCCAGCCTGTGACCGAACGCCACCTTATCAACCAAACCATGGCACCAAGTGCAACGTTCAGTCTTTCATTGAACACCTCCAGGGTCGGTGACTCCAACACCTTCCTGGTCAGCCCATTCCTATGTCACCCTTTCAGTGAAGAAATTCCTCCAAGTGTCCATCCTAAACCTCCCCTGGTGTAGCTTAAGACTATGTCCTCTCATCCTGTCACTTGTTGTGTGGGAGCAAATCCCGACCCCTATCTGACTACACCCCCCCGGCGTAGGGAGTTCTAGAAGGCGATAAGGTCTCCCCAGAACCTCCTTTTCTCCAGGCTAAACACCCCCAGCTCCCTCACCTGTTCCTCATCAGACTTGTGCTCCAGACCCTTCCCCATCTCCATTGTCCTTCTCTGGACCCACTGCAGCACCTCAGTGTCCTTGTCACGAAGGGCACAGAACCGGGCACAGCACTTGAGAGGTCCCTCACCAGTGCCAAGTACAGGGCATTTAGAGCGGGTTCCTCTAGTTAACCACTAAAAGCCACCAGCTGTGTCCACGTGCAGTTACAGGTGGTATTTGGCAAAATGAGCCAAATCCCTGTGAATCCTCCCCAAAGCCTTACTCTTTGAAAATAAAGGTTTTTGAAGCATAAGTCCTCTCTGCCAGGTAACTGGAATGCCCAGAGCCCCCAACAGGCTCAGCACCACTCACTCTTCCTCCTGATGGAGGTGAGTTTGTAACTCCTACCAGCACCAATGCGGCTCTGACAAAATAACCTGGTTTTAACCAACACTTTCATTGCACTGATGCATAAGAAAAAGATAGAGAAGGTGACGAATACTTCAAGCCACAAAATAATTTCTTAACTCTGCGCTCCCCTGCAAATGTTTGCAGAATCAAATGAAAAAACCCTGCCGCTAAACCTATGGCAGGCAGAAGTACAGCAAGCTAGGCTAACACCCAGATAAAACCTTTTAAGTGCAAGAGGAGCACATTTGATCTAGGTTTGTCAGGAATTACTTACAAAAGCCGAATCTTCCAGTGCTGGCTGTAGTGTCAGGTTTCAGCCTAGAGCAGTGTGGATGGCACAGCTGGCATATGCAGAGTTCTAAAAGGACAGACTCCCCCACTTCTGCTTAAAAGTATGGCTTACTTTTTTGAGATGCTAACCTAGGGCTTTCAATCTTCTTCATGTCCGACGATCTCAAAAATTGCAGGATTTGGCAGAAAGGCCAAATAGCTTTCATGTGTGAAGTCAAATGCAGACCAGATGTTACCCTTTTCACTGCAGGCATTTATTGCTCATTAGTATTTTCTCAATAAAACTCCATTGCTTATCACAGTACAACTTCATACCCAACTGGTACAAGATGATACATTTCCTTTCTTGTAACTCATTTTCACTGTGTTAAACTGTCTCTGGAAGCATTTTGCAGCAGGATTCTCTGCATTCTCACATTAACCTGCTCAGCACAAACACTCTTTGACATCACACTTTTGAATGGGCCAGAAACAGAGCTTGCCGTTTTTCTCTGATTGCCTTAATGAAGAGCTTTGTGCTAAGTCCAGTAGCACGACTTGGCCTGCTGTTATCTATCTTCCTTTAAACTGCTGGGTTTGCTAACTTTGAGTTGAGGTATCAGGCTTACAGTGTTTTGAGGATTTTCTACTCTTTTTTCTACTGATAGCAATAGAAAATGAGGACAGCAAGCACTAGGCTGATCCAATTCTAATTTAACAAAAGACAATGTTTTTCTTCTATTCTTGTCCATCAGTGACTCAGAAGTACAGGCACAGTGTCTCACCTGTAATCCATCTTCTTTATGTAACACAGCCAGAAAAGTCAATCTGGAGACCCCTCTGGCATGGTGGAAAAAACTCCACATGGTTGGTTTAGCACTAAACCAGCTGACTTTTCCCCTGCTCTGCCTCCTTGCCAGGCTATACGTGCTGGACTTGTGCTGAGACATGCCTTATTTGGATGCTAAAGAATGGTGTGACACAATGGGTCAGGGCTCTGCTCACTCACCTCCACTTGGGCCCAGCTTTGGAGTCTCACCATCAAGAATCCCTTAAGGTTTTAGAGCCTTTAAGACAAACACCAAGTGCTCAATAATACAAGATCTTCAAGGAAAGTGCTGATGTATCTTCCCAGTTCCCTTGCTCTTCAGTTGCATGCTCCAGCATTCACTGGCTTTTTCATAACACTGTGACGATGTGAGCTGGGCACCCACAGGAAGGTGGGCAGCAGCTTTTGTGCTGTTCTGCAGTGGTGTAGCCCACCAGCAAAAGGTGCAATACACTCACTCTGCTGCTCATGGTCACCAGATTGTGGAAACACCAGGCCTTTGCAAATTGTGAGGCTTCATCAACATTTCCTAAAACATAACTCTTGGGGTAAAAAAAAAATGAAAAATCAGGAACTTTGAAAACAATTTCATCACTTCCGTCAGTCCTCCTCCATTTCTGCAAATGCTTTTGTGGATTCTGATGTCTCACCAATGTTTAACAGATGTTATTATGGCTGTTCCTGCTTGTAGGTCTGGACTTTGATCACATTATTTTTTGCTATGATGATCTCATTTGCTTTTCGAGTTCACTGACAAACTCTCCAGTGACATGCCCCTAAATGTAACCCTTCCATGGAAAAAAAATGGGTAATGTTTTTAACAAACAACATATAAGGTTTGAAAGATAGAAAACAAGTGATCAGTATTAGTATTCCCCTGATAAAGGGCTGGCCAGACCTGAAATCATGAGCCCATCTCTGCTCTTTCGTATTATTAAATACCCAGACTGAAGCTTGTAGGTTGAATGTGTAGGAAAGGGCTTTTAAAAAAGAAGAAAGTAGTAGTGTAAGGAAGCTCCTTTGCTTTCTTTTTTGGATTTATTGTGAAACAATGAAATGGTCCATTAATCCAATGGATTCCCATTATTCCAACTGGATTCCAATAATTAAAGACTAACTTTTGTAAAGATTTCTGGATCTAAAAATGTTGATGGAATATAATTAACAGACAAGAGCTAAAGTTGTCAAAAAGGACTGTAATTTATATTTGTACTAGATAAAATAAAGAAAAATAAGAAAACGTCAATTAAAAATATTATCTATGTATACATAGATATGTGGAAAATTTATGTTGATGGAAATGCAAAGAGTGAAGGGATAACGATTCCCTTGATCAAACCTGATGTTTCTACTCTCAGCACAGGAAGGATATAAAAGACCCAAATTCTTTCTGAATTTGAATAGAAGATAAATAAAAGGAATATTAGATGTAGAGAGAAATCAAGCTCTGCTTTCTCTTGCTTTTCAGAAGCAATTTCATTTGAGAGCCAAGAGGCAGAATTTTCATTTCCCTCTGGCTTGAAGCATTTGTACAGTAGATGGCAGTAAAAACCTCCACCTGTTTAACCAGTTGCTAGCAAAAGGAGCGGTCCCAGTGCCGTGGAAGCTTTCGTGGTTGTCACACAATTACTGAACTCAGTTATTACGGTCTCTTCACCCGCATAATTTTTTTTTTGCCTGGTCTTGGTCAGTATAGCAGTTCTCAGAGTATTATTATTTATCAAGTAAGGTGAGAGCTGCATGATCTCAGTGTATGTACCACTGCAGTGACAGTGCTGCCCTACCCATGTGCACCAATAACAATCTATGCTAGGACAGTCAGACCCAGCCACAAAACCAGGCACGTTCCCCCTAAAGGTACAGAAACAAGGGCATACTCACGGCTTGAGTTTAAGATTAAAATCTTCCCTGAGTTGTTTGGGTTGGTTTGGGTTTTTTTCCAAACTACGGTCATAGGTAGGTGAATTCCCCAACAGCTCAGCTGAGAAACATTAGTCAGGAACAAATCTTTAAGCGTGTAAGATGTCTGGACCAAGAGAAAGAATAGGATTAAAAGCAGTGGCTCTTCAGACAGTGAGAGCAACACGTTTATCATCAGCTCTGCTTAATTTACTCCATTTTCCTGTGTACTCAGGATGTGTCACCTGGGCATTATATACTTTCAATAAAACAGAATATGAAAGTTTCATAGTGCCACACCATTACTGCCTTAGTTTCAGAAGTTGCATGCAGTCTGACACAGTTCCTAAAAAAACAGGATGGGAGTTTGGGAAATATTTCGCATGCTAAGAAAAGGAATGCTGAAAAGACCATGCTGTGGTTACAGATCAGCCAAAGGGCACACACATTTATTTTTCTTCTTTGCAAAAACATTAGTTTTAAAATTCCAGTTTTGCAGTGGTGATTTCCTCATAGTTTTAATTCAGGGTCTACTTGAAACTTTTTAGGACTCAAACGAAAAATAATTTTCCCCAGCTGAAAGTATGTAGTGAAGGAACATTTGTGAAATACATCAGTGTAAAAAAGAGAAACCACCACACGCACACTCTCCCTCCAAAGAAAAGAAAACATGCAGAATTTTTTTCTGTTTTTCCTGAAGTTATTCTCCAGGTAACAATCTCTTCTGATAGAAAACAGCACAGAGAGGACTGAACAATTTTGTGCCTGAGAATGTTTTTGCATTTATCATTAGAATTCAGTTGCTGTGTGTAACCTTTTTACCCTCTCCAGCTTTGCTCCCACTTACTGGGCAGAGGTACAAGACACCATGGGAAATGATGGTGTGCATCACCACTGCTCACAGTGCCAGAGGCACCACACAGCACCAGTGAGTTTTACTCTTCCACGTGTATCTTTTCAGACTCAACTATGTTGTTTCAAAACAAAGTAACAAACCATGGAAGGTGTAACACACCTGAAAGATGAAACATATTAACCACAAGGCATTGTGAGGCTCCTATGCCCAAAGATAGAATTACACGTGCAGGCACTTGGGAAAGCTTTCTGGCTTGCTCTAGGAAGAGCTCCTCACAACTGGGTGATAACTACCTCTCTTTCCACCCTTCCTCCCCAAAATACAAAGCTTAATGACATGAACACGTCCCAGAGCCCGTGAGTCAAAGATGTGGCTGTGGGGACTCTGACAGCCAGACACTGACTTACTGGTGAGAGAAGTGGGCCAGGCAACTGCATTCGGCCATCCTGAAGTGCCAGCACCAAGTGCCACCTCCACAGCAGGTGTCTACAAGTCAGGAAGAAAGATAACAGGCACATTTGCTTGGACAGACACAGCAGCAGGAGGAAAAACGTGGTTCCAGATTTTCTGTGTGAATCTTCAGGCATATCCTGAAGAATACAATCCTGATTTGCATTTACTGTACTTATCTGTTCTTCTAGAGAAAAGACTCTAGATCCTGCTCAGTACCTCATTTAGCAATTTTTCCAAGCCATTCAACATTATTTGAAGCCCCAGCAATGTATTTTTACTGATCTCTACTGCCATAAGCAAAAGCCTTCTCTGCAGTTTATGCCAAATACTCACCCAGCTCTACGTGCAGGCTGGTTGCCAGCCCCCTTTCCACACATTTACTGCTCCGACCATCCATTCCCGTGTGCTTTCACCTACCTGTGCTGCAACTACACCTTCATTTCGCTTTGCAGACATGTTCTGTGCCACTCAAAATTGCTCTTCGTGGGAACAGAGTACAGATAGCTTGAGAAACTGCACAGGCTAGTAAAAAACAGGAAAAGGACTCTTATCAAATTAGTAACGTCTCGGGTATTTGGGTGGAGGCATTTGGCACTGGGCTTGCATATTCTTATTGGAGTGAGTCCATGCATACTACAAACTCCACTCCTTTGCTTCGTATTTTTTCTTCCCAAACTCAGACATATTTCAAAAGAGCCTCTCTAAAGATGCCTAAGTATACAGTTACTATATGCTACACAAATCAGTAAACAGGGATTTTACTTTATTCCCTTTCCATACAGGATAAATCAGGTTAATGACATCTGCACAGATTTATACTACAATAGGATATTTGCAAAAACTAAAATTGTTTTGTACCTTTGCAAGCAGGGCTATGGGAAACAACTAAGAAAATTTTTAAAACTGCTGCTGAGGGAAGACAACTGCCTGGGATGAGTGACTTCTCCAATAAGCACTAAGTGTAAGACAGTTCATCTCTTTTGTGACTTGGAATAACTCACCAACTGCTTGAATTGGAAATACTATCATTTATTTATTTTACCTTGAACGGAACCAGGACCATTTCCCCGTTTTAGATGCTACTTGTACTTTCTGGTGCATAGCAATGTACATCACACACTTCACTTACAGTTACGTCCCAGCGTGATTAACATTACTCAGTAGAACAGTTTTACTACCTGCACACTCATCTAAATGTCTGCCACTCAGCTTGGGTTCTTTTCATCCTTTCATCACCAACGAAAGCAATCTGCAGTGCGAAGGTAAGCAAGATAAGGACGCATCCATCAGGGGAGAATCAAGCTCAAGGTGTGCTGGTGCTGGAGGAGAGGCTGTGCTCTACTTAGTGGATGATGACATTTTTTCCAGGTGCTGTAATGAAACCTAACAAGTTCCTACTCGACTTAGTGCCTGGCAAATTTAAACAACAGGTGTGAGTAAAAAGCATTTTTTACGTGGACCGTTGTGTTCTTGTAAATTCTCAACCAGGAAAATAAAATAGAAGCAAAACTAAATCCCCATGTTGTCTGAGAAACACATCTACACCTGATAGTGACACGTATGATGTTAGAGAGCAATGTCTTCATTATCGATTCACGGGCAAAACAGACATGGGCAAAAGAGGAACTGGGTAAACCGATTTCAGGGCTTTCTGGGTTTAAAGTAGTTTAAACAAGGCATTTCTGCCATCTCACACCTTTAATACAGTATGCAGGTGTCCTACTCAGATCAAAAAGAACTGCTCAGCACCTCTGAACATCAGCCTTTTCTTTAGAAATTGAAATATAACATTGCAATGCTCATTGTGGGCAGCTGTTTGTTTTTTAAACCTACATACCAAATGTCACAGCAGCTAAAGACCCAGCAGGTTTGACACAAGAGAGAACTTTTCATTGTGCAATGGCTACTAAAGCTCAATTTTGCAACACTGAGACTTTGCTCTAATGGAACTGTTTGTTTGACTAAGGCTTAGTCAAACAGGCAGGCCTCAGCTGTATGCACTCCATATGTGTGTATGGCCGAAGCTGTGTATGCACCTGGGTGGTTTGGTAAAATGATCTTTAACACAACTTAGCTGAAAATGGCACAAATCCCTACACAATCTGCACTCAATTTAAACCTGGATTTTATCATTTTTCTTTAATTAAATCCAAACTGTTAATGGGTTGCGATTCACAAATCTAATGGATCCAGAGTAAACCCTTCCTAACAGTCCTTTTGCCAGCTGTAGTGTTCCTAATGCTGGCAGCTGATGGAGAAGCAGAGGGAGGAGTCAATACCTTAATTGCACAAAATGGCAATAATGTCTGTATCTCCTGCTCACAGACACGTAAGCCTGTGTGCTTTTCATTCCAATTTATGACAGTAAGTCCTAGCACTGAGCACCTCCCATGGACCAACAACTAGTTTGGGTTGTAGGTTGGGCTGTCTCTTGTATCCACAATCCTTCCCAGCAGCAGTGGTTAATTTGCTGGAAATGCCTTGCACTCAGACATGGCAGCATGTGAATGTAACAAAAGCGCACACACATGTGCTACATGTTTGCTATCTGCTGAAAAGCAGCAAAAAATGGTGGGCTTGCATTTTTATTTCTATTTTCTGAAGTGTCGTAATTTCCTGGTTAAGATAATTGATAACGAAGCCCTAGCACAGAGAAATTTAACCCAGATTCTGCCAGTGTGGCAAGAACCACCGAAAGGATTTTTACAGAAAAAGTTCCTGCATACTTTAGACGCAGATGAGGGTGACAAAGAATTTCCTGTTACCTAGACCTTGCCAAACATCTTCCGCTGTGGCAAAGGAATGTGGTGGCTGCACAGACAAGTGGAGGCTGTAGGAGCAGGACAAGGCAGAACAACACAGCAGCATTGAGACGGGAGGATTCATCCCTCTGCAGATCACCTTCGTGTTCTCTATACCCTCCCGACTGGCCTTTAGCCCCCATGTGCAATTCTATCGTCTTGTTTCCCTTCCTACTTTCTCAGCTAATTCATCTTCCAGATTGTTTTTTTCCTGGACAGCCTGCACAGATTACATCACCCTTTTATCCTATTTCATAGTCTACATGTATACAATAAAAAATAAGGAAGCAGCACAGCAATCCAGATTAAGTAGAAAGAAGTCTGGCAGGCTCATCCTTGCTGGCTGCAAAAAAACATAATCCAGGAAAGATTTTGAAGCATTTTCCCAGGCTATTCCTCCAACTAATATTCTTGTCAAGAAAAACATAACAAACTATCGGTTGGGCCTGCAAAGAAATGCTCTATTTTTAAACTGGAAACTCACACAGATCTCCACGTTCATATCAATACCAATGTGTCCCAAGTTAAAACAACTTACCAGAGCTTTGCAGTTGCACCATCCTGATGACTCTTTCACAAATTGTACTGTAGAAACACCAGACCTGCATAACTTTCCTCAGTGGCACAGCCAACTATCACTGGCTGTAGCACTTTGCAGGTTTTAGCCAAGGAAACACTTGTTTGCCACAGCTGCTGTCTCAGCTTTGGCTGAGACAGACCACATGGATTCTGCCTCGACACTTGTCTTTGTGTCTCAGGGCAAAGAATGAAAACTACATCAAAGAAAGGACCAATCCCAAGAAGCAGATCATGGTCAGGCCCTGGAATAGAAGGCATTCAAAATACTTTGCTGGATCACGGCCTCAGACATGTATCAACCCTCTATACCCATGATCCATTATGTTCTTGCTGTGAAGAACAGAGGAATGTTCTCACAACCCTGCACGTCAGTGTGTTATGATGTGTGGTACTGGCAGTTGCAGCTGGGTCTGCAGGACTTGGGTTTTTTGTATGTGTTTGCTCTAGATTTTAATGAAAAAGATGCTGTTTAACCTTTTCCAGCTATTCCTCAAACCAGCAAAGAGACAGGAAGAAGCCAGTGCTGTGGTGTCCTTAAGGTCCACAAAACTCAAATCCAAAATACTATGTAATGTCCTTTTATTTTGGTGCATTATGAGTCAGGAAATAACAAATGGAAAGGAGTGAGGGGTTTCATGTGTCTGTAAGACACATGCTTCTGTTCATCTGCTTCTGTTTCCCATTGTTTCCATCTGGATTATCTAGATGGCACTGAGGGGTATCCTACATTTATGCAATTCTCAGCAGCAGCTTACGAATTGGCAAGGCTCTGACTTACAGAAAACTAGATAGGTTTGCAAATGAAGCCAAGAAGACTTTGCAAACTTGTACAGACTCTCTGTACCTTGGAAAGAACACAACACACACTGAAGACAGTAAGTTACACAGCTTCCCTCTATTAAAAGAGCCATTCCTGTGCACATTTTCAAAAAACCCTCCATAAAGATAAAAAGCATTATCCTTGTTTCCTCTGCTTTGACCTTTTTTCTGCAATTCCCACTTAATCTTTCACTGATGTTCCTGTTTTATTATTAAAAGAAGCCCATCCGAGGAAAAAAGTACTCTATTTTTCTATGTGCTGAGACATGTAAAAAGCATTTCCTCCCCCAAATACTAAATTTAGTTGGTTAATCACTTGCTGCTTTTGCTGCCACTAACGAACATTACAGCAGTCGCAGACAGCCCAGCGGAACAGATATTCCCATGATTTTAACAGTAAAGTCTGACAGCCCAGATTTTGAGTAGCATTTAATACACATAATACCTTCCAGATCCAGATTTCTTACTCAGGTGCTAGAGCTGAGAGGCAGTGGTCCATAGGTGCAGCCTACTGCTTTAGCTTTGTTTCTTAATTTAAGTTCCTTTTCTTTCTTATCTCTCGCCCCGTTCAATCACTCTTGATTGAACTGATTGACCACACAGAACTCTGAAAGATGTATTACATTTCTGCAAGTTTTGTGAACATAAGGAACCATTAAGATAGACAGAACGTGCCTCTGAGGGTCCTGATGGAAGGAAAGCACACCCTGCAGCATGCCTTGTATATTATTTGATCTCAGAGAAACCCCAAGAGGGAGCAGGAGACAACACAAATGTCTCCAGATCTCGAAAACAATTCATTCCAAGTTTACAGCCAACCATGAGACAGGAATCTGCAAGAAGGCAGGTTTTGCCAGTTCTGGTGCTCTCCGAACTACTCATTTCACTGAGAGAGGTCAGCTCAAAAACCAACCCAGACAATTACAGAGCATGGCTGCACAATTAGGATATATTTCAAACTGCCAAATGTGGTTTTGCATTGAAAAAAAGGGTGAGTAACTCTCCAAACCAGGACACGCATTTTGAGGAATGCTGAACAATGCAGGGTTCTGTGATTTAACAAACTTTTAGTCAACACAGCAAAGTAGCTGCAAATTTGCTGGGACGGGGTTAAATCAGGGCTCAACTTATTTTTACAAGCCAATGCTTTGTAGCTTCACTGAGTTTTGCCTGATTAGACACTGCATGCAGAGAACCCATGAGGGGTAGTGGCTTATGAGATATGGTAGGAACAATTTTCCTGCTCCAGCAAATACGCCCTTATGCGTATTTACGTGTCTGTTGCTAGTCAGCAAAAAAGCCACTTGGTGTGATTCATCATCATCATGTTCACTGCTCCATTCAGCTCTCCTTGAAACTGGAAAGCTTTCATTTACCTATTATGAAGCTTTATGGATTCATCTGCAACAGTGCACTTTGGGGAAGTCTACTCTGCAAGCAGACTTTTTTCAGATTAATTCTTATCTCCCTGCTTGCAATGCTTGCCCTATTAATGGTGACATGATATCATTAAGAGACATGAAAACCACAGCCTCCTGTTACCCTTAGACACAGTGAGAGTTGAACCAAGATTCCCCAAACCACAAAGCAGTTTGTGGTCTCCTGAAAAGCAATTTTAAGCAGCATACAAAGGGTCTGACCTCACTCAGACACATTGTTTAGGACTCAAGCACATACCACGGGACCATAACAGCAATCCGGTGGAGCTGGCAGCACACTCGGCTGTGTAAGACTCGTGGCCCAGTGCCAAGAGAGCTCCTCTGTTCTACTCCTGCACAGCCTCCGACTCTCTGGGTGGCCTTGGGCCCTACTCTACAAACAATTCCCAGCACAGCACCTCCGTATGGGAAGCCCTCCTGACTCCAGCAGCACCAGTGGATGCCAACATGCACGGGGACTTGAACTCTTGGAGCTCAACTACCTGACACTCCATCCTTGTGCTAAGCAAGGAAGGAGCAGGAGATTAGAGTAACTTACCTGCGCACGTCGTGGCTGGAGCTTTATCTGTCAGCCTCTAGTACAAGCTAAGGCCTTGCAGGAACCTTGTGACATGTATTTTGCTCCCCAAAAACACTTATAAGAGAAACACGAAGCCAGGGATTTCATCCTTTCCATTCAGGATGTCTTGGCAGCATTAGGAAGTCTTGGCCAATAAATCACGCAAAAGCTTGTAATGGTACCAAGTTCCTCCCTTTAGAACACAATCAAAAAAAGCCAGACCCGTACCAGTACATCTTCCCTCTCTGACTCCCATTTAGCCTGAAATTATTATGTATTACTTTACCCTTTCACCAGCTTACAGCAGTGGCTGATAAAGTCACCTGTTTTCAGTTGCTTGCTAAGGGTCCACTAATGGAAATTCTTTGGTGATCTGGAAGGTTATCAGTACCTGTCTCCTACCAAGCTCCTTGCTGCTAGAGGGATGGACAGCATCAGCTTTCAGCAATGTACTACAGAAAAAGAAGGAATAAAAATTATTTTTCAAGTCCTGAAGTTGCCCATTGACAGACCTCACAATTCAAATAATGACACCTACATATGTAGAAATTAGCAACCAGTAGTGAAAAGTTGAGCAAAAGTATCCCTTATGAACATGACACATGATTTTAGAAGGTTTATCACTGTGTTGAAGTAAATTAACACATATTACCAGGTAAGATATAAAAATAGATGGTAATGTTTCCAAGAGCATGGCCTTCAGGACTCATTTCCCAAAAAAGTCTATGGGAGCTCTGCAACGGTCTTACCAAAACCATTTTGGTCAATGATGTGCTCTCTCATCTGCTAGGGGATAATTCCATTCTGCACCACCTGGGCATGCAGTCAAGTGACAGGGACAGGCTCCTGCACTATGGCCCTCAAAGGGCCCCTCTGGGCAGCTACAGATCCACACCTGCCCAAACCACTGCACTTCTATCCATCGGCCAACAACACAGAAAAGACTCAGAGCCAGCGTGTTAACAGCGCATCACAATGAGAGACACTGCACGCGTGCAGAGTTGACACAGGGATGCCACAGGAAACTGATGTGATGAAAAACAAACCACAGGAGAACAAAATTTAAAAAATGTCCTAAAATGTGCATTTTATTTCATATCATTATACAATGTTTACATACAGGTATACTTTTAAGACTGCTCAAAGAAAGTGTGAAAAAAGTGAGGCGAATATCGGTTTAAAAATTCCTCCCCCTACCCCAAATCCCCACAAATAAAATACATTTTAAAACAATCTCTTCCAAATTAATGTTTTGTCCTGAATTTATTGAATCTTTCATTTCAACATGAAAAATACAATCGAATGAATACTCAAGGTGAAATGCTGACCTACACTTCTGTATTGAGTTGCAAGAATACAATTTAAAACCTTCAGAAGCCTTCACTTGTCTCCATTGCTTACATACCTTCGTTTTACTGAAATTAGAAGGCACAGAAAGTCCAAATTCTCACAGATCAGTAAAATTCTGATAAAAATAAATTACTGTGCTGGACAACTCCTGACTTGTCTGATATCAAACAAAAGACTTCAAGTAGAAGCTTTTGTTCAAAATAGCACCATTTCCACCTGATCTCTCTTGAACATGAATCATTCTTCTTGTGTACAAACTGTAGTTGGCACTTGAGGTGGGACACTTTCTGCCACAGCCAGGATTCTTCAAAGACTAAGCATACCGAATTGCTGAACTCTCTACAAAGTGTAGGTAACATTTTTGTTGGGAAATGGCACGTTTAAACCATAATGTAATGTAGCTTAACCCGCATATGGCTTGCCCATTTTGGTGTTTCCCTGACCCCTGCTTCGTAATTTAGCAGATGTTCTCGTGACTGTGGTGAAACTAAAATAAAGACATGTTTATGGGGCTTCACGGCAAGCAGGTGTAAAAATAATAAAACAAATAGTGTGGTTGCTGCTAAGAAGGTTTTCACATGTTGTTTAACTCCAGTAAAGTTTGATCCAGCATCTGATGCATACTAAGGTTTTCTTCTTTGGCATGCGCCACTTTCTCTGTTGTGGGATTAGAAAATTAAAACATGAATAGCAGTTCTTTGGAGGTACTGATTCTCAGAACATGAAGGCATGCAATCATCACTTCTCTCAGAGGATTTAGAAAGTTAAGAAATGTGCATGCTCATAAATACCAATGTTCCCAGATAACACAACTAGAGAACTCCAAATTAATAAAACAAACAGCAAGTAATGCAAGTTTAGAACTGTTTACAGCTGCATTTGGTAAGAAAATGCACTGCCAACAGAGACACAATGTTCTGGAAGCTCTTTGCTTATAGGAATGGCAGATAGTAAGTGGCTTTTTTTTCTTTTTTTTTTTTTAAAGTAGGCAGTAAAGAAAATAAATAAGTTCTTTGCAAATACACAATTAAAAGTTTCATAGAATTCAGAAACACAAAGAACAAAAAAATTCAAACTATTATAGTTTTCAGTGAAGTGACCTTCAAGAAATTTATTTCTTCTAGAAAATAAATAGACTCAAAGTTAGTAGCTTTATGTTGCATGCACACTTTTATAGGACAATCATTTAACACACATATTTGATACAATAAATGAGCATAATGTTCTGGTGGTGCATCCTACCGGGATCCAGCAATAGTAACTTCATACTACGCAAGCATACCTTTAAACTGATCGGGTATTGTCACATGGAGCTCCCATTCTTTTTTGTTTAAATGTCAAATACAAGCCAAATTCATAGTAAGGCAAAATTATCACATCAAAGTCTCCAGACAAAACAGCTGTAAGTATCCTTTAAGTTGGTTTTGAAATACAGAAATATGAATCCTGGTCAGTATTTTTCTCTCACTGTGGTAAAAATCTTAGGGCCAATTCATGTTGTCAGATAAACTGAGTGCCCTTCTGCAAGGCAGGCTGTTACTTTTTGGATACTGTTAGTGAAATGCTGTAGCTCTTATGTGGAAAGAAGCTACTGCACAGCCAAAGATCTCAGTGCTCCCCCAAAATACGTGTGCAGACACATAATGAAAAGCCTCATCCAGAAGAAGCATTTCCATATTTTCCCAAGAGAAACTGAGAATTTCTGTCATTAATTTACCACAGAATCAACAGCTCAAAAAAAAATATTTTTTTTTTAAAAAAATCAATTTTTAGGTTTCTTGCTTATTTCTACATTTACGGATTCATTCTTAAAGGAAATTTGGAAGAAGGCGTTTGGAAACAATAATTAACAATATAGTCACACTAAAGTTTAATCCTCATTCAATGCCAGCTTTAGTTCATTAGTTAGGCGACTGTTTTGCTCAAGTTGCTGGTAGAGTTGGTCTGTACAGGCAGCAAGCAGGTTAGAAGGGAAAAAAGAGGCAGAATGAAGACAGATTAGACAGAGAAAACAGTTAAATAGGAGTTAATAAAGAAACTGGTCACATGACAGACAGTTCAGTAACATACAGAGAAACATTTTACCTCTGTCTCTAGAACTCTAGTAATTAAATAGCTACTCCAAGGAACAGCTATTGGACCATATGAAGAACTGGCTAAGAATCCTGCTGTGGGGAACAGCTGTGAGACACAAACTGGAATAGAAACGGA
Source organism: Mohoua ochrocephala (assembly GCA_013398855.1). Lineage (NCBI taxonomy): Eukaryota > Metazoa > Chordata > Aves > Passeriformes > Acanthizidae > Mohoua > Mohoua ochrocephala. The sequence continues at coordinate 104,108 of VZTA01023049.1, read as the reverse complement.
AGAACTGCAGCTATATTCCTAGAAGTACCAAGTCCTGCTTTAGTCTTCTGCACAGTGTGGGAAAGGTTTGTTTTATGAGTGCCATTTTTCTTTGCAAATTATTTAAGGTGTGGTGGAACCTCCTCTGCCAGTAGAGAGAAAGCAATTGCACCACAGCCAGCATAAGTAACAGCAGGAGAGAGACTAGCAGGCAACTACCACCAGGTCTGACTCAGCCCATACTCCTTTCCCTAGGAAATCTGATGGGCTGAAACGCTATTTTCGGTAGGAAAATACACTTGTGTTACTGGAATTTTGATACCTTTAAATTGCCAAGTTTTACTTCGTAAGGAAAGAGACTCACATTTGGTGAAAATGAAAAGGAAGGATGAACACCTTGCTCAAAAACAGCAAACAGAAAGGACAATTCATGTTGAAACAGAACAGCCACAGCCATGTTGCGACAGCACATTTAGTGAGAGTTATTCTGCAGAGTGAAAGAAACGTTCCACAACGGCTTTTGACTATCTTGTGTTCTCAAATTGTCCACGTTCTTCTCAATAGCCTAACTGCACTCCTGACCTCTTGATCCCAGATTATTGCCCTACAGGAAATGACTGTTTCTGATTCTTTTCCACAAGCTGCCTAACAGCTTCCACAGGAATCCTCTCCCCCTGCAGGCACTGGACACAGCAAAGGCAAAGCTGCGCAGTGAGTTGGGCTGCAGGACATACTTGTGTGGTGAGCAACTCCTCGCAGCTTCCTCCCCAGCCCAAACTCCCACAGCCAGCTCAGTAAAGCCAGGGCACGTTTCACAGCTCTGATCCTGCACCAGTAACAAATGGATCTTGTCTCTCTCACCATGATAATTTCACATATATGGGGAAAAAACCACCATAACCTTAGAGTAACTAAAATCTCACTTTGTCTGGTAAAATGTATATTGCTGTTATTCAAAAATGAATCATGTGAACTTACCATCATCACAGAAATCTCCTCTATGATTGAGGCAGAGATTTACAGTATTTCTCAACCTTCAAAACAACTAAACCCCCCAGTAAAGCAGGGAAAGCACTTCCCAAGTGTACGGTGAGCCCTTGATTCCACATGGGCCGTGTGTCCATCTGCCCCAGAGGCAGAGCCTGGTGCTACAGGAGCCCCGGCAGCCGAGCAGGGAGTTCTGGCTCTGTGCAGAGCCAGCAAAGCTCAGCCTCTGCTCAGCAGAGCCCAGAGCCAGCCCTGCACTCCCGGCAAGAAGCCTCAGGCACAGAAACAGCCAGACATGGGAGGTAGAACAGCACAACCGAGGGTGACAAGAGTGCTGAACCACACTGCAGTGGGGAACCACAACAGCTCCCTGCAGTGAAGATCAGTGCAGCAGGACCAGCCAGGAATTCTGCCATGCAGCTACCTGGGGATCTGCATTGCACTGCCCATTTCCAGTACTACATCCAGCAATCTGTCATCCTCCAGTGCAGAGCTCATCATGTGTGACTGACACAAAAGGCAAAATTTTAATACTGATGTTTAAAATCACTATGTTAAAAACTGACAGGTTCCTACAATGGAGTTTGCTTTTTTGTTTACTTTTCTTAAGAAAACACCAGTATTGCAAGGAATTGAGTGGGCAAAAATCATGGCTAAAACAACGAACCAAAACACAGTAGATGAAGAAGTTGGAGTTGCTGTAGCATATTTTACTCTGGCTCAGCTGACAAGTGACAGTTGACCACACTCCTCCTAACTCTTGCATTTGTGAAGTTAACCATGTTAGCCTCAGTCATTTTAAAAATGCTCATCTTATTATATTTGGGTAACTTCAATATATCCCATTCTACTTGGTTACCCTTCACACACAGCCACTTACTGTTTGTCAGTTGAGGAGTAGTAAGTTACTGAACGTTATTACTTGAACTATCTGTGATTGCTGATCTGTATCCTGTATTTGGGCTTCTCCCCACAGCCAGCAACATTAGGATGTGTCATAGGCTAGAAAACTGGGATGTGCCAAAGTTATCCAAGGATGGCAGGCCCAGAAGGGAATGCATCCATTTGCAAATCTTATTTGGAAAACAAGTTTTGAGGAGGGGAGAAAATCTAGTGTAGACTGCACTGCTGAATAATCTTTAAGCTGAACAAGAAAGAGACACTTACATTATTCTGCAAGTTAAAAACTACAATTCAGCTATGGTATAATGAGTTTATTTAGCTTTGGTGACTTAGGAACTTTAGCAATATATAGAGTGACAGCATCACCAGAAATCAATCCAGTTTTCACTTTAATGTGAACTGGAAAATAACTTCTTTCACTGTGATGTAAATAAAGTTAAAGTAAGGCGATAAACTCTGTAGTTTCAAATAACAATACAAAAAAGAGCAAGATGTCAGTGTTTAATGCTTCATCTTTAATTAGACACTGACAGATCAGCTGAAACCTGAAATCCATGACGTTCCACTTTGCAGCAGAATCATTTCATTAACAGTATAATCACGAGAATTTTCCTACTCCAGTTTTGAAACATTTCTAATGAGTCTGCAATTCAAACTCACAAGTCTGAACTAAGCACAAGCGGAAAGCTACCGAAACCTCCCTGATGAACTTCCAATCCTATCATGCCACTCAAGAAAAATATATTGTAAAAACCCCGAAATGTTAGCAAGCAACATCTTTGCTGAGTAACTGAGGTGTAAAAATGGGAAAACTTTTTTGCAAGACATTTCAAGGATTATTTTTAGGTGAAAAAAAGGATTTGAAGTTTTTGATCCTGCCTCTTTAAATCTGTCTCAAATATGTAAGTTAATGAACAAACACATTTAAATAAAGATAAGACATCTTCAGCATCAAACTAGGAAAGGATTTCAGGCTTTAAAGTGAAAAATCTGGTTACATCAAGGATGTAACCGCTCTCTCAGCCATGCTCCCACGACCAAGTGACCCCCCAAGGAAGTAGTGTCCTTGCAGATTTTGTCCTAACAATAACAACTGGAAAAATTCCTATTACATCTATTTGTCATTTTATCTGCAGCAGAGTTTGAGAAAAACTAAGATAATAACTGCTCAGTTTTCACACCATCTCACACACTGCACTCGCTGGCTTGGCATTGTCAACAGTCAGGCAAAAGTGTTTTCAGCTAAAAAATGAAAACACCAAAAATTGAAATCCCTAATGGCAAAAAAGCGCAAATTTTATTAATAACTTCAACAGTTATTTAAATAAATAAAAGGCAAAGGAATAGCAAAAGGGATACAGCTGGGATATTTATTTTACATTGAGAAATGTAGTTTCTGTACAGCAGAGCACAAACAGAGCATGTTCTGAGACAGGTGATAGAGGAAGTGTCAACTAAGCTAGAAGACAGGACAATGAACCCATGAAACATCCAAAGCTTGGAAAGATGTTTTATCCAACCCGATGAAGATGTCTTTGGAGAAGTGAAGCAAAGAAAATTATCTGCATGAAAAGAAAAAGTGAGATAAGGTAGAAAATGAAAAAAGGTGCAGTAAAGACTTCCAAAAAAGCAGCAATGGCACAGCAGAGCCCAGCATGCTGAGATGACTATGCTAGAGAAACAGCACACCATGCTGGGACTGGAATGCTACAGTCATGTCCTCATGTACCAGTAGAGTACAATTTAAAGTCTGTTCTCCACTTAGAAATATCCCAAATTGAAGAAATATTGTAATCTCTGTATACAGAGGAGGAAAAAAGAAATCCATTCGCTTGATAAGCCACTGAGCAAAACCATATGTCGGGAAGGAATTTAAAAACAAAAAATCGAAGCATACAAAGCAGGCAACATTACACCTCTACTAAAATGTTGGTAGAGAGAGGAAGGAAAGTAATGAACAGACACGGGGACAAAAAAACCACAAAGAAAAAACCATTTAAAATCTGGGTGCACACAAAATACACCTCAAGCTCTAAGCAAACCTTATGCCTTGTTGAAAGCATGCTTGGGCTTTCAAAAAGGAATGCTGGGACCAAACATTGCACCTCCTTAGCACTTGAGAGCCACAGCTCTTCCCCTCTCCCGTGCCAGCTACAGTGTTCATGCAAGTGAAGGGTTTGAACACGGGAAGGTGGAGGTAGCACAGCCCACCGCTGTTCAGAGTGCAGTTTGTGTCAAACACTGCAGGAACGAGTCACACCTCACAGCTGCTGACTCTCCTGCTTTCTTGCCACTCTTTATTTTTCTCCTTATGAATAAAGTTGGTATTACCACATTTTTGGTGTATGCAAATGAAATTACTACTGCTATCGAGAAAATATGCAGAAACAACCCACAGTTCAACTGTCGCCTTCATGGGTTTAAATGACAAGGTATTTTAAATCCATTTCCACACTTGTAATTTAGTGATAACAGCTGAAGTTTTCAGAGCGGTTATGGAAATTTAGACAAACGCTTTCTACTGTCATTAATAGAGAATATCGCTAAACCTAAATTTCTCTGACATTTTTGTAGGAACTTTGCCAGAGCAAAAACTGTGACAGCAGGCAAAGGAATACACTCTGAATGCAACATGTACCAAGGCAATTTTCTTTGGTAAAATGAACATGATGGGCCTGGGTAGATAATGTTTGAACAGAGGTGAACTGAAAGGATAAACACAGAGCTACAAACAAAGGGCAAGCACAAGACTCGAGGATTGCAGACACAGAACGAAAGAGTAACCACAAGCTTACAAAATCACCATGAGTATTTACCAGGCTTGGCACAACACTCACCCACACTTTGCCAGGGTAAAGCAATTGTTCATGGTATTTTGTACACCTATTCTCTCTAAAGGAAAGCATCTCCCACTACACGGGGAGCATCATTTCACAAGGCCGGTACCGCGCAATCAGTGAGGGCAGGGAAGCAGGAGCGGGCACAAGCTGGGAGGACATTTACATGGAAGTCATATCATTGAGAGCGTGGTCCAGCTCCTCACTGATGGCTTTGTACTTCAGTTTCTGAGCATAGAGCTCATCTAATGTTCCCCCAAGGAAGGCAGAGGTGTGCAAGGAAATGGAGCGGGATCACGGGATGGAAGGTGAAGGTGGTGGCATGGGATACCATCCAGAAGCCGTAGGAAATGGGAAGAGCGCACATAAACAAGTGTTGTGACAGACAAAATGAAACAGAGTTAGAGAAGAATAAAAGAAAGAAAAGAGTGAACAGTTCTATGCAACAAGGTCATTAACTGCACTGCCAGTGGAGCAACCTGTGATACACAGAAAACCAAGAAAAGAAAAAATACAAAAGAAGCAAAAGTCCATGTTTCACTGCCCTGGATTTTTGTTTTAATGCACATTAGGAAGGCACACAGGAGCTAGGGAGAAAAGATCCAAAAATGGGGCTCAAGGAGGATGTTACCATTTTCTACCACTTTTTTTTAAAAAACCACTCTGGTTTGTGTCATGTCAAACCCAGCTTCTTACAGCAATTTTTGTTCCTTCTCAACACTTATCTTTCTTCTCCGCTTCCTTCCTGAGTCAGGGATCATAAATTTTCAGCAGCTGCTTAGGCATTTCATCACCTTCATGCAGAATCCAGCCTGCCACGCCACGCAATTAAGCTTCTTAAAATCCTAGACTTAGCGTAATGCATCTAAATAGTGAACTCCATATAACGTCTAATTACAAAGTCCTACTGAATTGTTTTCTCCAGAGACAGAAAGCACATTCTACTGCTCTGCTGCAGTTCTGATAGATTTATCAAAACCTTACAAACAAACCCCCTGGAGTTAAATAAGCTGACCTGATTATGTATACAATCTATTAGCTTGACCAAAACAACTGGTCTATGCCACAAAATGCCAGCCCTGACCCACACTTATCACAGTAATAAATTAGGTTAGCTTGCTACACCCCTAATTATTGTAAACATAATGCAACTCTTCATGAGCTTTTTGCTAAGATGATAATAACACTTGTCATCTGATCATTTACCCTATACATTTATATACCTCCAAATAGAACAGTATAAAGCAAAAAAATGAAAGGAGTCTTGAGAACATGAGAGAAAAAGAAACAGGCAAGAGCAAAGCACTGTTCACCTGAAGCATCTAAGTTATCAACACATTTCATCTGGAAAATATTTTGTCTACTTTACTCTTTAGGCAGACCCATTTATGTAAGTGGGACAAGTCAGCCCAGTAGAACTGGGTATTGAAAAAAAACCACCAACAAATACCCCCACACAGGAGAAGAATAAGAGATATGTATTTCCACAGTAAGTAGAAAAACAAACTCCCATACCTTCTAGGTCATCAATGCTCTTCTCCAGCTTGGTTACTGACCTCTCAGCAAACTCAGCACGGGTCTCAGCCTGAAGTCGGGACAAACACAGACTACTTTAGGAAACACACACAGAGTACTTAGGAACAGAAGAGAAATAATTCAAATGAGGAAAGAAGTACAATGAGAGGAGGCAAATAATAAGGCTAATATAAACTAATTTCTAGGGGAGATATTAAACATTAAACTGTTTCCAAAATGATACGTTCATCCTTACAGCATCAAAGTAGTGTTTATACTAAAAGAAGCAAGGGTGCATTGGAAGAGAACGTTGCAAAGAACAGCTCTAATTTTACCTCCTTCAGTTTGTCAGTCAGAACTTTAATCTCCTCTTCATACTTGTCTTCTTTCTGTGAGTACTGTAATTAGAAAGAGGATCACTGGTATTAGATGGGTATTCTAAATATACCAAAAACCCCCGCATTTGAAACTCCTGTAGTAGATCATCTGTACACAAGAAATTATTATAGGTAAAACTAAATTAATTCCATTTGCAAGGCTGTGGTAATACAGTTTATTACAAGAGTCAAACTTCCCTTGAGTTACATTCCAGTGCAATATGGTTGGAACTTTGAGAAGAAATTAGTACTGCAGTTTTAACGAGGAATGTCTTTTGGAGAAATTTAATGTTAGCACACAACGCCATTTTGAGGGACATTCTGTAAGTAATACTTAATCCTGTCAGAGGACTCAACAGAACATGTGGCCAAATAATACTGACCTAGTTGGAACTAGAAGATATGCTATGTTCCAATAGGAGCCAAATATGAATTGAGTGGTAAATCCGAATGCCTCTACTGACAACGGCCCTGCTGAAATGCAGCAAAGCGATCAGCGTACAAAGAAAACCCCACGGGCCGGGTGACAACGTAAGGGACACATTCTCACATAAGTCTCTAGCCTACCTTCTCAGCCTGAGCCTCCAGCGACTTCAGGTTGTTGGTCACAGTTTTCAACTCCTCTTCAAGCTCAGCACATTTGCTGTTATTTCGGAGGGAAGGCAGGAAAGGGGCGGATGGAAGATTCAGTCAAGCAAAAGAAACAGGAGAAAATAGGGGGAAAAGATAGAGAAAAATGAAAACAATTACAGGGCAAAAGAACGGCCTCAAAAGCAGCTGATCCATCACAGATTGAAAGCAACTCTTTGTGATGCCGAATACCATTTCAAGTGCACATTAAGACGATGACCAGACAGAAATTTATCTACAGCTCTTGGCTTACACAGAAACATTTAGAGCTTTTACACGTGAGACAGTTCAGCTTCTTTTGGCTGCACAGGAGATCAGTTTTAAAGGTAAAAATGAATAAATAAACAAAAAAAAGAGACCAAAGAAAACCACCAAAGCAAGATGCAAAGAGAGTAAAGAGCACAGCAAGGACTTGTTTGTTACTACTGAGTGAGCTAACCGGCTATGGAAGCTGAAAGACTTGGGTTGCAGTTAAACCTAAAAACTGTTTATTAGTATCAGTACCTTATCCTCTGCAGCCATTAATGCTTTCAAGGTTTGATCCATTATTCTTAACTGTTCTTCCAGCTGTCGGACTTGGCTGTTAGTGAACACATGAAATGCACAAAAGCCATTCACAAAATCAGTGTGCAGGTACAGCATGCAGTGACAAAACACACGCGCACACACATAGGAACACGTTTACTTTGGCACTGACCATTTATTTCAACGATTACAGTAAATGAGCAAACATAGCTTTCAGCTGAACACACAGTGTGCTGCCAACGTTTCATGCAGTTATAGTTCTCTTCTAGCACCTCACATCCGTCTCAGAGCAGTTCCACACTTACCTTTCTGATAGTTCAGCACGCTCCTCAGCGCGCTCCAGGTCACTCTCAATGATCACCAGCTTACGAGCCACCTACAGGGACAGGCAAGAGACAATCAGGGATATTATGCTGCTGCGCCACACGTCACCTCTTTCTAGAGCCTACAAAGCCAGGGGCTGGGTCTCCTCATTTTTTGGTCAACACGTGAGTTTTGATTATGCGACATCTACGTTATTCTTTTGAAACTTAATTATCTGATTTTTTTCAGGACCTCCCTTTCATTCACCAAAAGGCAACTGAGAAATAGTTTTCTCCCTGAGGGCTTAGGGAATACTCTCAAAGATTTTAGTGCAAAAATCTAAGCACAGATCTCCTGTCACCGTGTCCCCTGAGGTATCTGGGTGCCTGGTTTTCCTTCCACAGCTGTGAAGGGTGGTGTTTGTGATCTTTTGAACTTAAAAGGCAAAGGAGAAAAACAAAATTACAGGCACGGCCTAACGGGCTTTAGAAAGAGATGACCTGCGCTCAAGAACTGACCTCTTCATACTTGCGGTCAGCCTCTTCAGCAATGTGCTTAGCCTCTTTAAGCTGGATCTCCTGGATCTCCATCTTCTCTTCATCCTTCTGGGCTCTATTTTCAATGACCTTCATTCCTCTGAAAAACGTGAAAAACAGGAAATGCAAGGTTCAGGGCTTGCCAGTTTATCTCCAGCCCTACTACTTGTGGTATGTGACTTTCAGAGAGTTATATTCAGGTGAATGAAGCACATCAGACAGTTGAGCCTTCGCACCACAGATTAGTCCTGTGCCCTCACATTTCAGAAGTTCAAGGAACAAAACATGTCTCAGGAAGGAAGAAAAAGTGTGATCGGTTAACTCTTACTGTAGTTCAGCTGTAGCATTCTTTTTCATTTTAAATTGGAGGAAAAACTCATCTTATAGAAAGGCAGATAAAGGGTATTGCTTCTAAAGACCTAATAAGAAGAATGAAAACATCTGTGCTTTTACACTCATCAACAGCACGTTACAACCCTTGCAGGACTGACAAGAATCATGTTTATGGGCCAGACTCCCCTGGGTTTCGCCATGTCAGAGCCCTAGAAGCTCTCTGTGCTCCGCATAAGCAAAATTTAACTCCTTCATAACAAGAAACACTGTGCGTTGCACACGTCTGATCCAAAATTATCTTCAATGTTTCAAAACACACTGTGAGTCTCTGGCACATTTCTTTTCAACACACTGCATCCTTAGTAACGTGGAAATACGCCTGCAGAATGTGTGGGTTTCTTTCACAATAAAAGGTACTATCACTATATTACAACTGTGTTACAGTAGTACAACTGGAAGAAGAGAGAAGATCTTCCAAAGTCACAAATCTCGAGTTCCTAACTTACATTACGGACTTCTGGAGATCTGAAGGAATTATCAGTCTCTTTCCTTCGCTCGCCTTTACGCACCAACCTTGCCAACAGGAGAACCAAAGCCTCTTCCAGCACTTTGCTATTCTCCAGGTGAGATTTTCTACCCACAATGAAAGCAAGAATCCCCCAACAGCACAAGAGAATCACAAGAAGTTGTCACCCAATGAGAGAAGTCTGGGCTGGGCCAAGCAGTTTTCCCAGGATGTGACGTGATACACCAAAAGACCTACCACACTTAAATCTCATCTTCACAACTGAAAAAGAATCCAAGCCCAGATATTTTGGACATTTCTACAGACAAGCTGTAACTGAAGTCCATGTAGGCAAAGGAAGAGCAGATTACACATGTTCAGAGACCTAGGAGTGGTTGAATTAATTTCCCTAAACCACACCCTGGCAATTATGATCTTTGTCAGAAGGGTAACATCCATTCAGGCGTGGCCCCACCCACCTTTCGCTCTCATCTGCAGCCTTCTCAGCCTCCTCCAGCTTCTGCAGGGCAGTGGCCAAGCGCTCCTGAGCCCGATCCAACTCTTCCTCAACCAGCTGGATGCGTCTGTTCAGAGAAGCTACTTCGCTCTCAGCCTAAGCACAAGAAGAACAGAAATTAATTCATAGTAAGGCACACATCTTCCCTGGTAAAAGGTTATCCCATTACCTGTTAGTGCCATTTAACAGCACTTCTGTCATTTCTGACTCCATCCACTAAAAAGTCCATACACAGGGATGTACATCATTGAACTGTGAGGTTATTGCTTAACAGAGGAAAAAAGTGATTAATGCTTCCTTTCAATGAAGCACATCAAGGACTGTACAATTTGTACTAGAAAGAACTGCACAGGAAGAATTATGCACCATTACCCAAATATTTTCTGGTATTGTATTTGCAGACATTAATTACAGACCTTCCCTTTTTCTAATCAAATCAACACAAACTAATTACTCAATTCTTCTGTTACCCCAATTCCTTTATTTATGACCTTTCACCACATTTTGCAAGAACTGTCCCAACATTTCCTTGAGTTCCATAAGAAGGGTTCAGTGTAAACATGTAAAAACACACCTGGATCAGCATTTGCAACGAGACAGCTGACACAGAGAGAGAATGAGAACATTTAAGAAGTGCCCGAATACCCAGAAGTTTTGTTTACAGGCAAGCTGTGTAAGAGTTGACAAAAAAGGCACCAGCAAGGGCCCTGGTACAGGCAGCAATCCCTTAAAACTTTTTTTTTCCTCTGACAGTTCCATCCTCAATCTTCCCCTAAATTTGCCTTTCTTGAATTACCTGTTCACTTGACCTTCTGTATAACACTTGCAACTTATCTGCTTCTTATCATTACAAGCTCTTACTTCTGACAGTCTCAAACCTACACTTGCTAAGTTGCAGAGTAAGTTCTAAAACAGCCTTCTTGTGGTAACCTCATTATTAAACTTACTTTCTTTCAAAACTATATTAAGCACAAAGTATGTACAAAAGGCTAGCTATTCTAAAAAGTTCATGATTTCAGACAATAACACTTAATTAGTACTGAAAACTAACATATATGACATATATTTGCTATATGTGAGGAACTCTGCATCTGAATTTCCTATGATGTCTAGTTGAGGGGGGAACCAATCCTCTGGCAAAAGTAGATACCAAAAGTAGCAGTTTGGTACTTTTTCTTTTCTAACCAGGGGTAGCTGGATACAGCTGTCCACAGCAAAGATTTTGCTGTACATAACACAAGAAAGAAAAACTTACAGGCCAGACAAGTAAAACAACTTTTGACATAAAAGTAGCGATGTCCTCCTAGAATGACTGAAAGCAACACATAAACAGGGAAGCAATTATATCTTCGAACATTAATATGCACTGGCAGTGAACACACAGAACCAGAAGGAGAAGAGACTTCATCCTTAGAGATCCACATTAATCCAAATATAAAATATTTAGCTATGTAATCATGCAGTAGTATTCCAAACCCGAGTTTTTGGACTTCTGACTTTAAAACAGTAAGAATTTGAACTCTCAGATTTAAGAAAGAAAATAACCTTTCATAAAGGCTACCCTAGGGAAATTTGTAATGTTACAAGTTAATTATTATCATGTCAAGACTCCTCGTCAGGATAAGAGCTTAAAATGTGCCTCAAAAACACAGGGTGACTAAAGTTCAAGTTTTCACTTCCTGCTACAGTAACTCACTAAGGATTTACCAATCAGCCTTATATGGCCCCAGTTATTCTTCTGCAGAGCAGGACTTCTCTCCTTATATGGCAAGGAAGGAAAAAACCCCAGTGACATTAGGGGCACTCCCACTGCTACCACGCAAACACAACCTGCGTTCCTGCTGTAGCACTTAGACACCACATATTTTTACAATGAGCGATGACATGGATACGTTACCATTGGGTGTTAATTATTACTATTATAAGGGAGATTCTGTTTTTCAGAAGAAGGAGGAAAAATGCATTTTGAAAACGTAATTACCAACAGCCCCTTGAGATGCATGTACTCAAAACAGAAAATTCTTTTTTAAGGGAATGGCTGCTAATCACAGCCTTGAAACTTTTAACAATCTGGCTTAACAATCAAAACCTGGAGGCTGTGCTACGTTTTGGCCACAGCAGTAGCTTTTTCGTTGTTTGCGTATCTGTACCTTGCACAGGAAGAAAAAAAAACCTCCCATAACAACTGTGAGCTGGTCACACGCTATACGTGCAAGGCATTACACTGAGGGAAGGGGCAGATTCACACCTCAGCTCGCTTGCTGCAGCGCTCTCAAAGCCTCCCTCCTCAAGCGTGCAGAAACACAGTTGCAACAATAAAACCCCTCATCTGTAGCCAGCACTGTAGAAAAAGCACACGTCTCCATGTGTCTGGGAGTTCAGTTTTCAGCCTTTATTCACCCCAGCACTGACTCCTCCACACAAAAACTTAAATACCGTGTAAATGTACTCTGCAGAATTCCACATAAACCAACTCGAGGGAAGAGACAAACATTAACCTTTAGGGTCCTAAGCCTTATTGCAATGTAGCTGAGCTCTTAAGGGAAGACTTCACCAGAAGGCTGCAATCGCTCCTCCAGCACTATTCCTTCTGCCACAAAAGGTAACAGCAAAACTTCCCGTTTCAATAGAAATTCCTTAGTATGTTGTTCAGAATAATACATGTTACTGGAAGTAGGAATATTGGTACCCTTTACTCCACAAAGCTTAGAAAACAAGTACAAGTTTTTCAAAACCAGAAATCCTTATGAAATAAATTAATGACTTATGGTCATTCACTGAAAAAAAAAAGATACGCCAAGTGATCTGCAAGAATGCAATAGTTACACAAGCACAAGTAGCCGTATTTTGCTCCATAAGGAAGATCACTTCCAAGTAATCAGGAGGCTCTTCCTTTGAACTTACTGCCCAGAATGTGCAGAAAGCCCCATATTATAAGGAAATCAAATAATCGCCTTTTTTTCTATTGTAATAAGCTACACAAGAAATTTGGTCTTTTGCTTCACTTTTATACAACCATTGAAGACACTAAAACTGCCTCAAAGAACACTGTACATTTTATAGCAGGAAACATTAAGTTACAGCTGCTGGAACTCCCAAAGGTCAGCGGTAAGACAAACAATAGCCCTATCAGGTTTTTTTTATTGTGATTGACACCCATAATTACATCTCTCTGCTACGTAAGCCTATGCTGCTCACACCTGATCTCGCCTCTGCCTAAAACCAAGCCAGAGACACTTTATGGTCATTCACTGAGCCTACTGTTCCTTTTCCCTCTTGGCGAGCAGCTTTGATGAACAACAGACACTACGGATGTACAGCAACCGGGGCTGTACGCTCACATTGTCGGGGTGTTGTCAGGTACTATGGGCCACCTCAGGTTCAGTCTTACATACTTCCCAAGAGTCGCCATGGTGACTACCCACAGATGAACTCGTCTGGATGGGATAAGAGAACTACGACTTGTGGAGGGAAAAACCCCTTAAAACCTTGCTCATAGCCTAATACAAAATACGTCATCTCAAACATCTCGTCTAAGTCCAACCTCACTCCAGCTCGGGGTTTTGGTGTTGGCCAGCCCACCTAGTGCAGTCTCCCTGCGCACCGCACCTGGGCCCGCCCCGCGCAGCACTCGGGTTACCGAGCCGGGGAGCGCAGCACTGCGGGCCGACCCCGCGGCCAGCCCGGCCCGCCGGGCGGGA
>VZTA01023049.1:9068-89877 GCA_013398855.1 Mohoua ochrocephala | reverse complement strand
AGGTCCGGCCGGCAGCGCGGCCGTGCCCGGTGGATGTGCCGGGGCAGCAGCGCCGCCTGGCGGCGAGGCGCGCGGGGTCCCGCGGGTCGGACCGGACCGGACCCGGGGTCAAGACCCACCTTTCCTCCCGCAAACCGCCCCCAGTATGAGCGTCATAACATGACACCAAGCAACCCGCCAGATGCTGCTGCACCCGGCCTGGCTCCTGAGACAGGGGGAGGGGAGAGGGGCTGCAGCTGCCCCCTCCCAGGTGGGGTGGCTCCGCGGATGTGCCTGGCTTCTGGGAGATGAGTCATACCGGACAGGTAAGATTTCCTCATCCCAGTGTAAGGCGAATCCATCCCAGCGAGCCGACACTCCCTCCCTGCCCGTGCCCTTTTCCTAAGGCTTGGAACTATCCAAACTAATAAGGCAAATACTGGGTCAACTGCAATGCCCCAAAGATACTCTGCATTGCCAAAAAAGAAATACGTCCCTAAAATGTCAGACATATTCCATGCGTACAAATAAATATGGCATTTACCTCGATGAAAACAAGCCAGACACACTCCCACCCTCCCCCTGAGGGAAGACTGCAAATAAAATTGCCCTCGACTAGCTTCCAAACGCTGCTTTCCAGCAGGGGAAGATGGCATGGGGATCAGTTAGGAAGATCCTTAGTTTCAGAACGGGAATCTAGTAGCATTTCTCCTGCCTTCATCCTAGGCAAGCTATTTCCAAATAGTCTGCATACTTTTCCATATAAGGAATATCTCCCCTGGATCTATATGCGGTTCCTTTGAACAAGCTAAATAAACGTCCTGCTAGGAAGCTGCCTCTCCTATGGCAGCCATGCACAGAGCAGACATCTGATCCACATTATACACGAGACCCTCTCCCCTGTTCCTTTGCACACTTCTGTGGGTTCAGTTCTTGGGTTCTCTTTCAAAGCTATGCAACTTAATTGCCATACTGAAGCTAAACCTTTTTTTTATCCTTTCTTCCTTTTAGAAGTAAACTAAGATAAAAGCATGTTGTCTTTCATGCAAAGCTGTTGTTTGTAACATTTCCCTTTCTGAAACTATCCTTCCTCCCCCTGAAATACTTTGCTTGCTTCATCTGTGGCAACTCCTTTTCATTATGGCTTTGAGGTTGGCTTTTAAAGATGAGCTATAGGAAAAGGAGGGTCACTGCTTTGGAAATACCATCGTTTCACCTAATCCTGTAATTCAGAGCTGAGATTTACTCAGGGAGAATTGAATTGTCCAAGAGCAGCAATAGAGACTAGGACCTTAACTGCACAGACAATATACTCTTACGGTTCCATGCATGCAATCCATTAAATGCATGTCAGGGATAGACAGGTGGGTGGGATGAGGGCCTGGGAGAGGCACAAGCTCTTGCCTTATTACCATATAAAGTGCTGAGCTATATATATCTCCCAGCTTGCTTCCAGGATCCCTGTCCTCTCAACTGCAAAACTAGCAAGTATCATCTTCCAGACAATTTTCTGTCACACAAGACTGAACTTTTCTTTGACAAGTGAAGCAGTTCCACTGATTTCCAAGGGAAAAAAAAAAGTAGGAGAGGACCTTTGATCTCAGGTACCAGTGAGCCAAACTCGTATCTAGCAGCAGTTCTAACACATGCATGCCTAGGAACAGCTCTCTTGAAGACAGAACTAGCAGCCCTTGCTCTTCTGGATCTCCCTCTCCTGCACCTACTCGCTATTAACTCTGATTCTGTTTCACTATCAAGACAGCGTTGTTCCAGCCTGAGCTGTTTCACCCATCACCTGAACGGATAAATCACCATTTCTTTACTTTCAGGTCTAGAGTGGCAAGTACACATGAAAAGCACATGTCAAGTGAGCAGAAACCCAATCAAACGCCTCTGATAGTGTGCAAACCTCATGCAGGGAGGCAGCGCTGTGTTTCCCACCTCCCTGCCCAGGAGGTGCCTGGACCCTGCCATCACCAGAGCTCTGGAGTGCTGCTGGGTGGGAGTCCAGGCTGTCCTGAGCAGAGGGAGCGGGTGGTTTCTCTATTGGGCTTGTGGTGAAAGGGATGGGGGTAACTTACATCTGTGGCCTTTTTGTCAGCCAGTTCCAACTTTTCCTGTGCATCTTTAAGGGACTCGGAGTATTTGTCCAGCTCATCCTCAGTGGCCTTCAGCTTCTTTTGTAGAGCCACCAGCTCGTCCTCCAGCTGTGATACGGGTGGAAAGTGGTGCAGAGGGGAGGGCGGGCAGGAAAAGGTGCAGCAGGCAGCGTGATCGTGCAAAGGGAGAGGTGCGAGTGCAGAAGAGACAGAAAAGGACAGACGGACAGAGAGAGAGAGAAGGAGAGACAGTTAGATCCTCTTTGCTTGCAGCAAGGGCACGATACCTTGGCAGCATTCTCCTCTGCGGAGAGGAGGCTGTCCTCAGACTTGTGTAGCTCTTCCAGCACTTGGTCCCTTGAATCCTCCGTCACACGCAATTGCTTTTCCAATTGCACAATGTCATCCTCTAACTAGGTGCACAAGAGGAAATATAATGCACAAATATGTTTCTCCCTGGGCTTAGGAAAGTGGGAAATTAATTTATAAATCGCTCTCCCTTCCTTCCTCCCTCCTCCTTCAGGATCTCCCAGAAACGTGCAAACAATGTGTTCCCCTTCCCGAATCGAATAAAGCCCCAGGTGTAAAGGAGGGGGGTTGGAGAGGGACAAAAAAAGGGGACAGGAGTCCGGAAAAGGACGGGGGGGGNGGGGGGGAGCAGCTGGAATCGGACAAGTCTGCTGAGTGATGCTGGAGTGAACACAGCTTTAACTGTCCTTTGCCAAATCGCAGCACATCTGTCCAGTGCTAACTAGGTGTTCCAGGCAGCCTCTCTAAGCCGTGCCCCTGTGACAAAGGCACAGGGGCCACGCGGCTGTCCCAGGGCCCTGCTCCCCAGCTGGAATGGTGGGGATGGGGGAAGGACCTCCTGCCGCGCCCCCGGGAACCTCCAGCCGGCGGCTGCCAGGCTGAAGCTCTGCCCTAGGGAAAGTTCAACCAGTTCTGCAGGGCGCGGGGGTGGAATACAACAAGGTACGGCGAGGGGGGAAGAAGAGGAGAGGAGGGGGAAAAAAAAAAAGAGATGAGTCGTCTGGAAAGACTTGCGCCCCGGCGCTGGCTGCGCCCGGGCCCTCGGTGCAGACCTGCTTGCTTCTCTCCTCCGCTGCCTTCTTGTCCGCTTCGGCTTGCTCGGCTCTGTCCAAGGCGTTCTCCTTGTCCAGCTTCAGCATCTGCATCTTCTTCTTGATGGCATCCATGGTGGCGGTGGTCTAGGGCGCGTCCCCGCGCTAACTGCTCCCGAAAGAAAAACTTGAAAAGCTGCGGGACAGCCCCGAGTCCGGACGCTGGCACGGCCCCCGGGGGAGCGGAGCGGAGCTGCCGGGCGGCGGGGCTGATCCGAGCGGGACGGGGCGCCGGCCGAGTGCAAGCGGCGGGCAGGGAGCGCCTCACAGATATGTACTTTCCCAGGGGGCTGACTGCATTCCTCAAGACATCCAATACTTTTTTGGAAAGGGCTCTTTTTTTTCCCTCCCTCCCTCCTCCTTTCGTCCCTACCCCTTTCCCTCTCTCACTGCCCCCCGGGTTTTTTTTGGGAGGCACAGCCTTCCCATTCGCTGCCGCCTGCCATTTGACCGTAGATATGACTATATATGGGATGCGATGGGCGAGGTAAGGCGGGGGAGCAATTTGTTCCCATTTCCAAATAGGCAGGACGGGACATTTCGCTGCTACTCCTGGGAGAAAAAAAAAAAAAAGGCAGCAAGCCGGAGCGCGGGGAGCGGAGGAGACGGGCGCGAAGGCTGCTCGCAGCGGGCAGGGCGTCTGGGTGACACCAGCCCCGTGCTGGAGCCGTCCCCACCCGTGGAAATCAATCTGTTCTACAGCAGGAGGGTGGCGGAGCCGATCGCACCAGGCGGCAGGGGAACGCGGGGCTGCGGGGCACGGGGGCTGCAGGACGGGCAGTAAGGGGTTAACCGCATGCACGTACGGAATGAATGCGTTCGGAGACCTTCCCCCGGCAGGCGGAGGAGGAGAGGAGGAGGGGGCACCGCTACTCAACAGCCACGCTGCAGCAAAGGCGGGCGGCGGGGCGCTGGGCCGGCCCGCGCAGCGCCGAGCACGAAGCCCAGACTTTGCGGCGAGACCCGGGCAGGGCTGAGGGCAGGGCAGGGCTTCCGCCGGGACCCACACCGAGGGGAAGGGGCTGAGGTGCCACCCTGACCCCCAGGGCAGTGCCGGGACACAGCAGAGGTGCCAGCGGCTGCCAGCGCTTCCCAAGTGCCCCGCTCTCCTCTGCAGTACCCGGCCGGGGCTCCTGGCCCTGCAGGGAGACGTGCCTCGGTATTGCACATTCAAGGGCGCAAAGAGCGAACTGAAAAGGCGGACGAGACCTACTGCACCCTTCAACGGGGACAGTGGTGGGGCCGTGCCCTGCCGGGGGTACCCAGAGCTGCGAGGGATGGAGCCCAGGAAAAGCTGGGGCAGGGAGACTAGCTGCAGAGGTGACTTGCACCCTTTGTAATGCCAGTGAGGGACAGCAGCAGATAGACAATTAACAAAATAACATATAATTAAGTGGAGACCTATTTAATTCACTTCTAGTGGGTCTCTCACAGTCTCATCAGCAGAGCGAGCAAGACACAACACGTTGGGTCTTGCTCAGGACGCACGCTCCCTTGTACATCGTAGAAAGTACAGGGATGTGCATGAGTCCCACAGGATTTGGGTTGCACAAAGAGAAAATTAGGCGGCCTCTTTGTCTACGCTCAGTACTTGTGGCAGAAAATTCCTCCCTGGTGCTGTCACTGGATCAGCTGAACTGATGTTACTTTGCAGGAGGAGGGAATGTCCTACGGCTTCTGGCCCATGATACTTGCCAGGGCAGTAAGGGCTGGATTTGCAGGCCTTGGAGGCCAGCTCCTGGAGAACTTAAGCTGCACCACGAAGCTTCAGCTCTACAAGATAGCAGAGCCCCCTGATGAGGGTTCAGACCAACAGTTACCTTCCCCAGGTCCTCAGAAAGGCCATACTCTGAATTCACATATGAACTGTACAAAATTCAGAGAGGCTCACAACCAGGCACGGGGATTCATGTGTACTGCTCCTAGTGAGCAGAAGTCCGCTGTCAAAGCAGAAGCTCTCCTTACGCCTACTTAAAGAAAAGATGATTTCTCACTGCAGTCCTTTCTCACTGCATTGGTTTAATAATCAAACTACTACAACAATAACGGTAAAAATCATTGAGTAAAACATTGCACTGCCACAGAATGTTTTAAAACACAATACAAGAGAGTATTGAAAAAGTCTGCAGATTTAGTTGCAACCAACTCCAAAGTGTAGTTTTTCTCTTTGCACTTACCTTGATTTTACACTACAGTCAATTAGAACAGATTAGGGCCTTTCTGAGGTAAGTATAGTGAATATTTAAAAGATACCTAGTTACATATTCAACAACCTGACTGCATTGTTAAATGTATCAGTATGTTTTAACCCTAGTTTAGGAGAACTCATTCCTCTGCCACAAAAGATGCCTTAAAAAGCATAGAGTATCACGGCTGGGAATTCACTGAGGTAGCTCTTCTCACTTTGGGGAAAGCAAATGTCTTGCGAAATTAAACAAACAGTATCCTGTCTGGCTAATTTGGGAGTGGTGCTGATAGGCTCTTAAAAGAATGCCTGTGCAGCTCCATTTTTCTAAAAGAATGTTAGCCACGACATGGGAGCCTCTAGGATACAGGAGAAAGTATGAGATATGGGCAGAAGGAAAGGAACTCGAAGTTTTTTTAAAAAATACCTGAAGTATCCTATCACCTCCACAGAAAAAAAAATCTTGAGGTTCTACTTACCTGAAAATGTCCAGTTAATAAGCTTTGTTTATAGCAAGATGACCTGTATCCATGGGGCTGAACTGGCTGATGGTGATTTAATTTTTCTTTTCCTCCTGGAGAGAGTATGAAAAGTACAGACATGTATTATCATGCTTGCTATACATTTCATTAACAATTGCAATTACTTGGAAATTTCTGTTCCAGCTGGCTAAGAAAGGTAGGCTTAGAAATGAAATAGCTTATATAGTCTCTCCCTCTTTAATTGATATGTGAAGACAGATTGTATACAAATTATTTTTACATACTGAAGAGAGAAGGCAGCACAAACTGTTTTTCTGACATAATACCGATTCTCTAACGTTACTTGTTACCTTTTGTTTTTCACAGAGGCTCGGCTCATCTCATCTCATCTCATCTCATCTCATCGCATCGCATCGCATCTCATCGCATCTCATCTCATCTCATCTCATCTCATCGACAAATGGTGCAGGAACTGCCTAGCAGCAGTTTCACTTTCTTCTGGGGAGTACCTACTGAACTCATTTTGAATTCTGTTAATTTAATTGGGCTCTTTAGAAAATCAAGACAGCCAACTCAAAGCACCAGGAAAGGATACCTGGTTTTGAAATTCACAACTCCTCCTGTGAGCATGTGATGCCACACTTCAGGCTTACTGACAATACAATAGAGTTTCCCAGAGTAAGGCTGGAACCTGTTTATATAATGATGTTTCTGTCATGTCACCTATCCCTTGACATAGGCAGAAATTTGCCTGGAGGAGGATCTGCTCTTTGGGCATAGATTGGGTTGGTCATAGGGGGTTGATTCTGGTAACAAATGAAAGGGTAGGTGGACATAATCACTCGGAAAACCTTCAAACATGCCCTTGGAGTTGCTTTTCCTACTACTCCTAGATCTCTTTTTGGTTTTTGGTTTTGTTTTTTTTTGTTTTAAGGAATATACAGGAAATGACACCTAAACAACTGGTTCTGCCAGTTCTGTAAAACATCCCTCCTAAAAGACTATTAAGGATTCAAATTAGGTCAGTCAGAGTGAACTCATACGCCTGTATGTGTCATTTGAAAAGTGGAGTGTTTCCTCACAGGGAGGCAAATACAAATGAAATACAAACCAATTTCTCAAAGGTCTCTGGGACCTCTGCTGCCCTAGTAAAACAGGAATGTTCCTTTTGGACAAAGGGAGCTAGCAATATGAGTGTAGGATATTATCAAAAAATAGGAAATTGAAAACATCTGTATTCATCTAGAAAAATAAATAAAACAATACTGATGAAATCAGGCAGGTTTTACTAATAGAGTCAGTGTATTTTACCCTGTAAGGATCTCCAAGAGCTTTGCACTAAAGAAATTGAGGGACAATATTTCTAAAAGAAGCATAAAAGTAGCAAAATTTCCCTGGGGAAAGTGGTCATCTATGCTTCAGCCATAAGGCAAGAGAAGGCCCTAAAATAGAAGGCAGAAATCCTGATGGCCAGTTCTTTGCACAGCTCAGTAGGCAGCAAACGAGTACAGAAATACTCCAGAACATGCCAGTCATGCTTAACACATGCTGTAATCCTGTAAAAGGTTTTCTGTAACATTTCCTAGGTAATGGCGGAGAGCAGTTTAGCTTTGTAATTAAGAACTATGGGATGATTGGTTGGAAAATTAAGCTTTAAATTATTATAATCATTTTCCCCTTCGGAACTAATGTTTCTGTTTGGTTTGTCATTCAAGAAAGGAGTGAACTCCTTAAGGATAAAAGTATTTATAGCATAGTCTTCTGCACCTGCCCTGATCTATAATCCGAGGGTCTACTCAGATACCGCACCAAATGCTAAGAAGCGCATGACCTAACTCATGACCTAAGATCTTAAAATAGGTCTGAGAAGGTCTTTTTTATTTTTTCCCTAAGACTCCTTTCACTCTAATTGCACTACTGTTATTCACTAGATTTCAGCTGAGCAAACATGTCTCCCAAGTTTTTGTATTGTGCTTCCTTTTTAAATCAGATTTGCTTTAGCTAGTAGTTATAAATTACTAATGTCATTCTCTGCAAAAAATAAACAAAAAACAAGTAACAGAAAGACAAAACCCAAAGGTCACTCTTGGTAAGATGTCTTCCTACATCCTTCTCTTTATAGCTTCAGAGAGTTTCAGACCAAAAAAAAGATTCATAGAGAATTTGAAACTGTTTATCTGTATTTATATATTGTTGGATTTATGTCCCACTCAGTGAAGTCTCAAGTCACTTAAATCTGACTACAGTAATCTTCTATTTTAAAAAAGTGTTTAAAAAAATAGTCTTGAAAAAGAATACCCAGTCCACATTGATTTTGAGTATGGTATTGTGCAAGAGAAAAGAAGAATAGTGAAGAGGATGAGTAACAGAAAAGGGCAATTAATATGCAATGAGGGGGAAAAAAAAAGAAATACCGAAATCACTGTACCCAAACACCAAACCGAAAAGAACTGTGAATCAATGAATCCAAAAAGAAGCAACTCTCCTGGTGAGAGTCCAGTCATGACCTTACAGTGGTGCAGATATTGCATTAAATTTTGTGATCTCCTCTGATTTACACTATGCCAAATGATATCAGACCCAGTTCTAATGAATGCAAATTGAGAAAAAGTTGTGGACAACAAGAAGGCCAACACCTTCAAAGGCAGAGTTCCATCCTTGTGAAGCAGTTCCTTTGCCAGTGCTTTGAGCTATATATAGTTAAATACACTGTCGTCGTAACATTTATTGCCACATCTACAAGACCATAAGGTGAAGTTTAGCATTGCAGTTTTGTTGGGGATTTTTCCTTGGCAGAACAAAGAGCAATTACCATTGCATATCTGTAACAGATTTGTGTTACTGATCTTACTGGTACAGCAACATATGATACCAGAACAGAGCAGGAATGAAAAATGGGAAACAAGAAACCTGATTATATTTCTGATGTCCACCCCTTGATACAACAGTAGAGAGATGCTGGAGAGAAATATCAGGGCAGACAGCTATCTCCCATTCTCTTGGCTGCAACCGGGAAAAGTTCAAGTGTTTTAGGAATGTCCTGAAATCATGTATCAGAGTTCAGAGCAGTTCATACAGCAGTAGCAACTCCTGCAGCACAGAATGAGCAGTAATGAGCAGAAGCTGCTGGGCTGTACATGTGAGTGCTCCTCTTCTGACAGGATTTAGTTTTGTCTTGGGGAGGTTCTCAACTGTCACACATCAAAGCATCGATCTGAATTTGGACAGGATGTAGGAAAATATGTCCACATTCATACAACCTAAATTAACCTATCTGCCTATGACTGATGACCTAGGAATTTAGACAGAAGTCTGAAAGAGATTTCTACCAAGAAGAAATAGCAGAATGGGAAATTGCTGCGTGATTTTGGCTCTGGGAAAAGCAAATTTTCTGATAGCAAACAGAGTTAATATTACACTTAACCTTCAGGAATTACTCTGTTTCAAGGAAACTGTGTGTATACCTCAAGAAAATAAACAAGGAATAAGTTGTGAAAATTCATTATATAAGCCTAGGAGGTAAAGAGGTTATTTCTGGAAGACAGGAAACTTTTTATTTGATCTGAATATTCACCTTTCTGAGAACCAAACTGACTGTGCCTTCGAACAGTGTCAACTTTTGTCAACAGCCAACCCTGCCAGGTCTGGCCAAAGTTTTCTTATTGCCATCAAAAGCAGACCCACTGGGGAACAACAAAAACCCAAAACAAACAAACAAACAAACAAACAAACAAACATACATACATTTAAAAATAAAAGAAAAAATTGTCTACTGAAACCCAGGGAAGTTTTTTTTCCCTCTGATCTGAGTCTTTCTTCTGAGAGGAGAGAAAGGGAAGAAAGATGCATGCAGGCCTTATCTTATAAACAACCATTCATCATATAGCAGAACAAGCAATACTTTATCCCCTTCACTTCAGATCTTTATTTGTACAGCCTGAGACCTGCTGCCACAGCAAGAGAGCTGTGAACATGTTCAGTCCCAGTTCAGGAAATAAGAGTGCAGCCCACGTGCAAACTCTCTCCTGACATCTATCTCCATGTGTCCCACCACCTTATCTTGGTCTTTCCTATCGTCCCTGAGAGCAAACATGCATTTGGTATCACTGAGATCGTTGCAACTTGATATGTCATTAGCATGACAGATGAGATTCAGCAGTAGTAAACACAAGAAATCCAATCCTCAGGAATAACAAATACATACTAATCTGTCCTCTCATTAGCTCCTTTTTCTTTCTTTGAAACATTTCGTTAATTACTTGGCAGTTAATGTTTTAATTGTTAAAGGCATTACTTGATGTTCTGATTAATCTTTATGCTATTTTTGCTATGAAAAGCTATTTGGGCAGAACTCATGGGTCTGTATAATTTACTTTTACATACTATTCCCTGCCCCAATGAAATAGAAAAATTAAATTCCCAGATTGTTTTCCCGGAATTAATCTTGATTTGAATGTAAATTCATCAAACCTCAGAAGATGTATTTTTTATGTTGTAGTGTAAGAACCAAATTACCAGATGCAAAGGGAGCATCTGAAATAGCAAGTTGAAAAATTCAATGAAGAATACTATTTTTCTTCAGAGAAAAACCATCTTTGAGTTAGTTAAAATTATCTCACATACCATGATGCCAAAATTAATGGCTTTCCATTTATGTGGGAAAGCTACACAAGGGTGTTGGATACAAGACTGCCATGGGCTTGCCACACCACAGCCCTTGGGCAATAGCAGAGAGAACAGTCTCTGCACACACATCACAAAGGTACATTGTAGTTAATGCACTGTATCACAGCATGCATATTTCAGCGTGCAGGTGCCAGTTTCAAGCATTAAAGTCATTACAGGTAATTAGAGCTCACAGCTCCTTTTCATTCTGAAGGTAAAATAGCCTCTGTATTTCAAATTTTCAATCAGTTTTACTGAGCAACACATTAGTTTGAAATCTGTCTAGAACCTGGTGTCACACCTCTCCCAGCTCCTCACTGGCACTGTAACAGTGGGTGGCCAAGCAGCAGTTTGCAAGTGTCAACAATAAACCCGCTGGAAGTGGTAATCCTCTGCCTGTCAGAGTGTTTAACATCTCTCTCAACCGTCCTATGGTCTGCAGGAATTGTTAATCAAGTAGAATTGAAAACTGGCACTCAAATGGCATAGCTGCTACAGCTGGAAAATAGCCTAGGAGCCAGCCAGGAGCTAAAGTTTCATTAGGAGCTATTTCAACATTCATTTGTCTACAGGAACAACAAGCTTAGCAAACAATTGGACTGTTACCAGAGCCCTCTGCCAGATGACTCTTGGAAGCTCGTGGCTGAAGTTAACGTTTCACAAAGAATCACCTGCACACCTTCCCAGTGCAGGCAGCGGTGAGCTTAACCAGAGCCACAATTCCCAGTGGCCTTTTTGCACAAGTTTTACTTTGTTGATTGCAATTTCAGCTCAGCAGTTTATGAGGAAAGATGATGATTTCTAACACAAATGTTCTAACACCAGCACATCAAACACAAATCCTGATGAAACTGAAGGCTGCTCACAACCTTTCTTCTTTAGCACACAGCTCTAGAGTCAAGACTTCAAAACATACAACTGCTGACAGTTAGTGAGATTGAGATAACCTGGACTCATCCATCTAAGCTAGAGATGAGTGGGACTCATGAGTGGAACATTCTGACTCATTTCATCATCAATGGAATGAGGGATCTGCATCCCAACAACTACTCCTGAAGGCCTTGTTAAAACTGACAACTACTACAAGTCTAAAACAGAGGCACTTTTTGGATCCTTGAAAGGTTGCCAGTTCAACTTCTCTATGTGCAGCTTTTAGTTTTTGGCTATTACCCCGATCGCCTGAAGGATTTTTAAGGCAAGATCTGGTGGTGTTCGCTCATTGCTCTTGCTTTTATTAACAAACCCAGTAACATTCAGCAGATAGCTAACAAGTGCACCCTGATGACAAGTGAATACTAAGGAAAAAAGTGTGACTTTTTAAACATTTTGTAATGTATTTCAGTTTGAGTGTTTAACAGGTAAATTGCATTTTAAGATCTGTTGGTTTGCTGAAATTAATCCTGAGTCAGAAGGTGGGGTACATGCTGAGCAGTTCCTTAACTTAAATTAGAAAAGCAATACACCATTTTTTTGTCAGGGCTGTTGCACAAAACAGGATTGTTTTGTATGTTATTTTCCTTGCAAAAGCAGAGCACTGCTTTCATTCTGTTGTCTACAACCGCTCAAATCACTAGAGG
Source organism: Mohoua ochrocephala (assembly GCA_013398855.1). Lineage (NCBI taxonomy): Eukaryota > Metazoa > Chordata > Aves > Passeriformes > Acanthizidae > Mohoua > Mohoua ochrocephala. The sequence goes on along the minus strand of VZTA01023049.1, from coordinate 77,769 downwards.
ATATTGTACGCTTCACCTGAGCCCTTCTTGTTCCCTCTAAGTACATCCCACGTTACTTTGATGTAAAGCAAGATATAGATGCCTTTTTCTGCAATACTCCAGGGTATAATTGCATTTCCTGTACTTAAGACAATGATATATTCAGAACTTCCTGGTATGGTTATTATATATTTTTTCTTCTTCCCACAGCATCACTTATTACCCAGTTCACTTTACAGATCCTTTGGGCACGTACGTATCACATAATGAGCAGCCTGTAAAAATCCCCAAGCAAGTGTCAGACAAGTCAGTGTCAGAACTGAAAGATGTTTAAATGCTCCAGTAGCCAAAGGTATAAACCCTAATTAGCACTTACAGCACTGCCAGGACCAAATTCTGCTTAGTACCTCTGCATGATGTTATGCTGCCCAACACAGACTCAGCAGCCTGCTCGGAGCTAAAACTGGGATTGCAAATGTGGGGCTATTCTCTGCAGAGCAGACCTGATCATTGGCTTCTCTAATTAAACGGGGTATCTGCAGAACCTCCCCTGTTCTGCAAAACACAGCCTCAGGATGGATGCATACATAAAATATCTAATTGTGGCTGTTGAGTGCTCTACATACAGGGAAAATAATATACCCCTGCATCGTATGGTAAATAAAGATATAATAAAAAATAACTTGGTCTGAAATATTATGTATGGAATATTTAATATTAGTGAAAAAAAAAATTTAAAACAAAAACAATGGGATCCTTCCACCTCCTACCTGAGGTGAATCAATTCTTAGTTTGAATACAGGAGCTTGGTGTTAAGAATAAGCTCTTTAAGTTTCTTTTTTTATTCTTTCTGAACTTTGTATGACATTAAATTTCACTACTTCCTGCATGCAGTTTATTTTGTTTAACAACCGCTTTCAGAGCATGAAGACCTTAAGCTCTCAAGAATTCTAACAAAATGGATGGGGGAGAATGTTTTTGGTTTCTTCCCCCCAAATAATAATGTATTCAATAAATGACAGTGCCAAATTTCGTGACAGCTTTGAAACATGTCCTTTAAATTTAAATACAGTAAAAAAAGGACAAACTAAATTGTTTCAATGGATGGGATTTCTAAAAACATGATTTTTTTAATTAAAAGAGAAGTTTTATAAAAGCTCACGTAACATTGTAGAGATTAAATAAAAGGAAGGAACCCTCTTCTAAATGAGGGCTTACCACTGATGCCCAGTTAGTGCCTTTGCCATGTAACTTACCCGCTTTGTGCCTCTGGTTCTGAGTCTGTGAAAAAAATTAAAACAGGTAGAAAAATTGCTATTTGTGAAGCACTGTGAGAACTGTACACAACTAAGAATACTGCTGTCTTCTACTACATTGCTGTTAGCAAGGATATATCCTACTTATTTCTAGGAATCTATACAGCACATCTTAGCATCAGTATCAAGGGAGAAAGTGGGAGAAAATTTTACTAAAAATTTAAAAATAATGACATGAAGCATCATTCAAATCACTGGAACTAGAAATCATATAGAATCACACCAAATCTCCTTTTAAGAGAGCCTTGTCTTCGAGAGAATACAGCTGGTGACGAGAAACTTGGGCTAACAAGGTGTGAGACTACCCGAGCCTCTGGTCAGCCTTGCCACGGCCAATCTGAGCAATCTCTGACAAAGCCAACGTGGACACGCTGGGGCTGAGGAAAACGGGCATTACTGAACTGCTCTTCCTCTCTTGTGTTTCAAACACGAGCACTCAGCCCTCAGTGCATTTTTCTTCTCAGATCTTAGGGCTGCAGAAGCCCATTTTACACCACAGACAGCGTAACAGTAACAAGTAATAGTCTTAAGTTCACAGGCAATGTATGAAGCAAAACTTGGACCCAGAAGAGTGGATTCGTTGTTACCTCATGGCACATTTTTTGTTTGAATTTACAAAAAACCCTCAGGGTTTATGTTACTCAGTACTGGAATTCAACATAGAACCCACACTGCTTATTTTTAAAGCAAAACTAGACACTCAAGATAAAAAGAAAAATGAACAAGTCACTGAGTGATTTTCCCTGCCAGCTGAGCATTTTGCAACTCACAAAATTTTGAGTGAACCCTCCATTCAGGGAGTAATTTATAAGTAAGGAAATTTCCTAATTCTCTTTTTCTTAATCTCTCTCTAATTTAAAGGTGGTTTTTTTTACATTCTAAACATTCTCTTTCTTCCTCTTCTGACTTCCCTTATTATTTTAAATTAAGATGAACCATTTGCTATGTTAATGCTAAATTTTTTTTCCCCCAGAATAGCAGAAATTTGGCAGTAGAAACATGACTGCAAGAGCATTGGGACTAGATCGATTTCCGCTCTCCTGTCTTCACAATAAATCATTTACTGCAGAAATAGCTGAAAACCTGTCTGTTGGAAGACAGTTATGATGACTGGGGAAAGATGACAACTTTGAGGACACGATGGGGTGCTTAATTTATTTCACATGTGGGCATAGGAAGCAGTCACTGAGTACAGAATACATAACCGAGATGAGATTTTCCAGAAGTTCCCAAAGAAGCCCTCAACTACTATCGAGAGTCAATAGGCATAACCAGTCACGGGCTTTTATTGAGTGAAAGAGAAAAATGAGCAAGAATAAACCTAGAACTACACTTTTATCTGTCCCTATCACAGGCTGTGATAGAGCACAAGAACGTAACAACACGAAACAGGTTTGATGAAGAGAGGCAGAAAGGGGGCAAAATAGGAGGCAGAGTCCTGTGGCCCTTGTTCATTCCTTAAATATTCCCTCGGAAACCAGAACTATGTCAGGAATCTGAACTTTCAAAAACAAAGTCTTTTTCCTACTTAAAAATGGCCTGATGGATTAAATTCAAACATAAGGAAAAAAAAAAATCTTGGACTGCATCTTTTAATGCCAAGTGTCTGCCTGGAACAAATTTTTGTGGTTGCATATTAATCCCCTCAAAACAGCATAGAAATGTTGACAGCTGCAACAGTTATTCATACTGGTCCCTTAGTCCTTTACTTACACAAAGTTGCTAAAATCTTGTATTTAATTATCCATGCCTAATTACCACACATCAAAAAAAAAAAAAAAATCCCACTGACCAACTAAACAAAACCCCATTAATTTTCAGGAAAAAGATCCACTCTCTGTCTGTAACACCAACACAGGCGATCTTTGGCCACAGAACCCCAAGCTCTTCATATGCAGAACCACAGGACCGCAGGACTGGGTGAAAACCTTTTGGGTTCAGGGACGCTGGTGGCAGAGACATCTCATTCCACTGGGAACCAGCTGCTCCCAGTGAAAAGGGGGTCTCATTGCTACATTTCTGCCTTTGAAAATCTGCACGTTACCTAATGCACCCTGCCTTTACAGGGGTTGCTTACGTCTCCCACAGAAACTTGTGATGTATGAACTAACTAAACACACTGCTGAAGAAAATGGTTCAGCAGACTAAAGGATGCAAGGACACTGCATGCTTTCAATTTTAAAAACCCAATGTAAATCACTTTTGGCTTTTACCTGGTGGGGTCAGATGACATTTGATTATCAGCAGGGAATTCTCCAAGGTTGCTGACAGTTTCCTTAAGAATAGCTGCTTCAGAGTTCCCTTTTAGATGAGGTTTTGGTGTACATCACTTGAAGCACTTTAACATTTGCAACTTACGTACTATGTTGCCATTTGACTACGCTGCCTGGTAAAACACGGTATTTCTTTACTCATCATATGTGGCTTAAGGTTGAAAACAGGGACAATGCTAAAACTACCATGCCAGCAAGTTTAATAAAACAGTGTGGAGGGCCAGGAGTCTTTTGTTCCTTATTATTGACCAGTTACAAAGCACACCCAAAGGAGCAGAGAGCAGAGCTTGCAGGGAGGAGCTGCATCAGTGCCCATTAGTCATGGGACAGGAATTTCCAGGTTTCAGATTGAGTTGATTTGAGAAAGCAGAAGGATGGAGCAGAGATACATCAAAAGCAGATTTTAACTGGAAACCAACTGGGATGCTAATACAGAGTTTCACCAAACCAAATCAAACAGCTTTCAGCATAAACCCAATAATGATAAGTTTTTGGAGATTTTTTTTTAACACAATACTTTAGAAGTTATAATTCCTAATTGTAGAGTGCAATAAAACATACAATATTGTAACTTGTCTTTGTTAACACAGAGCAGTTGGGGTAAAACAAAACCACACCAAAAATTAAGGAGCCCTCTCTTGATGAAATGGTAACTAAACTTTTCACAGATGAATTTACCACAGAAGAGTGCACTGGAAATCTGAAACATCTGCAGGAATATATCTTACTAAAAGTAAAACTGTTTTCTTCTTGTTTTCCATTGCTATTTTAATACCACCAATATTATAGAATATCATGAAAGATACTTTGTATTTTTTTTTCACTATGCTGAAGATTTCAAAATCTGGGGGCAGGGGGATTTGTCTCATTTGATTAATTTTTTTCGTATCAAACATTTCCACAGAACAAAAACTTCTGGAACAGGGTTTCTGTTGACAAACAGGCTGACAATGATGACAGGATCTGTGAAGGGAGAAATCATATTAACAGAGAATTTTAGAAAACCAATTAAAAATTAGGAAGGTTGTCAAAGAATACTGATTCTGAAAAAACATGACATTATTCTGATTCATAATCCTAAATTCAGAATGATTAAAAGCCCTTGGATTCAGCTATTCCAAAAATGACAGCTTATTCAGAGAAATCATCATAAAGTGTTAGGGATGTCTCAGTTAAAGGTTCTCTCTTGTAATTTTAACTGGGTAGAAATGAAAAAAATGGACAGATTAACATCAGGCAAATTCTCTGCTTTTCAGAGAGAAGCAATGTACTTTGGGAAGAATGTTCTGAATTTCACTTTTTAATAATTAACTGCCCGGGTGGCTAACTGCTGACAGTTCTGTTAAAATCTCTGTTCATTGGGCTGATGCGTTTAGAAAGGTTAACACTCAAGTGGAAAAGAAAATAAGTACAATATTAAAAGGCTATTTGAAAGTGAAAGGGATACCTTCATCTGTATTTGTGGCTTCAATTCTGGTGAGCAACTGGGCAAAAGCAAAGCTGAGGAGAAAGACTGGTGAGGGAATTAGAAGAAGTAACGACTTCTCTTTAAAAAAACCCATGGATAAAAGGAACTTCAGCAGTGTTTCTTTTATAAAGGAAACTAACAACAATTGGGCTATATAAAAATAACAAATGGCGCAGGAAAAGATAATCAGGAATTTCTTTTTAGCTACTCTTACTTTAGAAGAAAAACGAGACACTCAGTAAGGAGCTGGAAGACAAAAAATTTCAAACGGATGAAAAACGGATTTTTTTAATGTGAAAACTTGGATAAAACATGAATCCATGAAACTTCCTGCTGCAGATAAAATTGAGGCCAATATTTCATCAGATAAGAATTAAAACCAGTTATGAGATGATCAGGAAGCTAAACACCCTGGGAATTCTTCACACCACAGTTTTTCAGCCCTTTACGCTGCCCCTTTTACCCCTCGAAAGAAACAAAATCAAACCAGGGACTCAAAGAGAATATAGTGCCATGCTTCAGGGAGGAAAATTAATAATTAAAAAGAAACCTAAAACATAGGCAGGTTATGTTAGAATTGTACTTTACAGATTTGGGATGTTCTGTTTGAAACATCTGGCTCTGGCTATAGAGTCAGACTTCTGGACTACATTCCTCTGAGCTATCATGGCAAGTTTAGCTTTTGCCTTTATATTGTGTGTGTTTTACTTTTCTGTCTCCCTATCTGTTAGAGACACAGTCAAAGCTTCCTGTGTTTATGGAATGTCTGCAAAAACCACTCGTTTTTTGGGCAGGGAAAACTGACCACAAGTGCTGAATGTTCAGAGGTTTTCTCAAAATTCATCTGATGATTAAAAACAGGCTTGGGGAATAGAACTCTCTCTCTCTCTTCCATCTCCAAGAGCAGTGTGCTGATTTAAATGCATGCATTTTAAAAGGAAGATGAGTGGGGTGGGAGTTGTTTTGGTTTTTTACTGTTTGTTTGGGATTTTTGTTTGTTTGTTTTAATAAAGGAAAAGTAGAGGAGCTTTTTTTTTCCCCTAGTAGCAAGAACAGGGATTGTGTCAACTTTGAACTTTCCGAGTTCTGTTTCATTTGTGTTTGGATCTCAGTTGGGCATGTTCTCCCACTGTGCACACACACACAAAGAATCTGCAGCATTTTCTGTGCAGCAAGAGAAATAGCAAGCAAAAGCCCAAACACCCTCACACTTTGACAAAAATGCTAACTCTTACACCAGTTCTTTGAAAAAGAACCACCACACTGGCTTGGGTCTCACCCTGCCTTACAGTCTCTGACTAGAGAAGTAAGAAACAAGTCAAGTCTGGAATAGCGTTTGCTAGAACCACAGTCCAGCATTCTCAGCAGAAAGAGAGAGGAGCCCCAGTGCTGCAATGATTCCCAGGCAGTGGATATCCCCTTGAAAACAGGGTGAGCTGGTATTCACTGCAGCAAGCTCTAGCAAGGCAATGCTCTCAGCCCTACCGTACAACTGAGGAGCTGAGGTGCAGAAAAGCAAAGGCACTTACCTACTGTAGAAAATCTCCTGAGAGAAGGGACTTACACTCGGGTCTCTTAAATAAGAAAATAGTGAGGCAGTTGCTGGAACATCTCTTCTGGAAGTCCTGTACGCTCCTCACCTTGCTTTCATGATCTTTATTTAGTTGAAGACTTCAGCCAGGTACAGAAAACCATAATGTAATATTGAAAAACTAATAATTCCTTTTTAATTTGCACCTTTTTTTGGTGCAGTAGCAAGAAAAAACAAAAAAGAAGGAAAAAGGATAGAAGCCATTTTTCTTTGTGAGGACTCGACAATACAAAGCTCAGCTGTAAGACGAATTCTGGTAAGACTGTGAGTCCACCAGCTTTGTTTCCTCATTACAACTGATCCCATAACAAATCTCAGCTGGATACTCCCCACTGTATTCCTTTCTCATTGCAATAAAGATGTGAATTGGACTCTATGAAGAGCCATAGGGAACAGCACTAACAACTAATTTTACAAGGACAAACAGTCCCTCTCCTCTTTCTCAGAGAGTTTGCACATCCGAAACAGAGCTAAAAGTTGGCACTTGCCATTTGGCAACTCATGGGCCACACCATTGAACCTGGGAAGTCAAGAACATGTTCAAATGAAACTGCAGAGCAATTTTAGGTAGAATATAGTTACTCACACTGGACTTCAGCTAAGAGATAGGATTTATCAGCACTTGTATAAATTAGTAGTTAGCTTATGCTATGAGAGATATTGGACAAGACACGAAACATAAGTCTCTTAGATCCTTCAGTAATGACATGCAAAGGAAGACATGGGACTTTTGGCTTCACATTTGCTGTTGGTTCCATTTTCAAACCATTGTTATTTGTCTTTTTTTGTCTAAAAAACAGAAAAAACTTAAAAGATGGAAGTGGTGCAGCATAATCAACAAAGCACACAAAATCAGCAGCAACAGCAAAAACTCTGGAGTTGAAGCAGTCCAGTGCTGTTTCAATTGCTCTAAAACAGAAGAGGGCTTTAGCACACAGCTCTTACCCTGAGGGTAAAGGAACTTGTGTAGGGCCCTCCTCCTAGGATGGTCCCATATACCCTTTAACAGTCTTGCAGAAAAGGTTGCAGAAGCCGAAAGTAGAATTCGTCAGAAGCCAGGGTGAAAGCAAACGACTACAAAGGGGGAGTGGATTAAAAAAAAAATTAAACATGGATCCTTCTGTTTTTCAAGTACTGCTTTTTAAAAAGTCAGCTTTACTAAGCTCCAGATACTGCTCCCTTAGCAGACTGCCTGTGGAGACATTCACTAACCAAGGGTATTTTGGAGCAGCTGGTTTCCTTTAATACTTGCATATAAGAAATTGGTGTTTCTCCCTCCCTTTCCCAGTGCGACTCTTTGAGCTTGTCTCAAGTGCCTTGGCCAACTTAATTAGTCCAGTCAGGCCAGACTCATTTCTCTGGCACCAGCATGTAACAGCTCTGGTCAGCAGACAGATATTTGGGGGCAGGTTTCATGTGGCTTAATTTTGAAATAATGGGAGAGAGGGAAATTTAAAAAGAAAAGAAATAGAAAATAGGAAGGCAAGCCAGTGGAGGTGGTGCCATCCATCCGAGAATGCAGAGTGACCTGATCCCACACTTCACACTTTCACTGCTGCAATGCTGGAGCTCGTGTGGCAATGGACAGCAGTAAGGGCTCTGTTTTCTGCAACAACCACCTGCAGATTTCCTTGGAGATGCGGAAAGAAACAACAGTTATGGAACAGTATTCTTGGATCACGTCAGGCCAGCAGATGCAATGCTGCTTTTTTAAAAGGCACGAACCCAATACAATAATCCTACATCTGCAAAAGACAGCAATTTATTACATTAATTTTATTTCCCATTTATGATTCTGTGAAAGGATGAGACAGAACACATCCTGAAGATCACGGACACTCCACAATGGCTTTGCTATTTTACATGGAATATGTTCCCATTCTGCAGTAATGGGGAGCAGCATAGGCCTCTAGTAACACCTTCTAGCCTTCGTTCTTACTAACCTTTTTTTTTTTTTTAAGAATACAGGTATTCTTTCAAATACTTGTGCTTCTGGAAGGCATAAGAAAAGAGTAAGAGAATTATATCTTTAAAGTGATAGGTCTTCACAATGGGAGGACATTAAAATAGTGAAAGATTATTCTTCTGGAACAATCATCAAGGATAAGAGAGAGAAACTAAACTAGGAAAGAAGCACTAATGAAGAAGTGCTAGGAGACCAACTATAGGATGCATTTGAGGTGATAAATTTTTGAGAAACTTCAATTAGATTATTCCCAAAGGAAAACTGTCTGGTAAACAAAATTATTCATAATTAGATTATCTTATTATAAGTTCCTGTTGAAAGAAACCAGTTCTGTAACACAATTAGCAATGAAAAGACAAGAATGACCCTCCCATCTGTGAACCAGACGGGTTCCACTGTCTGTGTCTTGCAGTACAAACCTGTTTCCTTTTGGTTGTTCAGGGTATTGCCAGCAATACAATTCATTTCTTGAAATATCACTGGGATTTTGTGACAAATAGCTACTAGTAACTGATGACTCGAGTAATACAAGGTACAAAATCAGGAAGTCACAATATGCTAGAAACCTGATCAGAACCTTTCTCTTCACCAAGTATTCACATGCAAAATCCTCTTTTGGGATTCAGGATTTTTATGCCATACTGTTGTTGTCTTTAATGACAGACTTTGGTAGGCAGAATTAATTCAGAAGATTTCTGATCATACTTGGGGTATGTAAGTATAGTGCAGAGCAAAGACAATGAAGAGTGCTTTGCTTTGATGCTGACTGCAGTGCTGTCAGTCACTGGGAGACATTACAGGTAAGTCAAGCAGAAGGAAGATGACAGATAAAGGATACGACAATGGAGAATTTTGCTAATAATCTGAAAGCACTTGGAGACGTTCAGGCATGGACATCTCTATAAAATAACAGGGTGTATATCCAAAGTAGGAGCAACAAAAATGTGTATGTTTAAAATCCTGATAGAATTGTAAAAGGTTCAACCTCTAGTGCCTTTTGTCTGTGGACTGTGTGATCCACTGTTTTACGAAAACAAAAGCCAGTTCAGATCTTGGAAGTGGAAAAACTTGCATTGTCCTGAGCCACAGCAGCTAATAAAACTTGTTTCTCACCACCAGTAACGTACGTGGCGGAGTGCAGCCTTCCTGTGGCCACATTGCCTCACTCTGTGTGGGTGCGCCTTTTGCACGGCTCGGGCTGAATTACGAAAGAGGGAGCGGGAGGTGTCGCCCAGATGACAGCACAAAGTGAGCCGTGCCAGAGCTGGGACTCGCAGCTCGCCCCAAGAGAATCCCCTGTTTTCACTGCATTGATTTCCCTCGAGCCAAACCCACACTTTGACATCACTTTTTAACACCAGTCGGTTGAGTAACACGACTTAAGCGTATGAATGCATGCGCTAGAGTTGATTAACACAGGGTTTGGGATAAATAGCAAATTATAAGGCAAACAACTTCTCCTCTAAGTCTTGTGATCTAAATAGCTATAAATTAAATTTAACATGAGCAAAACCAAGAGAAAGACTTTGGACAAAATGCTTAATTTCTTCCCACCCTCCTCTCTCTGCCTAAATCTAGAGTTAAGACTGTAGGAGAAACCAATCAAAAAGCTGTAAAACAGCATCTCCTGTAGAAATGTCACAGGTAGATAAGAAAGAGGTATCTTGCCTCAGGCTCTTTCTTGCTTAAGACTCTCTAGAAATCCCAGCACTTGATGCAGTGATCCTGTGACTTTCCCACAGCAGGCAGTGGGAATGACAAACATTCTTTTCAAGGCTATCCCCAGCAGTGGACCCCTCACACAGACTGCTAAAAATCCCTTAATCCCCTCCACTTAATGCTGACCTAAAGAAACAGAAGATCAAAACATAACCTTTGGAATGACCTCAGCTTGCTCTGTAACACCTCACCAAGGGTCAGGGATGTCAAAGAGCTCCCTGCAGGCCCCTGCTGTTCTCCAAGGAATGTGCTGTTTATCAGATCTACCAGAAAGCTCCTTTAGAAATAGTTAACATACACATGAGGCCCACTGGCCATCTTCCTCATGAGATCTACATGCAAAGCAGAAGGCAAAATTTACATGTATACAGTCAAGGCACTGAAACAAAATCTGTTACAAGTCCAGAGCTGAAAAAACAAAACGCCTCAAGGTTGCAGCATCAACAGACTGATTCAATGTACTGCTCCACATTTTTAAGTGTTAGAGACATGAAGTAAGGCCTAGAACACAATTGCAGAGGACGAGACCACTGTTCTGACACATTCTACTCTCTTCCAAGTATGGATAAATTTGCAGTGACTAGAGAACAAGAAGCCAGAGAATGCTAACCCAGACCTTGGAAAACTTTCAAGGCTAACAGAGCAACTCTTTTTTTTTTCATAATCACAGTTTGGTGTCAGAAGAAATTTAAAAACAGGTCACCATGTCCACTGGACTTAGGGTTTCCATTGGCAGAGCAGCAAATAGCAAAGTCTGCCTCCAAAAATCAACTCCTGAATGAACTGACAGAACCCCAAAGGGAGTTGCTGCTTTAACCACTGTTGCTTCTGGAGGTGCTACAAGGTTCTGCAGACTGGCCAGGCCTGCAGACCTCAAGAGTGTGATAAGATCAAAGTCCAGAAGAGTAAGGTGAAAGAAGTTCTAGGTGCTATATCAACCAATCACAAAACTCAGCAATCTGAGATGAATTCTGGCTGCTGATCACGAGCCACTGGAATAAGGATTCTTATGTTTCTTTTTCCTACCTGGTTATATGTTAGTCTGAATTTACTGGAAGTCCTAAATTATGATCACATTTGTATCCCAGCATTTATCACAAGTCACATTACTGGTTTCCTAAAGAGGCAGTTGCCACTAGATTGAACAGCTGCTACTTTCTGCCTTTAGTCATTCTGACTTTCAACAAACACAAGAAATTAAAATCTAGATCTTCCATAGCAGCGCTCACGTGCCAGAGCTTTTTGACGGCCATCTAAGTGTAAAACCAGATGGCTTCTTCCCCACTGACCATGTTTGAAAGAGCTGAGGGGCCTCAGAGATTATCAGGCCATTTCCGGGCATGCCTTGTTTGATGCACAGAAAGGACACTGCCTCTCTGGCAGAGAGGAAGGTTCTGGGCTATGCTGCCATCATTCCCACAAACACATCTGGGCTAGCTTGGTAGCACTGTTGCCACGGTGGTACAAAGTTAACTCAAAACCATGGCTTAGGTATTTAGTCAGCTTCTTAAATGGATTTCACAGCCTATTTTGCCTATATACTACTCCCAGCGTTAAAATAGCCTGTGAAAGGACAAATGGATAAAACCTTCAGTCAGTGCCTTCCATTCTAATTATATTTTCTGCTCTAGTATGGTCTCTGAAAGGAAATGTCTCCAAGAAAGCCATTTTCCAGGGATTTTCTTTCCAAAATATAAAAAGCAGAGATGGAGAAGCAGAATCATGTTTAAAGCAGCTTAAAAGGAAATGCTGGGATCCCCAGAGGGGCTGAGAAACATGTGGGTTTGGGATGAAAAGAACCGAGCCAAGAGCTAGCTGGCTACTTCCAGTTTTCACACCATAAATTGTTACATTCCTTAACGTCCAGTCCTCTTTCACATGTAGAAAGAAACTGAATGCAGTAGGATGTAGCAGACAAGACAGAGCTTAGCCAAGGGCACACTGTGTCAGGGACCTTTCGGACTCTCTACTAATGCGAAGAAAAAGTTGGCGCAGGGCCCAGCATCTCTGTAAATCAATACAGCTGTTTATTTAAACCAAATGCCTGGCAACCATATCAAGCTTTGATTGTTGTAGACATTTCCAAAAGGAAATTAATAACATTTCAGGAGATGACAGCAAACCCATGTAAGAACAAAAGAATTCTTTCCAACTAAGTTTTATTCATTATAGGGCATGCTTTCAGTTCACTGCTTGAAGCCAAACAACAGGAGTACCCAGTATTAGCAGAATCATCGTAAAACCCAACAGACAACCAGACAGATACTTCTCCTCAAGTGTTCCTGACTGCAGAAAGTTCCTAAATATATTTGCAGCCACGACTGACATGGGTTTAAGCTTCTCGGTAATGCGCGAGAATCCAATCCCTAGATTTCACTGCCAAGCGCGTTAAAGACTGGCATGGACATGTGCAGTGACACACAATCCACCGGGTGAGAAGCCAGACTTGGCATGACTCAGGCCCAAGGTTCTGTCTGTGTACAGGGACAACTGCAACATTAATTTTCTGCAACGTGATATCTCACTCTAATCCATTTTTTCCCTTTGGGGCCATGGCTGCAGATACAGAAACCTCTCACTTAGAAAAACATAGGAAAAAAACATGAAAGGGGGAGGATTTGCATCTTTTCACTTCCCCTCCCACTCTATCCTGGACCATACAAATGTTGTTGGGTTTTGTTTGTTTTCGTTTTTAGAGAGATTGCTTTTGTACAGGTGCTCCCTTTCTATCTATTCTCAAGGTTGTTATCAGTTTTTTTAATAACCTCTTGAGAAATGAAAACGGATACTCTTAAAAAAAGCTACAACCTTTGACACTTTTAAGTTATGTTGTCACACTTCACTGGAAAGATGACAGGGCAGGATAAATTTGACAACTTCAAGTGAGCACTGGGAACGTGAGACTAAAGTCTCTTCTTTTTACACTGAGCAAGAAAACTGCTTGACTGTGGGTCAGACTCACAGTTGGTGCAGGAGGATAGCAGACATCACTTTGGCCTGTCACTATTTACTGTCAGTAAAATAACATGAACCTCTCCTCCAACGTTTGTAATTAGGTGCTGGGGGATTTCTGGTTTGAGCGGCACCAGAAGATCAAGACTGAGAAAGTGGTAGATCGTAAAGCAAGTGTAAATTATAGTTCTGCCTGCATTTTGTCATAGCTGTTGCAGGAGTCACAGATTCCAACATATTCATATGCTTAAAAAAAAATATCTGTAGTTCCTGACACACAAGATGCTTTGCCTATGAACATGGTTTCAGAACTGAGATGTTTTCACAAGAAGCCTCCTTAGTTGAAATCAGGCAACTTCAGGAAGTTAAGAACAATTACTAGAATAGCAAAGGCTCTACAGAGACAGGATTCCTTTCATGCAGTGCCCACTTGATGAGGAACCATGAGGACCATCTTGCTATTTCTAAGTGGTTTTGAAGAGAAATAAAAGCTATGTGGCTGAGGACTGCTGACTGCTAAAAGATGGTAGGAGAAAAGCTCTTTGTCACTGTGTAGTGGAGACCTGTAGAGCACGACAGCCAACAGGCAGCATTAGTAAGTTAAGTGTTCTAGTAGTTCTGTCATTCACTCCTGTGCTTTCACATATTGCTGGAGCCTCTTGGACACAGTGATGATCCTAAAATCGGTCCTTCGATTCTCAGTGAAAGATACCTACACCTTGGACCCAACTCAGAGACTCACGGAGAGAGGTGCCAGAGAGACAGCAATTTGTTCTGCACTTTTTTTTGTTACTGTGATGTTATTGGTAGAAATTTTGAACACTCAGTCTTTGGCGTTTTCAGCCTGACTATAGCCACGATAATGTAAAAGAGAAGGAGCAGTGAAGAGTCTCCCACAGGTAAGGGTGCTCCAGCTGGCAGCCTGGAGGACTCTCTCCAACCCGTCCCTTTCCTGTGCCGAGTTCCTCAATCTGCACTGATGGATGTGCACCTGACTCCACCTGTGCACAGCAAAGAACCTTGAACATCCCCCACTGGCTCACAGAGGCTCTGACTGAGGCCTGAACTCCATCATTACATGATTGTTCTGCCCTACATAACACATGGCTGGCAAACATATGCACTCCATAGCACAAACAATCCTGTGTTACGTTTTGTCTTCCCCTCGAACTAATGCTTCAGCCATGGATTAACCTTTATTTCAAGAAAAGAAGATGGAACAGGAAATTAGTCCTATACTGCTTCAAGCACTACCTGAGCTTCGACTAAAAATCAAAGCACCCACCTGAAGTCAAAGCTGTATCAACAAACAAAAAGAAATTAGAACATTAAGTGATTAAGAACAGAGATTCAGAATCTGATTTCAGATACCACCACAGTCTGGAAATAAGTGCTCCCTTACTTGGCTCAAAATAATAGTAACACTAGTCAGTATAAACATCGTCAAGCTCCATGACAGCAAATGTAATACCTTCCCTACCCAATACAGTAATGCATCATTAAGTACCGTAGTGCATAATTAGGTCTGGTATTAGAGGCAGGAAAGGAGTCCATACCTCCTCTGAGGTAGAAGTTATGTCCTTAAGAATCTAACTGCTGCTTTCAGAAGTCTACTCCCTCAGGAAAAATGTGCTTGTTCTGGTCTTCGGTGGGGCTGTTGCAATATTCCTAACCCTGTAATCAGTGGTGAAGCACAGCTGTAACCTTACTGCTGGTCTGAATACAGGGACTTCATGATGTTGTACATATGATCAAGCACATGCAAAAAGCTGCTTCTCAACAGCCTGAAAAGTACTTATGATCGACAAGAACAGAAATTATAGATATGGTATCGGGAATACTGAGTGATCTTAGCCACCTGAACACTGAGTAGGTCCTCACGTTTAACTTTTTCCACTCTTCTCCTGACACCAATTTTCAGAATACACATAACACTTACCACAGAAGGGCACTCCTACTACACCTAGTGACAGGTGTCCTGTACAACTCAGGGAGAGATCACACCACTCCAATCACTTCAGCCTCTGAAGTCCAAATCTCAGGATCTGACTAGCACGGTCAAAACCATACTGTGATCACAAATAACAGCATAAGGGGAATTCATAGGTGAAGGGCATGTTTCAGTGTTTAGACAGTGCAGGGGGGCACAGGGCAGGAAATGCATTACTTGCTCATCTTCACATAAAAGCAAGCGCATTGCTTCCATTCAAACAAACGGGAGAGAAAGAGACCTGACACATTTGAAATACTCATTCTTTAAGGGCTCATAGGAAATTTCAGCCTGACTCTTCTGAAATCCAGGTCTAAAAGCAGTACGAGTATATCCATCTTGCTGTACACGTGTGTTTTACACTCAAATTTCTCTTGAAGTTCATGCTGAGGATATGCCGTGATCCCTGCTATATATATTGTAAGGACTGTTCCAACACTAAGAGCAGAGAAGACTCTTAGTTCAATTCAATTATGTTTTCAATGAAAACAAGCTTATTCTTACATCTATTGGGCAGCTGAAGCTAAGTACAGGAGCCAAGAGCAAAAGGACACTACTGGCTTTTTAACTGTGCAAAATGCTTCAGGCTTTGGCAAGCTCTCTGTTCCCATTTCTATCACACCTCTGTGTGCTTCCTCAGTCTTTCATCACTTCAAAGCTGAGTGCCAACAGTTACAATGTGAAACTCAGGAGTCCACAAACACGGGAGTTCAGAGGCATGAGGCGAGTACACTGTGCAAATTGCTATTTCCCTAAGAAGCATCAAGTAGGGCCCCTGCCTCTCTTCCCAGGCAAAAACAAAACAGCATTTCCAAAGGCGACAGGTGGGAACCTAGTTTTGACAGCACGACTTTTTCATGTACTATGGAACACGCGGAAGATGTGCAATGGGCTACAGTGCTGCTCTGCCTCCAGGAAATTCCATGCTAAATGGCACACTGAAGCAGAGAAGGGGAGGAGGAAAAAAAGAACAGAAAGAGTAAAGACATAAAAAAATAAAAGGAGTTGGCTTAGCAAAATGTTATTTCTGGATTCTACACTAACAGATGCATTAAAACTGCACAGCTTGCAGGGCAGAAGGACTGGATACATGAGCATCTGTATATATTCTCTAGCTTGAGAGAATCTGTGGGAATTGTACAGAAGTTGTGAAGACTGATTTTGAAAAAATGCAAAAACAGCTCACACTTACATCGTATACAAACTAAGAGTATCTGATATTACCATTTCTGTAGAAGGTTGCTAAATTTTATAAACTTTAATAAGAAATAATTAGGTGGAAGATTGATTGTAATTGTGAAGAGCACACTTCCATGCTTATGAAACAAGTATTTCTCAACAGGAAGACTCTCCAGTCTGGACCTAGTTCTTGCACTGGCAACTGTGCTTTCTTTTTTTATTTCCTGTAGCTGAAACAAGAAAGCAGACTTCTGTGGCCCAGGGCATTTCGACTCTCAATTGCCACATACTCTTGTGTTCGGGCAATGTTTCTTGCAAAATATTGTTTTTCTTATGTTTAAATTATTAAATATTTTCATTGTGGTTTTTTTTTCTTTTTAACCTTGTTGGTTAAAAAAAAGGCACAGCAAAAAAAGCCCCAAACCACCACTGCTTATAATCCACTATCCCTTTACCTCCTACCCAATTCCTTTTACACAAGGCTATTTCCTAGACCATTTACTTGTAGTTGCCTTCATAAACCCAAGAAAGAAAGAATCATGTTGAGCTAATGATCAACTAAGACTGATTGCTTGTCCCCCCAACTCTAACATTTGATCAACAATAATACAAATGTTTGTATGGCTGTGCAGCTAGTAATAATGAAAAAAAAACCAAACCAGCTGAAGATTCTGTCACATCCAGCCCATTCCTGAATCTGTTCTGCAAGAACAAAGCAAAGTTCTCTGCAGTGCAACATAGCTCAAAAGATATTTTGGATCTCAAAGAAACAACTGTGGAAATACATTGTGACTTTTAATGTCGTTTGACAGCTGTTGTACTGAGCTCTGCAAACTTACCTTGGTGCTTTGGGATTGGGGCCATAATGTGGTGGTGGTTGGTCCTTACTTCTTCCAACATTATCACATTTATCTTTCTAGATGAAATCTGCTGCTTTTTCACCAACATATCTAACTCAATCTTCCCACAAATACATTAGGACATGGTACTTGGAGGTGTCAAAGTCAAAATCAGAGAACAGAACTGTTTATATTTGTTGACATTATTCTACATTCACCCTGCTTTAGGCTCTCTGAGATAGGCCACAAGAATAAAAGTTAAGTGTCTGGAAATGGAGCTGTAAATTCCACACTAATTCATTTGAAAGGAAAGGACATAGGCAACTTAGTCATACGTGTAATGTTATCTTCTTATTCACAGGTGAACTAATTGATAGGTTTTGGGCTGTACATCATTCTGGTCACTCTTAGAGAGCAATAAATACAAATACCAGCAAATGGCAAGGGGAATTACAGGATTTGGTGTCAATAAATTTTAGGATTTGTGGACACAGCAGCAATACAGGTGATGCTGATGAAAGCTTTTTCTACCACTTCATAATCATTCCAAGCACTTCTGGTTATTGCAGCTCTAAAGTATGATACCTACAAAACAGAAAAGATCCCTTACATGTAATGATATTGTGCTGCTTCCGCTTCTCTGACTGGATATAATACTAGCATCTTTCCAGTCTCTGCAAAAGTGTAAGCAAATGCCTGTAAAGAAGTCTTTTGTGTAAAACAAGCTGCTATATTTATCATATTGATCATTCCAGAAAGTGGACTTAATTTCTTAGGGACATGCCAGCATAGGAAGGACATGGACTTGTTGGTGCCAGTCCAAAGGAGGGCCACAAAAATGATCAGAGGACTAGAACACCTTTCCTGTGAGGAAAGTTGAGGTTGTTCAGCCCAGAGGAGAAAAGGCTCCAGGAAGACCTTATTGCTGCCTTTCAGTGCAGCAGTGAAGGGGGGTTATTTTCAGCAGGGCCTTTTGTGACAGGACATGGGGTAATGGTTTTAAATTGAAAGAAGGTAGATTTAGACAAGACCGAAGGTAGAAATGTTTACAATGAGGGTGATGAAACACTACAACGGGTTGCCCAGAGAGGCTGTAGGTGCTCTATCCCTGGAAACATCAAGGTCAGGTTGGACAGGGCTCTGAGCAAACTAGATCTAATTGAGTATGTCCCTGTTCATTGCAGGAGGGTTGGACTAGATGACCTTTAAAGGTCCCTTGCAAACCAAACTACTCAATGACTCTATGCTGAAAACGTGGAGCTTAAAATGTCGTGGCAGCAGACGTATAATGAACTAAAAGGAAGTAGTTGACAGGTTCTCTCTGCTGAGGTGGTATCCATGTTACCTTGATAAAAGCTGGAGGGAAGACACAATGGGTAAAAGGTGTAAGTCTATTGTGTTGTTTTTTCCCTGGACAGACTGACCTTTTCTTCAGAGGCAGGGGGTGACCCCACACAGGCCTTTTGTTTCTGATGGAACAGTCATGTTGGCTGACACTCCACGTATTGAACTTGGAGTCTCCCAAGCTGAACGCATGAGCTACCACAACCCAAACTCAGGAGCTAACACTTTCTGGCTGGGGCAACAGCTGACTAATAACATTTTGTGGGTCGGGCGCAGAGACAGACTTACACCACAATCTCACTGACAGGTTTCATTTGAGCAGTTTTTGAGTTTACTGCTGGTAAATACACATAAAAAGAATGGGCTGTGGAAAATTTCTGCCAAGTTGCTGTCCACTTGGGTAAAACCAGAGCACTTGCAATAAAACCTGAAGCTGGAGCAGGCAATGTATGCTCCAGTTTGAAAGCACAGCGAATTTTCTCTTTCATCCTTCCAGCCCAGTCATACCACAGGCATTTACTTTAACAAGCAGTTCGAGATATGCATTTAAAACACTGATTTGCCTCAATAAAAAATTCTGGGATCGAGGCTTCTCATTTAATATTGAGAATGACTCATTGTACCCTTAAATGTTTGACCTGCCGAGGCATTATTTATTATAGATTTGTAACTAATAAAACTACATAAATACACACATCAATTATCAAGGTGTTTGCTGTGTAAATGCAGGGAGGGGGCTCAGATTTCCAGTAATTCCCCTTCACCCAGTTTTACATGCTCATCAGATGGTCTTTATTATTACAGCTTCAGGGATTCCTCACATAACAAGAGGATGGGTTAGTGATGAGACCAAAGGGAAGTGGAGGCCAGTGTTCCAACATGCTTCTCCGCTTGGGGCTAATGTTAATCTAAAGGCTTGGTATCAGTTCCATCACGTTTTTAAACAGTATAGCTTTCAGCTAACTAACACATAGGTACCAGCACGCTCGTGATTCCCCTCCAGAAAGCTCTTCTACAATCTGCCTGCTGGTCACGAATGCATTAAATGACAGGCAGCATTTGGATCTCCTCTGATGCTCTCTTTCCATGTTACTGGAGAACTCCAGGTCTAGGAAGGGGGCACTGTATGTGAATCATTTGGAAGCTGCTCTCTTCTAATGGTTTGCTAGATCTTCGGCTTAGTTCTAAACACAATTGTTTTCAAGGGTTTAATCAAGTGATCAGTATTTGCCATAGGCTCAGTCAAGGCAGCATGGCAGGGATCCTGCTCTGGAAGCAGTCATGCATTTTACTCCTTGGGAAGATCTCCAGGTGTCAGAGCTACAGATAACAGTGATAAGCTTTCAGACAAAGACCTTCCCCCCTTGGTTATCCATATGCGTTTATAGGAGGCCAGGACCAACCCGAAATAATTTGCCTTGGTAGTCTGGATATGTTTGCACAATGCCTATTTACATTACACCTGGCTCATACCAACACAATGAGCTACTTACTTTCATTATCACTAAATACATTACCAAGCTTGAAAGAATGCAGCTGTTAGAGATCAAGGAGGATCCCATAGCACTCCCTTGTTGAGAGCAATAAATTCTGCTCTGCAAAGCACCTGTACTTTTTTAAACCTCAAAACCCAGAGCCAGCCTGAATCGAGATAGGGAAAAAGGGATGTGCAACGTGAAACCACTACAATTAGGCAATAGCAAACACCATTCACACAGGCCTGTGAACTGGAAGGCTGACATTCATTTTACTTGCCAACTCAGCTCCTTAGCTTGCTTCCACAAAACCTAAAACTCATCTGCCAAAACCTACTGTAAGGGTTATGTCACCTTCATCAAACCATCACCTGTTTCCCATAAAAAGCTTACAAAATACCAAAGAATATCTGTAAAGGAAAGTACTTCTTTCAATGCAAGCAATTAATGAAAATACAGGTGCCAGACATAATTTGTGAGTTATGAATGCAATCCACATTGTAATAAGTGTGTCCCCATTAACAAGTGCCTTATAGTTTAATTGGTCCTCAATATCCAAAAGGTTTGTCACTCAAAAATCTTGAGTGAAGGCAGCCATAACACTCTGTGACATGGTTCTAACAAATGGTTATTCGTGATGATGTCAGACAGCACAGTTAACTTCTGAGCCTTTCTATACATGGGGGAAGATGGTTTATCATACAGCATCTATTGTATCCAGCACTGAACTGGGCTGCTGAAGATCTGGACTCCTTTCCTTACTCGACTGCATGCTCACATCAGTTCTTTTGGCTGTCAAATAAGTTAGGTGTACTGGTGTTTGTGTCAGTTTCTTGAAGCAGACCCTTCAAGAAACAGACCCTACAGCAGACTGTCTACTCAGTGCTTCTACAGCCCTGAAGGGTTCTCTGCTTTGTAATCGATTCCTCTGCAGGTAACTGCAACAAAAGTAACTTGGAGATCTTGCAAAAACAAGCCAAGCCAAGCCTTGGAGGGTGTGGTTCTTCTCATCTGTTTTTGAATGACTTCACATACCTAACAGCCAGATCCAGTGACGGACATACGTTCTGAGGCTTTCCGAAGAACGGAAGAAAATTAAGTCAGTTCTGATTTTCTAGATTTTGGACTAGCTAAGTACATGCCCCCCTCCCTTCTCTATTAGTCTCATGACAGATCTGTTTAGTTTAAAAAAACAGATAATGCAAAACATAGAACCCATTTGTGTGAACCTATGCTATAGGGCTGCTAAATAAGAGTCGGCTGGATAGAAGGAGATGTAGTTGCATGACATTGCAGGGATATTGCTGATCCTCCTAAACTGTAAGTCAAACTCTCTCACAGAAGTGAACAGTCTAATACCCTAATTTCTACAATTTTATAGTAATAATAAATTGAAGTTGAGTTTCTTTCCAGATTTTGAATTTATGTGACCCTTCCAGGTTTTTTTACAATACACAGTAATTTAAACAAACAACCTTAGCCTACCTTTGCCTAATCTGAGATTCTTACGCACTTAGGTTACTGCAGGAGCCAGATCGTGCAGTGGTGCAGAAGCTGGGTCCCACTGCAAATCATCCTGTACTGCATGGCCCACACTCACACTGAGCAGCTGGCAGAGCTGGTACAAGAGGGGGAAGCAGTCTGTGTTTCAGCTCTGCTTTTTATTGCTTACAAGGCACAACAGACTGTGAATCTCTCAACACAAGTTTATTACATACTGAAGAAACAGGAATGTTGTACTGCTATTTCCACTGAATGAAACCTGGACACAAAATCGGCAGCCCAGAAACAAGCAGATTATACATTTGCGTGCCAGAGAGAGGAACTCTGACAAATTCACAGCATGCAAGTGCCTTATTCAACATCTCAATTTATTTCCTGCACTGTAATTGTTTGGGAGTTTTCAGTCATGGGAATTCTGCTGCTTGTCACTGCAGGCATGAAAGATATTAAACAAAGTAATCAACTGAATGAGCTCAGAAATACAAGTTGCTTTATTATGTCAGAATCACATACCGCAGTTCTTACCTCTCCCGGTAAAAACAAAAGGTTATCTGTGAACATTGCAGGTGAAACACTAAACCTTTTAAAATTTCTTGGACAGAGATCTGATAGGGATGTTTCAGTTCGTTACATTTATTGTTTTAATTCCTTATTCAATTATTTTGTTTGGTTTGTTGTGGTTTTCTTTATTTTTTTTACTAGAAGGTGCTATGAGGTGAGAAGGAAACTCACACTAAGCTCCTTAAATTCTTCGTGGAACTGGCTTCCAGCCTGAAAAGAACATTTCATATGGTTTTATTTTGCTGGTCTTTAAAGCTCTATAAGCAGTGTTTCTACCATGATAGACCAAAGTGACAGAAATTTCACAGCCCCAGCTCATCTTCCGTTAGAAAAGCTAATCTCAAAACTATCTCTGATATTGTAGGATCATCAAATTTACTATAACTGGCTCCCACCTTTGACCTCATCTGCTACTCAGAAATTCCTGTCTGGCCACTTTCTGTCTGGTTTTCATGCATGTATACAACTTGGTTTCCTGTTCAGAACAACACAGAATGCAACTCTCTTTTCTTTCTGATTAGTCAGAGAGCTGCCTGCATGTTCACAAAATTTAAAAAAAAAAAAGTACAAGTGATGCTACAGCTATTTAGTCTTTAACATGCTGGTCATCACTCTTAATCTGCAGCTGTGCTGGTTTTAGTACACCCCACTGAGGTTTAGAAATATTTATTCCCTTTGTCACTGTTTGTTTAAGGATTGTCACTCTCTGCAATTCATAAATGCCAGATCAAGTTCCTCTTGCTTCTAGCTTGCCCCTAGGCATTGAAATTTGCTCCTGAAACTTTTGGAGAGGGACCTTCCCATAAATTCACATAAGCCCAGGACGAGTGTAATTTATCACTTCTCATGTTACCCATGTCAGAGAGCTTGTTCATATGGCACTGCTCTCATGCCTCTACTCCACATGGTCTCTTACATTTGACTGCTGGAGGACCCTGTGGAGGATTCTGCTCCCACTGACTTTCATGCTTCTCTGGAGCTGGTAGTTAGGAAAACTGATTCTCTCACTCTTTACCTTGCCCCATGAGCCCTGGAAATGACTCTTTTGCAGATATTTAAAAAACCGATGAGCTGCTTTTGCATGACACTCCAATGCAGTCATGTGAGTCATGTTTCATGAGAGTGAAAAATTCTGTCAAAATTCAGTGCACACAGCAAAATAAAGAGCACTGCACTGAAGTATTTTGGATGAAACATTAATAATATTGAACTATTGAAATTAATTGCTCTGATGTTCCAGAACTAGCATTCTGCACCAGAGTTTAAGGAAACACACAATCTAAAGAAACTGAGATTGAACAAAGTGTATCAATATATTTACAAATATTCTTCATCCTCTTCTCTCTCTGTCCCAGATACATAGATATAAGTGCATCTTCATACTGCAAACGATAAATAGAGAATCACAAACATGGAGAAAAATGTATTGCCACTTCAACTACCTGTCAGCAGATGCAGGCATACAATGTCAATTTTCTATTCAGCAGTGTTTCAGACATCCTCCTTGAAACATCACACTTGTTTTTCAACTGGTCCATGAGTATGTTTCTTTGCTTCATTAGATTGCTCTGACATCTAAATCTTGAACTAATCTGGAGCACAAACTGCCTCCGAGTTACTCAATCCTGATCAGGTTGTCTTAGCACAATTACAACAGCAGTTCAGGAACCAAAATGTCAAATCATATGGAAGACTTACTTCTCGGGAAGGAAGTTACCAGACCAGAATGGTA
Source organism: Mohoua ochrocephala (assembly GCA_013398855.1). Lineage (NCBI taxonomy): Eukaryota > Metazoa > Chordata > Aves > Passeriformes > Acanthizidae > Mohoua > Mohoua ochrocephala. The sequence goes on along the minus strand of VZTA01023049.1, from coordinate 53,882 downwards.
AACATTTCTGGTTGCATTCCTGGACATGAAGCTAATCTGCTGCTGAACAGTGGGGATACATTAAACACAACATGACTTGAAAAAGTCCTGTTTTAAAGCTGAAAAAATGCAGGGGCAAATTCTGGTAGATTGAAAATAAAACTTTAAAATCTATCAGAACATACAACTTTCTGCATTTTCTTCAGGGGAAAGGCAAGAATGGAGAACACTTCAAGTTTGTTCAAGTTATCTGTGTTTTAAGCCTTTTTAACTGCATTGATGGAGAAGCTGTAAAAAGGCATAATTTCTTCTGGGAACATGTGCCTGCGCCATGTTGACACCAGCAGATATAAATAGCCATGAGCTGTATCAATAGCTATTTTCAGAGTGGATAGAGTCAGGCCCAGTGGTATTAATTCATGAGAGCAGGAAAGGGAGGCAGCATAATCAGCTTAAATGAAACATGAGAAATCCTCCATGTAGGAAAGACTGGACAATGTCTTGTAAGGAAAAGCTAACCCGTGCGATTTCTCCAAGTGAGGTAAGGTCAACAACTCTGTCTGGAATCCCAGCTCTCTGACATCACCAGCTCCTGAAGTCACAGTGAGGTGAGAGAAATGAAAATTCTGGCAATTTGATGACATCACCGAGTAGGACTTGCTCTTGTGACTTGCCTTCCTTAGAGGATATAGAGGGTTCGTGTCCTTTTAAAAGGAAGAACGCTACCTTCCTATTCATGTTCTAGGTTTTCACTTTCTCCCTTGAGAGCTGGCATATATAACTACCCCTGCTTGATGTCATACTGAAACAAACTCCCAAGCAGAGGTGCAGTAGTGGAAAATTAGTATAAAGCTCATATAAAAGCTGAAACTTCAAGATGAGGCCTTGAGCTCCTTCCTCACATTTCCCCTACTTTCTGTTTTCCTTTACCCTGATGATGGCTCTATACCTTCTAGTCAGAATTTGAGAGCACACAGAAGCAAAAGGTCCTGAAAGGTGACAGTTAACTGAATGTGCATGACTTGAGGCTTAGCTATGGTTTTTGAAGAGTTTTTATGTCGTAATTATACTCCATTGCTTGTTGCACAGTGATGCCTACATATGCCAGTTCAGAAACCAAAATCCTGCACTATGGTTGGTACTGCCTCGGCACATGCAAGTGAGTTTTCGCTCCACAAACTGGTTTAGTTCAAAATGAAAGAATCAAGCAGAGATTCAGTGATAGTAGCATGCAAACACTAGCACTCTCATGCTATTCTGAACTCAAATGCCCAAAACCAAAAGCAACTTGTGCACTCCAAGAAGGGCCAAGAAACAGGTGTGAACTGAGAATATCTGTAGTGGTCCAGAGAAAACAGCTCAGTGTGTACCCACAATGGAGAATCAGAAAAAATCAGGTAAGACACTAAAAATTATTATTCTGATTCTATTTACAGACAATTTTACAGGACATTGTCTTTATTTAAGTAACATGTCCTGCTTTCCCATGTTTCCTTCCCTATAATTGTTTACTGTCGACATATTACAGACGTCAATGTCTTGATGCTATTTATGCTGATAAATAAATTACAGGAGGTTCCTCTCTGATGACCCATATTGTACACAGTAACAATGTTATGCCACACTTCAGAAATATACAGAGTCACTGAAAAAACCTGTAAGAGTCAAAACTGACTGTGAGACTGGAAGTTGATCCACATTATCCTGTGGCTTACATGCTATCCTAACCTGTTTTGCTGTACCAAGGGTACAACAATGGTAATCAGAAGCATTATTCTAGTCTATTCTAGTACTCAGCACAGAATATTCTGTTCTTTACCATATTCTGTGGTAGAGGTGTAGCAAAGCTCAGCTCCGTCTCCTCACAGCTGAGATCAGGGAACCCTCTCTTACTTGCACATTCAGCCATAACCCTGAAAGATATACCGAGGAGGCCAATCAAAATGTTCCCCACCCAGGGCAGGAAAAAGAAAACTCCTAATTACAAACCATTTCCCAACCCTTTCCTCAAGGTCTACTACCAAACCCCATATTCAAATATAAGATACGCCAATTCAGAGAGCAAAGCACCAAATTCCCTCATCTGCCCTTCCTGCCTAAGGAGCAGGAAGGAAAGGGGAACACCCTTCTCCTGATAACCTCAGCCCTAGAGGCTGCTTGTTTGCCCAACACCTTTAGCTTGGCTGTAATGTGACCCAGAGCACGCCGACTATTCACTGTACAGACCGTGGCTCACGTCCTGAGCATGAAAACGAACACATGAACAGCATCTAGGAGTTTCTGCTTAATCATTCAGCTATGCAAACACAGGATCCTTACAAGCAAACCCCTCTGGACAGAAAAGAAAGAGAATACCTAATACTCTTTTCTAAAAACACAACTAGAGATGTTTCCTCTAGAAAAATCAACATTTTTGTCTCAAACTGGAATTTAATATAGTAATTTTTATTTTTTGAATGAATTTGTGTGGTCAAGCTATAGTTTTGAAAGAAAACCTAATCCATATAAAGCTAGGAAAAATGTGAAATATAATCTAAGAATGTCTTCCAAAGCAAAAGAGAGATCCTCCAGGACAGAAGGAGCAGCTCAATTGAAGCAGCTCAATTTGATTCATCACGTACAAACTAAACAAGAAATCCCTGGAAGAGAACTTGGGAGATCTGCTCTGTTGGCTCCAGTTTCAGATGGCTAGCATGCCTCCTGCTTTATTGGCATTTCACATACAATAAGGCATTTGAGAAGAAAATGAAACTGTACCTGATGAAAAAAAGGAAGAAGTGAGAGAACTGCTTAGTGAAAAGAAAGAATGAAAGAATACTTTTTTTTTTTACACGGCTGTGAAGAAATTCCAGTATCATTACTAGCTTAATTTACAGAAAATCTCAGTATCGGATCCAAAACAAACCACTCATAAGCAAACGAAATGTATTTACAAGCAAAAGACCTTGAAAACAACTGAACTTCTTACAGCACGAGTACAGAGGTGTCTCCGGAATTAGAGGTTTCATTAATGAGTCTATTGCCATGCTAGGAATTGTTGCGTATGCCTCCTGAAAAGAGGAAAGACCTGTTACACCCCAAGTGAGAGGATTTAGAAGGACAGCAGATTAGTAATCATTCAAATAGAGACTTGTCGTGAACTACGCACAAACAGAAGCAGCTCATCCAACACTGACACACCTTCAGAAAAATCTCTTCTGTGATTCACAGATGAACTGTGATGCAACCTCCACTGCCCTGTTCTCAATTGATAATGGGAGTCTCAGGCACCCTACACAAAAATAAAGTCTTGTATCTTGTTCCACTGTTATTCTTTTGATTCACCATGGTTTATAATGGTAGTCTTGGAACAGCCTGAGGGCCCAAGAACAGGCTCTTACAAATGATGCTCTTTCTATCACAGGCTTTCTAGGATTCACAAGAATTTTGTCTTGTTTATCTGAGGAAGTCAATTGGAATAGATACATGAAAAGAGTAGTACCCTGCATAGACATTAAAGTAACTCAAATATCTTATCCTAGGATCTGGAGGACAGGAAAAGTATCTGTCCAAGGAAGATCCAGAGGAGGCTAAGCAAGCATGAAGAACTGGCAGCAAGGGGGCTAATAATTTTTCATGGTGCAGTTTCGCCCAACAGTTTTCACTTTAGATTCTTTTTCCCCGGAAATCTGAATACACATACCATACCTCCTCTGTAAGTACCAGCAATTCAAGTTGCTTACATGATTTCCAAAAGCTTGCTTGCTTTATCCTTCTTAAATTCCACAATACAGAATTGATGTGGTATGAAGTAGACTTTCCTGATAGCATTTAAAATTCTCTTTGATGCAGAGACTATCTTGCTGATTGTATCTGAAAGACATCTTGTAATTTCTCTAAGCCAAATAATTGCATTTTTATTCATCCATTTGTTTACTGGATTTTGATCTATGCAAGGAATAATTGGACAAGTGAACAGAGTAAACAAAAGCATGTGACGGTCCTGATTTAAAGACACCACTGTGTTCAGCAAATTTGCCTTGTCTTTCTTCACCTGTTTAGCATTTTAATAAATTGTTAACAATCGGTCTTCTACCTGTAGGCCTAAATCAAGGCTCTGAAAAGAAATATTTGGGAAATATGGATCCATTTCAGGTCCATCTCTGTCCATGTCTTACTTTTGAGATGTCTCACAAATGTTAGGTATGACCTTCTAGGTTCCCCTCTTTCATGGGTGAGAGACCTCTGAGGCTGATGACGTGCACGTACAGCAGCCAGGTCACCACACAGAGAAGGGACACCACCACCACCACTCACACCTCACTGCAGAGCTGTGCCCTTTTAACCAGCCCCCCCGCTTCTGCAGCGTGGTTCAATTCTTGGTCAGGCAACAATGCTGTTTAGCTTGGTAATTTTTCTGCCTCCAGCTGGTAACCTTATGCCAATACTATCCACTCCTCTTTCCTTGTGATGTTTATCATCTGCCATTGCTTGGAGAAATAAACCACACTCGCCACAGGCTGAGGAAAACAGATCCTAAATCACTACTCCCTGCTGGTAACTTTTGAAGATGTTGCCTACCATGGAACAATATGTACCAGTGTGCTGCGCACAGCACCAAATCTCAACCACTGATAATGGAGAAAAAAGGATACCTTGTTATCATTTTCTTTGAATTTGATGTCAGAACTCAGAAAAGGGCTTCCTTCCCAAGAGAAAAAAATCAAGTGGCTTGCCTGACAGCAGATCCTGACTCCATGCTGCCCTTCCTCAACAAACACACTCCCAAGTTTACAACACACTGGATACTGTTGCACCCAGCCCACTCTGGAAAATCATTCCTGTCTTGCTTGGGCCAATACATCAGGAAGGATATTATGGGGCTGAACCAACACACAGCCAACAGTATGCTGTTATCAGGAACACACACTTCAGCCTATCACCCAGATCCTCACCTCCCAGGACAAGGGAAAAGTGCCTTGTCAAATTGCCACTTACTATGGAGAGCAGTATGAAGTGTACAACAGCAGTGAGCATTCAGTTCCCAGATGTCACAGCTCTGGGGGTTTTTGTTTTGTTTAGGTTTGTTTTTTAACAACAGGTAGGCACAGTCTCTCTGAATGCTTAGCAAATATCCGTGAGAATGGTACAGTGGAAGGTGATGAGTGGGATGGGACAGCTTTCTCTTCAGGTCATCAGACATTTGATTTTTAATTCACTATTTGTCAAGAAAGCTATTTTCTACTATGACTCCACACAACTTCAATCAGTAATAAAATCTTTCACTTGCCTTTAACAAACTGACTTCAGCATTATAAGGAATTTAAACAGCTCACAAAGAATGCAGTAAATCTCTTGCCCCTTCTCTGTTTGAGGCAACAGTTCTTTAATTGCTTAGCAGAACGATGCTAGAGATCTTTTAAAAAATGCAGGAATTTCAGGCTCAAGCTACAGCCTCATGTGTAACTAAGGATGGAAAATTCAGTTCTACTGTCTAGGAATTTTTCCAAAAGTGTAATTTTTACAATGGGAAATAAAACTTCCTTTGAAATAATAAAAGGACATGACAATTTTAATCAAGAGTCCAGTAAAACAAAATTTCATAGCCTAAGTTTTAGCAGTACAAAGATGATCTTGAACACCACTGGCTTAATTTGCCTCTGGGAAACAAATTGGATTGTAGGCTCACAGCAGCAAGATCATGGGGCTGCTCACTCCAGAGACTTCCTCAGGAAATCCCTGACCACGGGATAAATTTCTGCTAACAAATAGTGTCATCAGCAGACTAGATTTTGAGAGTTTACCTTTGGCAGTGGTGGGGGCTGTCCAGAAAACAAGCAAAGTGCAAGAGCTGGCTGCAGGCTGGTTGAACCCAGCAGAAGGTGTATGCAGAGGCACGTACTGTCTGTTGCCAGGGAAGAGGATCCAATTTCACAGGTCTTTGCAATGAGACCCGTGACAGCCCAGCTGTATGAGCACACCCTGAAAAATACTTAGGGGCAGCCAACTTCTACGCGGACATTAAAAGAAGAGTTTTGACTACAAAAAGCTCAAGCAAACAACTTCTTTTCTTTTTTTTTTCCCCCCTCCCTTGTATCAGAGAGAGCTTTTGCAACAAAGTGACCTTTAGGAGCTGGATTCATCGATATCTAAGTAATCCCATACTCACCCAAAACAACTTCTGTCCCTCCTTCACTGATAAGAAGCAAGGTGTGGGGTAAGCAAGACTGATTTAAACTAAATACTGAGTCTTTTTCAGAAGGGCATCTCACAGCACGGCTTGTTTGGACTGCACATTCATAAGCAAACTAGACACACAAACACACAAACCTTAGCTACCAGATTAAAACTTACATATCACAATAAGATGAAGCTGGAGGTAAAAAACCCTATGCATTTACATTCCAGAGTAAGAGATGCACTGCCTTGCATGACCTTGTTAAAGGGTATGAGTGTTTGATCTGTATATACAAAATTTCTAAAAATAAAACTGGGCACAGGAGGAGTCTTTATAAACCTGGGAGAAAAACACATGGCTAAAGCCTCCCCTTTTCAGCTCTCACAGCTTCAAATTGAAACTCACCTTTGCACTTTGACAGCCAGCCTATGAAACACTGCCCTGCTTGTCACTTGCAGTGATTGGTATGTGGCACGATGCATCCTGCTTGGCAGATCTGTGGGAGAAGGGTGGTCCTTTTACTCAGGAGACTGAACATGCTTATTTCTTATACAGCATTCTCTGAAGCTGCTTTGGAGATGGGAGAAAAAACTTCACCTCTATGTGCACTGTTCACCCTCCAGGTAGATCTCTGATAGGGAAAAACTGCTCAAACAGTGGATAGAAGGAATATAGTCCAGGGTTTATAGCACTGCAGAGCAGTTCTTTGGTTCTGCCTGGCTCTTGTTCAATAGGCGTAGGCTTGTAGTGCTCTGCCTTGTAATTAGGGGACCACTCACACAGGAAAGGAAAGTAGAAGCTTGACAGAATTTGATTTCAAGAGTCTCCCACAGAAAACACTTTACAAACAACAAGACAAGACCCAGTGTAGAAAGGTACTTAGTATTGACTCAGGAATGGTTTTTCTCTCCCCTCATCACATCCCTAGGTAACCCTGAGCAAGAGGGGACGATGCAAACTAGAAGATCCCAATCAGTCCAAATCATTTGGAGAGAGTTCAGTAACAGAGGTTGTGCAGGAACACTCTCCTGTGAGCTCTGTGTAACATTAAATTTTTAACCTGTCAAAGCCCACCACCCACAGAAGGCCCAAAGCAGTGAAATAGCTTAAACAAGCACATCAGCAGCAGGCAGAACTCCAGAACACTATGACAAAGTAGGAAGCAGGCAAGAAAACCAGCAAAAAACGTAAACTACATCTAGGGTAGGGATGGGCCAAAAAAAAAAAAATTAGTCTTCTGGAGATTTAAAAAGATACTGCAATGACTCAGATTTTTAGACTTCTAAATCCTCAGACAAACACATAAATGTGGTTTGGGGTAAACTTCTGTTCAGAGGTGAGCTCACAGGCATGCTTCTCCTGTGCAAAGCCTGTGTTGTTCAGTCAATCTGGTCTCACCAGGGAAGCCCAAAATCTTACGCTGCAGAGCAAAGGATGTGGAATTACAACTCCCATCTCCCTAGACCTCTGCAGGATGGGATCTCCAGGCCCAGGAACATCCCTAGCATGGCAAAGTGCCTACGCACAGAAAACCTCAGCTGGCTGGGCAGAGGGGAACACAGCAACCCTTCGGTCTCTCAGACACCACAGCTCTAAGGGGAGGCTGGCTGGACTCCGCTCTAACGTCACCACCATGAGAACATCAATGTGTCCTTTACATGATTCTAAAACTGTAATTTTGAATTTGCTAGTACGTACATTCAGAATCGCAGTATTAGAATGGTAGAGTGGTTTTTGCACCACCACTGCTAAGCCAAGTAAAATCACGAGATATCCAGCCTGAAATTTGCTCCACCCAATGAAATTACCCCTCACCTCCCCATTAAAAAAGCCTGTTCCGATGCCTGCTGAAATCTGCCAAAGTTTTTGCTGTGGCTTTGAAGGTTTCTTCAGCATTTCAAAGCTTCCCAGGAAACCTATGTTAGAAATTACTTAACAGAAATGGAAGCTGAGAGCAAGCTCCAAAACTCAACCCCAATTTTTAGAAAAAACTCAGTGCTGGGAAACATTAAGAATGAAGGAATTGCTCAGGGTCTATTTGTACTAGAACATGTTGCAAAGGAGAAAAGAGGTGAAGAAAAGGTAGCTGTGCTTGGCTAAGTTTTGAGGTTGGTTTAGGCTTACGCTTAGTTGCAGCGCTTTTCTATTGTCTCCTCAAAAAAGTAAACTAATGTATCAATCCTAGGTCAGCACTTCTGACAGAAATCACAGCTGAAATATAGTACTGGTGGTGCTTCCACTGAACAATACACAGCGAAAATGCCATTTCCACCCACAAAGGCTGCCAGTGCAAGCTGTTGCTCTGAATTCAAATCAGAGACACTGTTTATTTGGCATGAAGTTGCTGCTGAAGTTAATTCTTTTGTAAAACTTCATTTTATTTGGAGTATGACATTTGGTGAATCATGTGATTTTAGTGGTATGAACTCCTTAACGGGAGAAAATGTTAGATCAGTAGTGAAAGTGCACTCCAAAACCAGCTTTGATGCAATAACAACGGAAGGTAATAGGAGAACAAGAGATGTCTTGAGTTTTTTTTCTTCTAGATTACTTATCTTCTGTGTTCAGAATAGTACTCATTTTTAACTTATGTAACTAATGTGTACTAATTAAGGAGGCACCTTCCTCAGTAGGAGCCTGCCAAATGAATTGAACTATTGCTCCCTCAACTAGATTAACATCTTTTAAGAGAGTTGAGATTTTCTGGGAGCCATGGCCAGCCAGTTACAGCTTGTTATACGTTGCTACAGGGACCATAATCAAAGAGCAATGAGTTTGTTTCTCTGAGAATTTATGCTATGGTACAAATCCAGCACTGCTCCCTCCTGAAGAATGCTTCTCCTCTGGAAGTCTGGGGACAATGCAGGTCAGCACCCCTGCAGCGAGTGACAAGAAACTGCTGTGGCCTAGAAGTCACAGAACAAGTCACAGCACAGGGGAAAACGCCTTCCACACAGCAATTCCAAGCAGAGACCTGAATTGTTTTGCTGGTGCAGTGGGTAAGGATTTGCGAAAGAAAAGAACAATATCTCATTTTCTCATGAGATAAACTATGCAGCAGTATACAGCTCTGCATCTGAGAGACAATCTCACTCTCTCATTCTTTTCCTTTTATTCTCACCTTCTGTATTTTGCCAGTTTGGCGTCTGTTGTGCTCCTTCCTTAGCGGCTTACATTTGCTCTGCTGTGGGACTCAGCCAGAAAGGAGAGCGGCAGCTTTCTCCTCTTGCAGCAGTCTCCTGAAGTAACTTTCCTGAGCAGTGTGCTGCTCTTTCTTCATGTTCTTTACTCTGTCAAACTACATTAAAAAAATTAAGGATGTCATGTACGGCATACCTTCACAAGTTCACATAGTTCATCACGCGCCTACAGGTGGGTCTGGGCTTAGGAAAAACTCTTAGCACGCACTCTCTTAGTAAATCAGCTCTGTAGCTCAGGACAGTGTTAACAGCTCCTGCCACCACGCACAAAAATCGCTGTACAGCATTTTATAAACCAGAAGCCTCCCTTGACCCTGTCAGGCTGATGTATGTGAGCTGTTGGGCCAAACCCAGCCCTGTTCCATGGAAGCCATGGTAGGTGCACAGCCTCCTTGAGGCAGGCCGCTAGGACTTTCTCCCATGTCTTCACAGGGATACCACAAATACTGGGGATGGAGAGGAAGGAGACAGGTCTGCCAGCTCGAAGGGCTCCCTCAAGAACAGGAAAGCATCCTCACCTCCCACCCCCGGCAGCCATGTTGGGTACCTGCCCTGAGGCGGCCGCCGCTCCCCTCACGACGCACCCGCCATTTTCTCCCGTTGCTTTTGCGCCGCCTCTCCCAAAAGCGCGGGAAACGCCCCGGACCCCCTCAGGCAGGGCTGCAAAAGGCGGGCGGAAATCACGGCCCAGAAAAGACTGTTTTGCACCTCAAAGAAGGGTGAAAAGGTCTGTGAGGAGAAAAGGTGTCAGACTTGTTTTGACTAAAGCTTGAAAAGACGTCATGGGAAGGTAACCCTGCTGCCAAATCCCGCCCTCACTCCGGCAGAAATAGCCGCCCTTTGCCTGAGGTGCCCGGGGGGCTGAGGGTGCCGTGCTGAGAGCAGCCAGGCCGCCCTGCCAGAGCCTGCCAGAGATAGCCCTGGGCACTCCCGGGCTCTGTGAGTAACCACCAAGGCGTCCACATGCCTGTCTGACAGTGGGGGATGACACGACATCTACGCAGAAATACCAACGTGCCAAAACCCACAGAGGAAAGGGCAGTGAGAGGGCTATTTTGCTCAGCGACACGTGGGTTGAACTATACAGTATCAGCCACAGAAGCTTTATAACGTGTATAGCTAGAGCAGACTACTGTGCCGATATAAAGATCAGAGCTCAGTGGCAAAGGGAGGTTATGAAATGGCCCCCAAACTTTGACTGCACTCCAGAGATCCTCACCACAGCAGTTTGAAATATCAGCCTCATCCAAGGGCCCTGCCTCCCTGCTGGCATTCCCCACGGCACAGAGAGTAGGAGAGATGTCCCTGCACTTCAGCAGCTCCAGTATGTAATCCTGCATAATTTACCACCAAAAAAAAAAAAGTTGATGGAGCAAAGATACGAACCTGTGCAAGCAAAGGGCTCAAGGACAGCCTCCTCCTTTCTGACGTCTCTGCCATGAGGGCAGCAAGCTTTGGCAGATGGTCAGAGTGGACAGCAGGACAATCATGGCTTAGGAGGCTTTAGTGAGGCGTGTCATTACCTTGCTTTAGTGAGATGAATCAATGCTTGCCTGTCCAAGCCTCCAGTCAAGTAAAACATGCCAGGCCTTGCAAAGAGCAGAGCCCAGAATCCCACTCACCTGAAGTCACCTCTGAGACACTTACCTGCAGGTAAATAACAGCTGAGGTAAGGTGTTGAATACCAGACATAGAAATCACTTTATTTGTTCTGTATAAACTTGAGACAGTGGCTATCAGCCTATATTTCTTATCTTTCTCTGCTTTGGAGTAACTTACTTGATTTTGTCTGTTTCCCGTGAGGTAGGATAAACTGCACTTTAAGGGTCCTGAACTTTCAGAGACTTTTGATTAGGCATGGCAGCTCAAAATGTTGTTCTTAAATCATCTGCTTATATCAGAGCAATATGATGGCCCACATGTTTATAATCACCTAATTGACTACCTTAGGAAGAACAGCAACAACTCCTCAGAATTGGTAGAATAGTCATTGAAACAATATCAACAATTTATCTGCTGCCCATTCTGCAAATCTGAGGAAAGACTTGTCTAATGTCAGCACCATCAAAAAATAAAGTTTTTCTATAGTATGTTAGGGTTACTAAAACCCGGTATTTGTGCAGAAGAGAATCACTTTACGGTACCTCCAGAATTATGGAATACAAAACTTCCTGCAAATGCAGGGTAGGCCAGAGTTTTGACACCAAAATACAAGGATTTTTTTTCACTATTAAGAACAATTTTACAGTTGTTCCCAAACATGCCCACATAGAATTTACTGACTGGAGTAAGAGGTAGTTGTGACTTACAGTGTCTTTAAAAAAAAAGGAAAAAGAAGTTGTTAGAGTATTATGTGAAAACAGCAATACCCTCATATTGTGAGGCAAGCAGACACCTCTAACTAGATAAGGGCCTATTAGCCTTCCATGTTCTCTTTAAGCATCCTCAAAAGCAGCACCACAGAACGTGTTCAACCTTGCTCTGTAAACCATACTCGAGTGCTATGGGTACGACTTTCCCACCACCACAGCATTGCTTCTCAGAGCCTCTGGTCCAAAGTTTGCCTGGGGAGACAGGCGGGCTCCATTTTTGAAAAGCCTTGGGTACCTTCTGTCTCAGAGAAGCGCAGGGGCGGATTCAGAGAGCCGCTGACCAGCCTCGGGAGGCTCCCAAGGGTGTCCAGGGCAGCGGTGACAGCCCAGGAGGCAGCAGGGACAGCCCAGGAGGCAGCAGGAGGCAGCGGAACGTGAGCGACATCCCGGGCTCAGCGGGGCTGCGGCACCGCCGGGGGTGGGAGGCACCGCCGGGCACTCGCCTGCAGGCTCCAACAAGACCTCTGTGTTTCCTGACTGAACTCAAAGTGAAAAATAAGTGCTTTCAGTATTTTACATCTTTCATCGGAGATCTAATTCCTGTCTCCAGTTTCGGAAATCTTTGTACGTGTGCTGCATGTGACCAAAGCACTACGTAAAGCAGCCTCTCCCTGGGTTTAGGTTAGGGCTGAGGTTTTTTGCTGCATTACTGATAAGCAGAACTGTGTCTTGTCTAACTTTTTTTTTCGTGCCTCTTCCTTGGGTCCTGGCAGCTGGGTTAAGGAAATGGAACCGGAATGTTTATGGGCTAATACCTCTTTTTAAAGGAAAGCTTTGGTCTCTAGCTCACTGTTCTTTACTAAGATCACTGCAGTAGGTTAATCCTGCTGATTTTGGGAAATAAGTCAATCATCTTCTATAGCTTGTTTTTAATTAACAACACTAGATAGGCTCTGTCCACTAGAATATTAGTATTGGAATCTAGGAAATGCTTGGAAGGAAAAATCAGGCTCTGCCTGTTTATGTGGCTGAGATTAACCCTCCTCATCTGCCACCCAACCTTCATTGATGTAGAGGATGTCGTTATGCCTTAGAACAGAGACTTTAAGGGAGTCTTGTTACTCTGTAATTCGTGAAGTCAGCCTCTCAGTTTGCTGACAAGAATCTCTTCTGTGATTTATACCTGGACTACAGGGAATTGAAGGTTTGTTTTTCCCCCTTCCTTCTTACAGCACAACTGAGTTGGTTATATCCAACATCCTTCTGCTCTGGAGTCTTCACGGTGACTGAGTCATACTTTTTGCCAGTGTTTCTCTGGTCTAATATGGGCAGGTAAGAAAAAAGTCTGTCAATGCCAAAAGCATTTTCCAGAACGCTCCCTGTAAGGCTTCAGACTGAATATTAAAGACTGGGCTAAAGTCCAGCACACTGAATCTACAGAGGTTTCATAAGCTAAATCGAAGAATTAAACATTTCTGCAGTTTCAAGTGTATCCATAGCACCATGGGGCTGAGTGTGGCGTGCATCTGAAGCTCTTTAAAAGGGTCATATGCAATTTCCAGTATAAATACACTTGTATGGTGTAATAACTTGGCATTTAAATTGTGCCTGCTGAAAGATTTGTATACAAGTTAACATGAGAGTGCTTTTCTTTTGGTCTCAAAAAATGGTTGAAATTAGTAAAACCATTTCAAAGTATTTTTGAGGTTTATTTGGGGTAGGGGCAGTTATTTGTTTAATAACCCATGAAAGTAGGGCTTACTTAGGAAGCTGACATTTGCATACTGATCCATTCCTCCATAAGAAAGTCACAGAAGTGAGCTCTCCACACACATGGAAATGCACAGCAGCTCTCCTGTCCAGCCCACTGTGACATGAGCCTGCACAAAAAAATTCATCGCCAGTCTCCAGAGATTTCACATGCCACTCGTGAATGTCTTAATTATTTGGATTTAATTACCACAGTTCTAGTTGGGATACACTTGTGGCTGGCTTTTCATCCAAACTGTGCAGCTGTCCTGACTGTTGTTGAACAGTTGTTCAATAAAAGGGACTTAACTGATTAACAGAAAATAAAAATACACAGTTGAGGATGACACACCTATGATTATACTGAGGCTAATAGGTAAGATAGTGGCCTGGAAACACGTGCACTGAGATTCAACGCTGAATACAGCTTTCTGCTTACCTTCTGACTTTTAGCAAGTCCTGATGTTCTGAGTTTTCTTTCCCCCATCTTCAGCTTTGGCTGGTAATTCTGGTTAAATCAAACAGATTTAGTAGGGGTATTCAAAAAGCTTTTAAGCTCTTGCATGGGTTCGTGCAGCATATATGTTTGTATTGTGCGTTATGGCCCACGATATACGGCTCCAAGGCCCTTACAGCCAGATTAAAGCATCCTCTGTCCTGAAGAGCTGACCTCTCTGGGAAACAGCTGATCTCTGTGGAGCCTCTAGGACCACTGGAATGCTAACACCACTTCTGATTCAGTGTTGAACAGAGATATTCAAAAGAAAGTCAAAGAAAGTTTTGCTCAAAAGAGCAAAAAGTCAGTTTTATAAGTCATACTGGATTTTGTAGAAAAGGAATGATACACAGAAATGGGATGTAAGTTCTGCACTGGCAGGAAAGGAAACCTGCAAGAGAACAGGATGCATGTTTTCCCAAATGCAAATTTCTTGCACATCAGTAATCACTAGACTATGGATTGATCTTCAGACATTTAGCCAAAATGCCACTTAAGGCAAAGGGTAGCTTGACTGGAACTCGTAGTGGAGGGTCCAGCAGTTGAATCAGAAGCTGACTCTTCATTGTCTACATTTAAAATAAGCTCATTCTCTCCTAAGGTAGAAAAAGAAACCCAAGTCTTTCAGGATGTTCGCTTGAGGCAGGATTTTGTCCTTGTTTTTTATTTTACTCCACTTCTGATGAGAAGTAGCTCCGGTTAAAATGCCTTAATAACAATGTGAAAGTCCTGATTTTGATCTCACAAGCCATTTCATGCCAGTATGACTTATGCTTAGGACTTGAGAATTAGGCCCAGGATGTCCATGACTTCACACTGCTCCAGGATCCTGAAGATGCATGTTTTTACAGCTTATGCAGGCCTGTGCAGAAGCTGGAGCACGTCTGGAGATCTCTCATGCTTCAAAACCATCGCTGTGGTAGAAAAAGAGTTTACAAACAGCCGCGGTCCATTGCACCTGTGTGTTCTTCCCTCTGTGAATGCTAAAAGGCTGCCTGCCTATATTAAAGCTGCTGCTGGCTGCATACAGAATTCAGTGTTTATTTTAACACAAGTGAAAGAGCTACCACAAATGGCAACGCACACGATCATCAAAGTGAGGGAATGGCAAACACGCATACGGGAGAGAATGCTCAGATGGAATTCAGTCTTTAGGAGAGAGCCAAGAGTTGCACAGCCCTCCATCTCCTTTAGGATACCAGTGTGAGTGACAGGTCTTGGCAGGCAGCTTCTGAAGAGAGGCAAAAGCATCAGAGTGAGCTCACAGCTGCAGTCAGCCCTGGCAGATACGGTTTCATAGCCATACTTGGGATTTCTCACTAGGTTGAACTTCTGGCTGCTTTCTACGCTGAATAAGGAAGTGTGAGTGAACACTGTCTCACGTTGGCCTTCTTGTATTGGGATTATTTGAAATCTCATCTTAGACAATGACAGAACAAGTCAAAACTAGCAAAGTACTGTGATAGCAATTTTCATTAGGGCACTTTGTTTCTCCCAAAATACAAGGATACTTTTTTTGAAGGTATTTCTCCATAGCAGTCAGAATGGAAAAACTGAAAGTAGCAAAGAAATTTAAATAACAGATAAATTAAACAACTACCCTCAAAACCTGCTGTTATGGAAAACTTCAGGGAAAGCAAGACTGATCTTTTGTCATTAACCTCATTTATAAATTGAGTCTCATGCCCTCCCACGTTTCCTTATCCAGTGTTAACTTGCCTTTTAAAGGACATTGAAAGTTCTCTTGTTCTTTGTTACTAATGAAAAATATTAACTCATCTATTTCTAACATCCCATTTTGTGAGCTTGATTTTTAACATATCCGTTAATATGGAAATCCTTTTACTCCTTCTGAATGTTTGTCTGGTATTCCTGTGACAGGGTTTGATCCTGGCATCCATTTTTGTATGCAATAAATCCACTTAATGGGTATTTTTATGAGAGACGGAAGAAACATTATAGTGAACTACCCACTTCAGTCCACACAAAGAGGTGGACATCTACACAATCTGCTGGTCATGTCCAGCTGGAGTTCAAAGGACCAATCAGAGCACATCTTTCTTTGCCAAGTAAGTTATTTGAATTTAGGTTTCCTCAGCTTTGGGCTTGTGAATCCCACTACTTAGAACAGCTCCAGCTATCTATCCTTGGACTTGCTGCAAGAATATGGGGGAGGAGCTGGCAAGCTTAGCTGACTATAAAGATAGTGTCATATTTAGGAAATGTTATTGGCTGATATTGGCAGGTTTCAGTTAAACGACACTGACTTGTACTAGCTAAATATCCAACCCGATAAATCTGAAAGCAGGATCAAAGGAAGCTATTTATATACTTACAGATACATATCTCTCTCTGTGTGTGTGTAATGATAGTCCAGTACAACTGTATCTGCATTTTGAGTAGAGTGGTGGAAAAGTAACAGTTTTGGAACAAATCATTTGGTACTAAGGACTCGAGTTGGCCCTATGTACACTTTAGGGAGTTTTTTTTCAGACTCCTCCTAGTCTTGTCTGGACTAAATGCTGCTTTGGGGTCTGACCACATCTTCTGGTCTCTAAAAGGTACCTAAAAGGTACCTAGTTTGTGTGCCTCAAGGCCACCCAGCAATGCAAACAAAAGCACAGGCAGCAAGGTTAACAAAGAGATTCACATCAAAACTAGAGTCCTGAATCTAAATTAAGATGCTAATGAAGATGGATGTTACGTCCCACTGGCAGTGCAGGTGGGTGATGTGGTCAGTGCTGCACCGTTCTTCTGATAACCATTTGCAGAGAAACCCTCAGAACCTTTAGATGTCAATGATAGTGTGGCTGTACCAGTAATGTTTGTTACATACATGCAGCCTGACCTTTCCCTGTGTTTAAATGCCATTTCAAATTCATTGCTGGCTAGCACAGTTTTAAATTATGTTTAGCCTTCTTGTGGCACCTGAAGCTTGTAATGCCACACCATAAATGCACTATGCTGCCCATTGTCTGTAGAGCTGAGAAACTGTTTGCTTTCCAGTGTTTTTTATGAACAGTCTTTAAGTCAGTGTTTAGTCAGCTTGGTCAATCTCTATTTTCCACTGGCCTATAAACTGGAAGGCAAAGTAAAATATGCTAAGTTGATGCTAAAATACTACGACATACCTCACTGATTTAGTAGGGAATAAACAAAGGGCAGATCTTGCCTTTTATAGATGCAAGCTTCTCTTTGCCAAAGTTGTATAATCTGCCTTTGCCAAAGTTTAATTACACACAGCGTTCGTGGGCCTTTGGAATCACAACCTCAGTTAACTTTCATTAAAAAAAAATACATCTGTGTTTAAGTATCTCCCCATAAGATTTTTTTCATCACAGGCAGGCTGTCATGAAGGAATCAACTGAAAAATGACATATTACCTGTGACTAGAGATGCTCTGCATCCTTCCAAGAGACAGCACATGTATGTGGGCATTTCTGATCCATCAGAGCAAATACTTTGCTCCATCAGTGCCAAGGGCAGGAGGATAAATTCTGATACTCAGGTCTTGCCTGATTATTTAGAAAAGTTCAGTGACATTCCAGATCTCAAAACTGCCTGAATGCTGCAACAGTCAGAATCCACAGCAGTCAGAAGTGAGATGAGAGGGATCACGGAAGTTCCTTACCCTGTAAGCTCAGAACACTACAAATGCAATGGCTTAATCATTCAGCATTACTGAGCATCCTAAGGACAGGCACTTAGGGAAACTTCATGCACCAGGATATTTGGGATATGCCTGAATGCCACAACCCCCTGCTTTAATTATTGCAATAGTTCCTCAGAATACTTAAAAAAAAAAAAAAAAAGAGAAAAAAAGAACTGATTCAATTACCTTTTGGCTAAAGATATGCATCCAAGAATAGGTTAGTCCTGCTGTACATAGCCACTCAGAATTAAGGGTGTTTTGTTCCATTTGCCAAACACTTTTCCTTCCTCCTATCACCACTCTGCTTCAGATGCAGATAAACAGAGGCTGAGTTTTAAATGGAACTTTCCAAACTTGTCAAGCACAACACAAGCAGTGACAAAACCTTCACTGACAGATTTCCAAGGTCAGGCAGAGAATTTCTGTGCAATCCAAGTAGCTGTTTTTTCAAATGCTTCTTTCCCAGCTCCCCATTTTTTCATTTGGTGGCTACCACCAGTTACTTATGAGTGGGGTTTGGCTGTTCAAGAGGCAAGTGGCAACAGTAAGCAGGATCTGGCAGACAGCAAGATATGTAAATTTTGGAGTGCTTCTTTCTGGCCACTGGAAGGAGTTAGAGAATGAAGCTTTAATCAAAATCCACTAGACCGGAGCTATTTTAAAGCTGCCTTTGCAGCTTACCTGGCAACAGTAGAGTTTAAGTATATTAGATTGCCATGCAGGATAGAATCCAAATGTTGTAGGAACTCGTACAGCAAGAGCTGGTGGTGTATATTGGATAATGAAGTAGCCCCATGCTCTGTCTGGCCTATAGATGTGAGCAAGGAAAAAGATGGTTTTGCAGTTTATTTGACATTTCTTGCAAGATAACATTGTGTTATTGAGCTCATGGTTTATATTTACATGCCTTTTCCTGACATCAGACATCCCTACTTACCCAGGACTACCCACTGACCTCTGACTTTGGAAACTCAGACTTAAGTCCCTGCATGATTGGAATTAGTCAGGAATTTGAAACGTCTCCCACATCTGAACCCACTGCTCTAAATGCAGTGCGCTGTTGACTGCATCACTTAATTGTAACCTTGCAATGTCAAAGTTGTTGCTAACAACAAAGAAAGAATCCCAACCTGGCAAATGAAGAGCAGGGAAACGGGAAGAAGATGGTGATAAAGCATAACTGTTGTTAACATGTCAGAACAAAACAGCTGTTTAGGAAGAAACTGTAGCTTTCAATGCATTTTCTGGAGGCATTAGCTGTGCTAAGTGAGAGGGACTTACTTAAGTATTTGGCCAGTACAGGAAGGCCCAAAGCTTGAATGTCGTGCTGTACCACAAGTTTGCATGGATATATTTTCTCTGATTTTGAAATTGCTTCTTTTGCCTGTCAAAGAAGCAGGAGTTACCAAATTTGGCCAGTGGCCTTGCAGTTTTCCTCTGAACCACAGTAATGAATGAGATGGGGGCTTGAGCATATTTCATCTTTATGTTTTCCAAAATCTGGTTTACATTTTCCTTTTGTCTTTCAAGAACAGGTACTAAAGGATTGATTCAGTGGGTCGAATCTCCAGGGTTGCATAAACTATCACGGCCTACGTTAAGGTGATTCTAATGAAGCCATTTCGGTTTACACTGGTTGAAAGTCTCATGAAAAATCTTACCCAAGATGGCCATTATTTCATTTTGGCACATTTGCACTCCTGCGCTTCACCAAATGACTGGTATTGGTGTGAGAAAACAGGGAAAAGAAAAACCATCTGGATATTTGCAGTCAAAACTAGATGTTACTAACTTATTTGTGTTCCCAAACCCAAAAGGGAACTTGCAAGGGCAGGGAATTCTCCTTGCTTTGAATTCTTACCTTTGCGGTCTGGAACATATCGACCACAAATTAAAAAGCAGGGAACCAGGGATGTCTTAGTTTCTCACATGTTGATCCCGGGCTCCGTACATTCCCTAGTGCTGGCAGACTGTAGCTCACCAGAGGAACCCTGGCTGTAACATTTCCAGCAGCAGATTGAAGCGCTTGACACCAGCGAGTGCCAGACAAAGTGTGTTACTGAGCTGTGTGTGATAAACCTATCTCCAACAGCAACAACTGCTGTAACTTACCCAACTCATTCCCATACCAATTAACATTTAACTGCACACACACTGCCTAAAGGATCTAGGGAATTTGACAAGGGATTAGTTCAGATAACTTAGCATTATTTTTATCACCATCCTACCAGCATTGTATCTTCTCTCTACAATGATATGCTTAATGGCATTGTCTGGTAAGCAGCAAGCCTCAGCTTGTCACTGTCATTCAGGTTAAGTTTTAAAATCTTGGCAAATAGAAATAGGGACACTCCTGAATAATACTACACAGCAGTCTGTTCCCTCACACTGACCTGGCAGACATCTGGTGTGCTGCAGAAATGCTTCCAGAAGAGTTGCCTAAGTAGGATGGCAATGGGTTGGGACGTCCTCTTTAATCCTGTTTACCTGCAATTATCGATGGTGATAAAAACATGAGCACAAATTAGAGATTGCTTTGAACTCCTTCAGAAAACACAGACATATATTAAACAAAAAGACAAGTCAACTGTCCAGCACGGTCCATAGGAACTCCTCTTCTGCAGGAAAATGAGTTCATGTCATTCCAAGTTAGATGCATATTCCCATTCCTGCAAAGCTCTCTAGGAACTAGAGCAGTGTAAGATCAAAGCACCTCCAGTACATTTAATCTTGCCAAATATCTCTGTGAGGTTTATGTGCAATTATCCGATTTTACAGATGAGGTAGAGGCTAAAAGACACGAGTGAGGTCATACAGGAAGTCTGTGGGAGGATGAGGTACCGAACTATTGTCATCTCCTGGGTGAGACACCATCTCCAGTGGGGCACTGGAGGTTTGCCTTTATCACTGCAGCAGACTCTGAAAGAAAACAAGGAGAGTCCCTGCTGACAGTGAATGCATCCATGTGAACACATAAAGGGAAGGAATGAAGGGAATTGTATGTGAGGGTTTACAGCTTTGATCCATTTGTTTATGGCACTGTGATGTTAGCAGAGAAAAGCAAGTCTCCTTGGGAAACCTAGAAAGAATGTAGCTCCTCTCCCTGCGCCATGGTGGGCTCTGAAACCCCTTGGGATGAGAGTCTTGGTTCGAGCTGTAGGATATTTATTAATTTAAGATAATAGCTGGTGCTTTTTCAATGCCTTTGATTGTAACACGTTTTGCACACTGGAATTGCCGTGCTGGACGTGGTACTTCTGACATACTGACACTTGAAGAGCTCCGTGACGAGCCAAATGTTGTTTTGGTCCCACACCACTGATGCTGAGGGAAGGAAATGTGGCAAGAATTAAGAATGCAATTATTCAGCTTGGAATTCAGCCAGAAACACCCATCTTCTTTTAAAAAAAAACCTAATTAGGTGTTTAGTTACAAAATATGGAAAGATTAAAAAACCTTAACACCATAAGCTTTTCCCATGCTTCAAGGCAAGGACTGGGAATTTTCTCAGAATGCTTTTATCAAGAGTCATTCGAGTTTATCATTGTACTTTCAGAAGTGCTACCCCTATGACACCTCTAGGCCAAGATGCAGCATCTCCCTCAGAGGCAGCACCCCTTGGTTTCTTGCAAAGGCAGATGAGCAGCCACATCTTACATGTGACAGACACTCTGCTTCTGTCCTCTTTCAAGGCCTGTAGGCATGTCAGAGTCTCTTGGCAGAGCTCTGTGGAGCTGTAGACCACATCCTGGAGCGTCTGTATCACACTGAGTAGTGCAGGGCCAGACCAGACAGCTCTCAGCTCTGTCTTCAGCCTGGGGACTGAGTGTTGCAAATTGAAGACTTCTGCAGTCCTGCACCATGTTACAGGAAATTTCCCAGCATGGGCATTTCTGTGTAAGGAAGCATCACCTGCTTGCAGATCTACCCATGTATCTATCTAAATAATACAGCAATTTTACAAATGTTGGCTTCGTTGGTGTGGCAGGTTAGAACTCGCCGATGGCCACAAAACTGAACGTTGCTTTGAGCTGACAGGATAATGTGCCTAGGGTGAAATAACAGTTCCTGTTTCTACAGCCAGCCTTTCCCTGTGCCTGAGACCACTCTATGTAGTTTTTGTTTAGTTTAAAGGAAACCAAACCAACCAGATGATAAAGCCCAGACTTTCAGACAGTGCTTTTATGGGCCCAGTGTGGTCTTTAAGTGTGCAGAATCTAGCACCCCAACATCAGACTACTCCACCTACTCCTAGAAGCAGAAGGCTTTCAGACCTGCTCTGGGGTAGAAAGGCAAAGACAGTCATTAGCCTTTTCAACTTCAACATGGTTCTAATGAGGACCAAAACATGTTCAGGTGTAACACTGAAGCTACCAGTGCCACCCTCTAGTTTTAACTGAGCCAAGGGAACTCATTTTGCATAAGAGTAGCAGTGCAGATGACAACACTCCTTCCTTGTGAATCAGATGACAGCACAGAACCCACCCCAGAAGAAGGAAGGGAGTCAAGTGTGACAGACCATGTTTTCAAGCATGCTAAACATGTTTCATCGTGTTTAGCTCATGGTAAAATCACCAAAAGGTTTCTTTGTCCTTCCTATGAAACACATGGAATTGGCTGCTAGCTGAGGTATGACACTGAGGAGACACCAGGCTGGACTGAGGTGTGCAGTTCCAAAGGACTGAGAAGGGTTTGCATCCTAATGGGAGAACAGTCACAGGCAGGGACTTCTTTCCCACTGCTGAGCCCTGAAGCTAGTGAATCGAGACATAACTGCACAGTCTCTCCCATTCTTTCAGGAAAACAACTTAGAAAGGGCCAGCTGGGACCCTGGAGAACTACAGCAACAGTAAATAGTAAACAGCTACTAGAAATGTGGCTGGTATGAATACTGGCAAATAGACATTTATTTCTAAAGCTGAACATGACTTTTAAAAAGACACATCTCATGAAATTACTGAGGGAAGTTACTTGGTCTATTAAGCACAAAATTCTGTGGGGATTTCTTGGTCTCCACTTTTGTTTTCCCTTAGATTTTAGGGGCAGATTAAAAGACTTATGTACACTTGCTACTTACTCTTCTCTGTCCTGTTTCCATCACTTAGCCTTTTCAGCATGAAAAGCTTTAAGACCACTGTGGTTAAATGCTAAGTTTTCCCCTTGTTTTATCGAGCACCTTAATAGGATGCTCTGTTTCTTACCATACACCCTAATTTCCTTAGGGATGATGTGATCCCAGTGAGTTGCTAAAAAATGTTTCCTCAAAACCATTCAACAGGACATACTGCTGCTTCAGGCCTTCCTGTGTAGCAAGATGCTCTTGCTGAATGACTCCCTCTTTTCACACCAAATTTACTTGGGAAGGACGTCTAAACATTCAAATCAATGCTGGAAAAATTTACAACACTTAAGAAGAGTTTAGCTGCACGAACTGCAAAGTATCTCATGGCTCAGGTAACTCAGAGATTACAAGGCACTTGGATCAGGCCCTAAAAATGTTACATCTGCAAGCAAACATGATACAGTCAAGTACAGCACTGAAAACTGAGAGAACATATGTATTATCTGGATGGGAGACAAGTGCATGGAGACTGACCTTAGTTGTTTTGAAAGTCTGATTGTCTGTTTCTTTTTCAAAATGGTCAGCATCTCTTTAAAGCTGTTTGACAACTCTGAAAATGGAAAGCAGAGCTTTCTAATACATGTTCAGCAGCAGTCTGGGAATGTTAACAGGATGCAAAAGCCTTCTCTACAAGCAGACAGGGACTATGAAGAGAAGTGGCCAAATATGGTCCTGCTTCAGCATTCCAAAATGCCTTTGCAGATGCATGAGTCTGAGCAGCAGCAAGTTTTCATCACCACACACAAGAAGTGGATTACAACAGAGTATATTTGCAATGCTGCATTTTTAAAATGCAACAAAACCTACAAGTAGTCACACACAACCTCCTTATTTTTTCTTTTTCCTTTTTTTTTTTTTCTATGTAAGGTAATGCCTTGGAGAGTGCCAGGGTGATGGCTGGAGGAGGCTCCTTCCACACCAGTGCAACTGAGCCCTTGCCAGAGGCTGTGTCTGTTGGCAAATGTGAAGGAGCCAATCTACACAGCCCTGCTTTAGGAAGGGTTTCAGAGCTCCCTGGGGACAATTGCTGGCATGCAAGTTAACACTGAAGGCATTTTGGAGTGGTCACTGCTTCACTGTGGGCACAGCAGCTAAGTTAAATAAGGACAGAGGCATTTTGGTGTACAAAATGAATCTGTGTCTGCCTTATCATAACGATGACTTGTACCTCAAAGAAGAATTATCCTGACAAGAAGCAATACATAGACTAGGTGTTAGCTTCTTCCATTTATAGAATTGGATTTCTCACAGAAATATAGCAGAGAGGTACTCAAACTAGTCCTGAATGAGAGATTGGACACCAGAAGTAGTCATATGAAAAAAAAATACTTCTGAGGAAGTCTCTCCCTTCTCCTAAATGCTAATACTGAGACATTTCTCCCATTTTGTTTCCTTTTCCTGTCCAGAGAAGTTGATTCTGAGCCAAACACAGCAAGAATGAGAAAAACTGTAACAGTTTAGTTTGAATTTTGAGGAGGAAAAAAGGGAAGAAGCTTTCTATCACTGCACTTCCTAGGTCTCATGCCTGTGTACAACACTGTTCTGATTGAATTTTTTTTTAAAAACAGTTCAAATAGAGCTGTCTCAACAATTTAAGAACTAAATTAAGAGAAAATATCTCGTTGACCATTCCTGCAATGCAGTTCAGTGTTTTATACCAAAAGGGGTTATACTAAGTGATTTCCCCCCCAAATCCTATTTATGTTAGACTCCTGAAGAAGGATGCTTCACTAAACTCTAATTTTAAAAGACCCCTAACCATACAAACCTTTTCCCAGGTTATAGGAAGAGTTCTCCACAGGTATGTGAAATAATTTATTTTCCTGTGTCCCCCATGCCTGATGAGCACTGGTTCCACTTCTTGTGCTTCTGTGGATTTTAGAGGTGTGGGTAGAACTCTTTCCATGAGAAGGGGACAGGAATGGTACCTGGCTGTGCTGCTGCTAACTGGGGGTAAGTGTTGTGCTGGATCTGAACTGTGGGCTATTCCAAGGTATGTTTAAAGAAGGTAATGTTCACTGCTTTGTCTGCCTCACCCAAATGTCTTGGGGGATACAAATGAAGAGGAAGCAATATAGGTTAAAAGATAATCTAACAAGAGGCAAAATTGGCATTGAAGGTTATCCCATTTTTCAAATTGTTATGCTATCCTTTTTATTTAAAATAGTTTAGAAGTTATGCCAAATTAACTCTTTGTCCAAGTTAACCCTAAATACCTCTCTCTAAAGAGAAAAATTAATTCCATTATCTGTATTCACTAAGAGAACAGAGAGGAAAATTGCCAAGAGACATATGGCTCAATGGTAGAAGAAATTCAGCTCTCAGGCTTGAGGGTTGTAGATCCTCAATGTTAATGGAAGTTTTACACAGTGCAATAGTGAAAGTACAATTTCTGCTTAGCAGTAGTGACAACAATATGGGGGAAAGCTTGGCATATTAAAGCAGACACATAAATTCCACCCAGCTCCTTGTTCTTTTGTTTCCCAACATTTGTTCAATTCTTCCCACTTTCCATGGTTTATTTAGGAGTTCTTGCAGATGTTTTAGATTTCATCTAATCGCAGTTAGGCACTGCTTATGTTGGGGTTTTTTAAAACAATACGAAATACATAATTTAGTATTAAGCTCCATTTTCCAAAGCCTCTGTTCCCCTGCACCTTTTGTTCTCATATGTTACCCATTATAAAAATGGACTTACTAACTAGAAATTATTCCACTAATATTTTCAAGCTTTGACCATTCTGTCTGTTGATAGACATTTCATCTGTCTCTGTCATACAAGAATGCTGTGTGGAATTGTGCTCACTGGTGTATATGCAATTTCACACTTTAAGAAAAACGGTGATGCAGTTCAGCATTGCTTGCTGAAGAGGAGGCTGAACTGTAGTCATGGTTTGGGATCAGGTGGTGGAGCACAAGCAGCAGCTTTTCTAGGCATAGAACCAGCTGACACAAGCAGGAGAAATCAGAAGCGCTTCCTAGGAATAACTCTTCCTGCATTCCACTGCGCATCCCTGCAGCTGGGCAGTGCAAAGAGCATCAGTGGCCGAGAGTGAGCGATGCAGGAGCGTCGCACGTCTCTGCCACCCCTGACAGGATGTGGCTTGACCTCACGCTCTGCTGTAGCTCAAACCCTGCCTTGAAGACTCTGCAGGTTCCAGACCACCTTCATGCCAGAAAGGTGTTAACAAATCAAAGCAGCTTTGAGAGGAGACAAGCCTGGAGTAGCATTAACAAAGCTAATTTGGTTCAGGGGGGATGAGTTCAGCTGTGAGTCACTGCTGAGAGAAAAATCCTCCAGACAGACCATTATAGGATGATGAAGTTTTTCTACTTCCTTCCTTGCTTCTTCCCTTCAGTCTCTCAGCTCCTCCCAAGCAAAGCCAAGTTAAGAGGTCCCAAGCAGCTGTATGCCAGAAACACCAGTTAAGATTGACAGAGCTTTTCTCTTATGTTCAGTTCATAGGCAAGGAACAAATGGAAAATGAAAATATGAAGGTTCACCCAAAATCACTTCCTGAAACAATCACTTCCTCATTCACTCACTTCTCTTTGGTGGGCAAAAAGAGAGTGAGCGGACAAATGTGAGCAGGGAAAGCTTTCCAGTTAAACCCTCCCAGTGATCAAGTGCAGAGACAGCAGAAGTGGGTCATTCACACCGGCATACAGGAACTGTCAGCACCAGCAGGCTGAGTGAAGAAGAGCTTGAGGAAAGCCTCCAAGCTCACAGTCAAATCATCACTAGAGCAAGTGGAGAGAGAGTCTGAGATCACAAGGCACAACATATTTGAGTTTCTACAGTGACAGCACTTATTTGCTGTTAATAAGTTTAATCTTGTCTATTGTGGCATTTGTCCAGTAGGTGGGAGGTTTCCTTAAGTCCCAGCATCTATTCCCTGGTGAAAAGGGTGCAATCCAATTGTAGAACAAAGCCATGGAATTGTCCTTTTTGGTCTGGTACACAAATCCAGATACTGTTCTGTCCCTCAAATGAAGGGAATTAAAAATTCACATACAGAGCATATAAAACACTTGCAAGGGAAGACACGGTACTGTTTTGCATGAAGTTTCAGCCAAACCTTCACTCCAGAGTGGAGTTTGCCTGACACATTCTGGAGGCAAGTAGGATCTTGATAGTGACTTTCCTCCACTTAGCACAGGCCTGTATGTTAAGAAAGGTACTCAGCTTCTGGCAAAGTCATGTGGACTCTCTCCCTTAGCTATTTCTCTCCTTGGCTCCTGGAAGCAGATGTTTTAAGAGATGTTTACAGAGCAGGGTGTGCTGCTAACTCATCCAAACGGTAGGCCTCCTGCAAACTTTTAAGAGGCCTCTGCTTGTAGCAGGCATAATTTTCCAGATCTTATTAAATGTTATTCTGGGCACTAGTCTATACCCTTGAGAAATTCCTTACTGAGCAGATTATAAGGGCAGGCAGTGACCCAATAACCTTCATTTTCCTGGGATGATGCAATAGCCGCTTCATGCTCAGGAAGTGGAGCGGGCTGAGCAGAACGTGAAATGAGCTGCTGAAATTCCCAAGTCAGCTTTTTGTTTCTATGCCGTCGAGGGTAGAATTTCAAAGTGTAGAATGGTCCTTTAAGTTCTGTCTTTTATGAGGTCAGGCTAAATGCTTCCCTTTTATATATGAAGAGAGGGTGATCTTTGCCAGAGTCCGCACTGGGTTTGCTCTTGTTTTGATTTCTGCTTTGGTTGAGAGCTCTGCGTAGCAGGAAATGCAGTTTTCAACAGCAGTTCAGGCTCTGCTGGAAAGTGGCCCCTGCAAGAAGCAGTGGGCTGCACAAGCATCAAAGCAATTTAGCAGCAGCAGACTCTGTCACTCAAATGCCCTTCCTTTCTACTCAGTCTCAACTTCAAGACTATATTTGATTTGGGGCAGTGAAAACCATGAATGAAGAAATAAGAGAATAAAGCTCTGAAGAGTTGGACAGGCTGTGAGAGAAGAGTAAGGATTTCAACATAAACCTGACTGGTGAAGGACAGCTTATAAACACCCAGGAGTCTGGGAGAAGAATCCTGTTAGATTTTCATCCTCTTGCTTGCTTTAATCAACTACAGTTGTCTTGACAAGAAAAAACTTTCAGGGCAGTCTACAGGGATCTCCAGCAAAGCATTAAAAAGTATATTTAAACTGGTAGATTGGGTGAAAGCACCAGAAAACATTCTCTATAGTAGTACTTGCAATAGCAGAGGAATGGACTGGCTGCACTAACACACTTGTGGATGCTCTAACACACTTGTACATGGGTCGGCTTGACTGCAGGGACTGCAGTCATCTGGGCAACTGTTTAGATGCAGTCATTCAGGCTGATTACCCTGGACCCCTAACGCTGGGTTCCCATCACAAAGTAAACGCTCTGTAAAGGACAGAGACACAAAGGCCCTGAGGCCAAACCCTTACTGTGACTGTTAAAGCCTGTTTCTCGTTCTTGATGTCAAGAGCAGGTTGACTTCCTCTCTTGAAGACTAGTCTGGAATTTTCTTCCTGCCTAATCTAATTCAGGAGCAATACATATCAATTCCTCTTACACCAACACTATTGTGAATTTAAATAGCACCCTATCTCCCAAATCTGCACTTACCTTCTTGCTGTTTTTAGGCAGAGGAGCCATATCTGGCTCAGTCTCTTATGCTTAAACAAAACACTTCTTGCTTTGGCTTTCAGGACAGACTCTCATTTCCTTTTGATTTCAGAATTTCTGCCCTTTGAAATGCTGTGCTTTGACAGCTTGGGATTTCTGACCATGGAAGTTTCTGTAGGGGGAAAAAAAGGCTGTCAGAGCATTCAAAACTGGCACCTAGAATGAGTCCTGCAGGAAGCAGCTCTTTACAGAGCTCCCTGGGGCTCTTGGGAAGCAGTTCGGCTGAAGAGCTGCCGAGCGGTTTTTGAGCAAAGAGATGCGTTTTTCTTTGAAAATCTAAATGAAGCAACAGGAACTCACTGCTGATGGAAGGGGCTGGATGTGAGACTGGACAATTACTGCTAACACAGTAGAAGTTTCCAGGGACCACATAACGTGTGGAAACGAAGCTGCAATGGGACGCAAAATTTCTCCTTAGGGCTGCAACATAAAGAATAGTCTTAGTCCAGAGGGAAACAAAATCAGATGAATTTGATCCCAAGTAGCGAACAAAAAAATGCCTGGCATTTTCTGGATGTCTGTGTTATTACAGGGAACAGCCAGGGATGAGTTATTTGTCTTTGAGCTATACAGCTGTTAAAGTTCTAAGAAATGAAGTCATGGCTTTCAACATGCCCCAGTCATTGCATGTATTTCTGTTTGAACTCAAAGGTGGCTTGGACTCTCAGAAATGCACAGATGTCTCAAAAGCCACTATTTACTTTTCTGCAACATCAAAGGGGACTAAAACAACATTTGAGTTCACCTGATTTTAAACATAATTCTGTAATTCATCATAAGTAGTATCACTGCAAGTTTGACTTACCCTTTCAACACTGCCATTTTTACTGGCAGGGAGCAACTACAGATGGTATAATGCTTGTCTGGAAGCAAATATCTGAAACAAGCCTCAAATGGTCTGTTTGCTGTCTCAATTTATGTATTTCTGGAGTTTTGCTAAACCATTCTATGAATTTGAAAATAGCACAGCATTTACCTGCGAGGAAAATCCAAATGTAGTCCTCCCAATCTTTATGCTGTTTCCCTTTTGCAATACAGTAAAGATGCAGCAATGTTTTTTATTATGTCTATTAAAGGATGGAAAGCTGTTACCTCATGTTTTGACCCCCTGCCCTTGGTCACAGGGATTATTTTTTGTCTCCAGCACAGGATTTAGACTTCTCTGTGCTGCAGTGTTGGGCCAGCCCCATTTCTAGGACACATTCACACATATCCAAAGCTGTGCTGGCTTCTCAGTTCCACTGCAATAATGTGACCCACCAGAGAGAGACCTCTGCAAATCACAAAGCCACTCCCTAAGGTGTGCCTGCCTTACAGTCCCAGAAGGAAAATACAGGCAGCTTTCTATTCTGCATCCAGCAGCTCTCCCTCCACTCGGAGGCAATTAGGATACCAGGAACCATACAGCATGTTTGGCAAGGAGGAGGAAGGGTATGAAACAACAAAATGAAAGGGAGTACCTGCTTTCTTCATCAACTGACATCATCAATCTACTCATTATGAATCTACATAGGGATCAAGCAGTATGAACTCTGCTGCAAGCAAATACTTTTGAAAAATGACTAATTGGAAGGTTCTCTTTTAATGGGTCTTTTAATTTTCCCTATCCTTAAGACAGGGAAGAAGATCTGAATAGGCTCTGACCTCTTCTGAGGTGGGTACAATGGCAGCCTGTTTTGTTTTACAAAACATTTAGTCTACAAAATACTCAGCATATTCAGTTTTTCCAGTTCCAGGAGAGAAGTAGGATATCCTTTGAAGAGAAATCTTTGCATCTAGCTTATTTTCAAATAAAAAGACCTTGGACAAACCAAAATATGAGGGATCTGGTCATGTAATAAGGAGCCACTCCTGTGATTTGGAAGAGATCTGAGATGACTCCTGAACAGTCAAGAAACTAACCAGAAAATTTTCTCTGTGGCTTGAATTGCTGAGCTACAGGATCTGGAAGCATCACAGGCATGTCACAGCAGTGGTTTAGTTTGAGAATTACCCTAAATAGCCTTATTATCACCACTAAATGATAGAGTATGGCAACTGGAATGCAAGCCAAACACAATGGAATGACCGATGGAGCTGTTTTTCTGAGGTCATCTTTCTGAACTCTTATTCGTGTGTGAAATCTCAGTAACACAAAGTCCCAGATCAGAAGAGTTCAGCAATGTATATGAGATCAGCAAGAACAGCAACATGTCATTAAAGTTCTCACTGACTTTCATTTTTCTAAGGCAAAAAGAAACATTCTCAAAGTTACACTCACACACAAACATTTAGCCAAAATCACTACTGACTTCATAAAGCAAAAGCTCAGTCTTAAAAACAACGTATGTCTTAAAACATAATAATCAGACTGGATCTTGAGAAACTATGCTAGTCTTTTAGAAATATAGTGTCATTTCAACTCATTTACCATTAAAAAATGCAAACAAAAGATGAATATTTAGAAGAGAGAAAATACTCATATAGCTGAAGGCAAAGAGTAAGTAATTGCAGACAGACCAGAATCATTAGTGTGGCATAACTGCAGCTGACTAAAGGCATCTCTGAGTAAACTTCAAAACAGGTTCTGTGGCTAAAAGTGTCACGCTAAAGGCTTCAGTGCCTCAGGATTTTCATCGTATTTTCCAGGAAGCTTTGGGAGAGCAGGAGGCTGATTTAAATAAGCTGCAGAGCTTTTGTCCGAATTATTAAAGCTGTCACTTCTCTTGTAGAAAAAGTCAGAGAAAAAGAGTGCAGTAAGTCCTAAATGGAAGGGAACTGAGGCTGGTGCCTTAACAGAAGTGGTTACAACATAAGGCAAAGCCAAGGAACTGAGCAGAGATTCTTGCAGATTAAATTCAACTCTGGAAGACAGGATGTTTGTCTAAAACCTTGGCAGTGAAAATGGTTGTTCTTGGCACTAATCACAATAACTGTGTAAGTCCCTCTGCTATACAGTTACCAATAAAGAATGCATTTGATTTTTCTGGAACTGACAGAGTGCAGAAACCTTAATGCAAAAAATAATGTAGAGCAGTTATGAACTAGATGGGAATATAAGTATTAACCCTTTCCCGAACATGGCTACTACTGGTCCGTCTAGTTCTATGTAGATCACAGGAGCTGGACTGGCTATTGCATTCAGTGCTCTATGGATTTGAACAAATTATCTCCCTTCCTGCAACATAATTTTGCCATCTGTAAAATAGGAGAGACTCATTTATAGTGCTCTATAAAGGACAAATAAGAAATGAGCAGATTATTTTTATTAATGCTTGAAATCTGCTATAGTGATCTTGCAATGGGTATGATGGAAAAGGTGGTTCTAATAGCGTTGCAGTAAGGCCCACGGGCCGAGCGTCGTCTCTCTGAGGTTTGAAACACTGTCATTTGGAAATCTCTTAAGGATGGGCTTAATCCCAAATTGAGGCAACTATATTGCAGACAGAATATGAAGGATTTTTGTAAAAAGTAATGTAAATATGTGCTACAGCATTTGGTGAACTGGGACAAATAATTTTTCTGTTTTGGAAGCAAGGCTGATAAACTGCTGTCTGGCAGTACAGCCTTAATACATGTAATGCACTTACAGGCAAACTAGAAAATGTGCAATACAGTGCAAACACATATTTATAACATACCCACTGCCCAAGAATCTGACCGTTCTTTCCAAGACTTAATCAGGTCAACAGTTCAGTGACTTATGTTCAATTACATATTTTAACCAGTAACTTAGAATATGCAATGCAATTGGAATGGAAAGATCATCAACTATAATGCTGGAAGAACCCTCCCTCTTAACCTTTTTTACTTGGTCAATTGCCCCTCACAAAATACAAACAGCCACAAAGATCTGATTTTGAACCACATTCAGAGAAGATGGAGCATAGTACAGGCAATTATTCTATATCAAAAGGGTTATACCAACAGCCTAGGCAGTGCTGAATATTCATCTGTGTGGCATTGAAGATTCAAATTAGTTTTATTAAATTCGGCACTTTAAGAGCAAGAACTGTATTAAGAAAATAGCCAGCAACATTTTCTCACTGTCCTAATGCAGCCTCTTTTCCACAACTTGAAAATGCCTCTGACTGTTAAATTAACATTTGATTCAGTACCACCAGCGAATTTTCATCTTCAAAAGTTCTGGCCTTCTAAACTTGATGTTCGGTGTAATTTTTTAATAAAGAGATGTTTAACTTTATAGCAAAACCTGTCACATATAACCATGCCAAAAGAAACCTCCTTCACCTGGATAAACCCTCACAGTGGACATTTTAGAATGGTACAAAGTCAGCAGCCCTTATTATCAATTTTAAAAATAAATAAATATACTTCAAGAAAATAACCAGGATGGAAATAAAATCATGTTTGTAAGATAAACTTAACATCATCCAAATTAGGCAGTATGTGGGTAAACCCCACATATTAGTATTTTTCCTGCCACACTAAACACAACTGACTTGCACAGGTAGAAAACTGAAGTGTATATATTGATGAAAGATGTTCCAGGAAGAAAGAATCCAGCTTTCATAAACAAAAGAGAAAGGCAAAGGCAAACAAACTTGTAAAGAAAGATAAGGTCAAAAGGGATCCAAGCATGTCAAACATTGTGGTTTAGTTTTCAAGTCTTTAGGCAATACTGTGCAAGCAAAAAGAATGAATTTTCCTGGAGTCTCTAAAGTAGTGCCTAGAATGTTCTGAACACAAATTAAAATTGTGCTATACAGAAAATATGAACAGGCAGCAAACTTGCTAAATACCTTTTTTCTAGTAGTTTAAAGTATCTATTTTCATAGCTATTTTAAAATATTTTCGCCTAAAACATACCTAGGGCCTCTACAGCTCCCCCCATCCATTATTCAGCTAACCATCACTAAAAGAGGAGCTTCTTCAGTCTTGTTTCTGTCATGAAGAATGAGTGGAAAAAGCTATCACATCATCAGAGACATAATATACACACCTGGTGAGCCACTTGATGAGCACACAGAACACCCAAAAGATCCAATTTTGGCATGAGTGTAACTCTGCCAGAAACAGCCCCTTCTGGTAGCAACATTAAAGTACTTGCAATGCAGCTGAGCAGGGGCAAGATTTCTGGCACAGTTTTCATACAGAGAACTGGACTACCTACACACACAGAGTTATATATTTGACTTGGAAAAAATGTTGAATGAAATGTAAATCATAACAAATATAAAAGCAAAACTTGCCTTCACCCCAACAAACCTGAACAACACCAAATACCCAACACCCTTGAAAAACTGGTGTTTGATTTTTCTATATATTTGTGTGGTTAACATGTACTTTACTTTAAGGCTATTGAATGGTCACAACGTATACCTGATACTGACATATCACAAAGTAAGCACTCATAGTTTTGTCTGTGCAGCAGAACTTGAAATGGAACATTCTCCTCTGTCACCTGGGAATTTTAGCCTCTTACAGGCAACCTCAGCCTTATTTTGCTTAAGGAGCAAATCCTTTGCATGACCACCAGTGCGACACAAGTCACAAATACCTGCACGCAAAAACAAAACAAACAAAAAAAAAACCCAAAAAACAAAACAAAAAACAAAGAATTCCTTCAAGGGGGCTTATTGTTGGTGAAGACCAAACTAAAATATATTAGTTATTTATTTTTATGGCCAGATAAATACTATACATAATGGTATGGCAGCATGACTACAAACTTCATTGTGTCTCTCTTGGGGTTAAAACTTTAAAAGGAAGACGTTAAAGTGAGAGTTCAAACCCCTAGAAACTCCGGCATAAAATTTCAAAACTATCTTGAACAGAAGGTTCTTCCACTGCAACAAGGTGCACTAATTGGAGAAAAAACAGGGGTTTGTACTGCTTTTTTATTTTTTAAAACTTTTTCTAAAAAGTGACAAAATGGCACTTATTTATAACTAAGTAAATGAGAGCAATTTGTAACGGAGTTGTAACTCACCTGGCTGAACAGTTTTTGCATTTGGCATCATAAACTGTGCCACGGAAATGTGTTGTTCCATTAACATGACCAACCACAATGTGTTTAATGGAAATAACAGGAATATGGAAAAGCAGGTTTCAGAAATCATGACAATTATGGGCAGATAACTCTCTTTGTTAACCACGACGCAATGACATAAGGAGAAAACTGTCACAGTATAAGGTACCTGCCCCTAAACCAAGCCCACTCCCAAAGGGGAAAAAGCCCAAAACCCAAGAGGTTAAAAAAATATGTAGGGATGATAAATGCCATCCTCCTGGGCTGAATATCTTATCAGTTTGATAAGGACTGATGAAAAACAAAAATGCACTCATGATCTAAGCATATTTAGGTTTAAGAGGTTTCTAGATTTACATACTCCTCCTCTCATTAGGAATTAAGTAATGAACATGCAGAAAATCAAAGGGAAAGGGACAGATGAAATGCAGTCTGGAATTCAATTTTTGTTTCAAAACTTTTCTAACTTTTGAGGCTTCTGATGTATAAAAGAGTAGACAAATGATAAAATGTTCAATTTTCTGAATAGTTGGGGAAATGACATTAGACTATTTGTACACAAAGAACTTTGAGGCATTTTGTTTTTAATTTGCATACAGTTCTCAGAGTGAATTCCACATGAAGAAGGGTGAGATACAACAGAGCTCATTCATCATTTCACAAGTTAACAGAACAAAGTAAACATCTGTCCTTCTTATTAATTAGCATCTACCCCTTACTCCAACTTGTCACTTCCTGCTGCAAGTCCCCATGCCAAAGAAATGCATGGACTAGTTCCAAACTCCACAGACGTTCACACGTGGACTTCAGCGATACTGCAAATTATAACAGCAAGAAAAAAATTGAAATAGAAAGACTTTGGATGACCTTATATTCTCTTAATGGTTCACAAATGAAGACCCAAAATTCTGAGTAAAAAAATACTTCAGTTGTCCAGCTCAGCTATTCATCTGACTGTGGTTCCTCTATGGAGCACACAGCTAAGGAGAAAATACCTTCTGTCATGTAAGAGGGGGCACTAAATCAGAAACAGAGAAGTCTCAAAACAGCTGTGCTATAATGGACTTCCCAAACACTCTTCTCTGGAGCACAATTTGAACATGCTCTTACCTTCTACATACTGATAAAGTTTTCTAGCTATATAATTTCCATACATAGTTGCATTTGACAAGGTTTTTTTGGCTTATATCAAACTGGCAAATACCATCCTGACCAAAGTATATTACATCAGTATTATACCTGCAATAAAATAGTGGCATGGTGTTAAAGACAGCATCATCTTTCTTCATGCTTTAATGAGATCAAATAACAGTTAAACATAGGTTGAAACGGAAGCAGTAACAAATCTGTCTTGCAGATCTTTCCGAAAAAGAGATCAGAAAGTGAGGCCATCCAGGTAAGACAAGAGAAAGGCGTAAGCTGCAAAGGGAACCTACCAACAGCAGCAGAAAATCACTGCCACTAGAGCGGTCTTTATTTAGGTCTTACAGCAATAAATACCAGTTTAGCCTTCTGCCCAAAGACTTACAGGAAGCCTTTTTCTTGCTGTAGGATTCCAGACTGTGACACTGTTCACAGTGAGTTGAACAAAAACCCAAATTGATTGTGTTGAAGTGGCAAATCAAAGAACTCGGAATTGCACATCTCTGATAGTACAGGGTTTGCATTTGCACACAAGCCTACACATCGCAGCACATCTGTCAATGCCAGTGATTGCATTTGGGATATACCAATTTTTTTTCCTCTCATGATTGTGGATTCTCCAGCAACTCTACTGAGTCTGAAATACGTCAGTATCAGAGAAGAGACAATAAAAATCTTTGTACACTTCAATATTTATTAATTCTCTAGCAATTTTTTTGCTATATATTTAGTACTAGTGTGACAAAATTCCTGATAACTCTATCTCATGCAGGTAACTTAAATGAGGAGTTAGCACTATCTAAACTGATGAACCTACCACTAGGGGGTTACTGGGGAGTCTACAAGACAAGTATTTCCTGCAGCAATGACAACTAGGTGGGTATGCACAGAACACAACGGGCTCAGCTGAACGTACCTGGCGGGGTCTAAGGACAGCACAGCCTTCAGAAGGACTGGAGGGGCAACATCCTTTGACCTAAACAGACTTGCCATTATTGTTTAAGAGGGCTTGAGTGGAGTTGGAGACATGTTGGAAACTATTGTTAGAAGAGATGGTGTTTCTGTAGTTAGTCCAATAGTTTAGCTTTTGCTAGTTAAAGTTGCTGTGATTTGTGTTCTCTCTTTGACAGAGTAAAATCTGTTACTCTACCCAAACTGCTATTGTTTAGGTCACAACAGAGATACTGAGAGCATACTGTACCTTTCTGCAGCTGAAGACAAAGATTGCTGCTAGATTGCTGCTATTCCTTCTCTGCAATTCCTTGGTGAATACATTTTCATCAATAGCAACTATGAAAACAAACTCTCTAGAGTCCAAATTTTTAAAAAATATATTACAGGAAAAATTGTAAATCTACTTGTAAATCACTTATTCTTTTCTCCTACAATTCCCACAGGTTTCAAAACATAATAATTATAAATGTAATTATTAAAATAATAACAAGAGCTGTGATAGTCTTTTGTTGTACTGGGCATTTCCCTTTTTTAACTGAGATACATTCTAGCAGAAATACCACAGTACGAACCAGATCATTTCAATTAAAAAACAAAATGCAAACTATTCAGTCCAATGTTAGAGCATGTGTATGTGTGTATAATACTGTAAAAGTAGTCACACATTAGAGGTATATAATTGAAACAGCATTTTCTTTCATGAACCTGCTATTATTGAGGCAGTGACAAGGTTTCCATTTCTTTGTTTTTTGAGCTCTTTAAAGAATGGCTATTGCCACATTTTGTAAACCTAAATACGGTACAAGCAGAAGCTTGTTGGTATCAGGTAAGGAGTAATACTAATAGTGCAAACAGCTGCAGAGACAATTCCTCCAGTTTTGGGGTGAACCAGCTATATAACACTGAAAGAGGACAGGCTGCTTCTTCAAACCCACACTCATGCGTGTTTCTCCACTCAGCCATACATCCTTCTCCATCTTGGTCTTCTTTTTACAAGGGTACTTGGGGGAGAACCGCCAGCTCATGTGATATTTATCATATGAAAGATTTCTTGACTCTTTTCCTACTAATATTATCAATGTTTTAGAACAAGTCAAGGAACGATAAATACCTCAAGCATCAGGAAAGTGACAATAATACTGACTTAGTATCTTTAGTAAAAAGTGAAACATTCTCTCCTGAGATATAAGTCAAGGGTGGAACAGGAATGATGAACCTAACACTGTACCATTATTTGATCATCATGCACCTCAGCTGAGCAGATGGGAAGGAACAAGTGTTTATTGCCCTCTGCTCATCCAAAGCTATGACAGGCAGTTTATTTAGCTAAGTGCTTGGCATACCAGTATGCTGTTAGAGCAGTTCTCAATGTGCTGTCCCCCTTTAGCTTATTTCTTTAAAAGAAAAAAAAAAGAGAAAAAAAAAAGAAAACAAAAGAATAAAAAGGAAGAAAAATCTCAGCAGGTTAACCCTCATCTTCTCTCAGCTCTGTGGGTAGAAATTTGTATTGCTGCTGGCGGATCTGAGCCAGTTTTTTCCTTGCCTCTTCCAGCTCTCTCTCCTTCTTCAGCATTTCTTCTTGGGCTGCAATGATCTAGAAAACAGAAGCATGAATTATGACAGCAAGGAATACTGTCTGTAAAATAAGATTTCTTTCTCTATGACACCACAGTCACAGCTGGCCCTTGAGCATTCTCCACAGAAGCACCAAATTTCAATGACCTCATCAGGAATTGCTCAAATTTTTCCAGATCCCAGGACTAGTGCCATCAAGAAAAGTATTATATTCCCACTTGTTTCTTAAAAAGAATCTACCGCCATAGTTTTACCATGTATCCATGATGAATTTTACAGCTCTGCATTCTCCCAGCATTCAGCAGAGTGCGGGTTTAGAACATGTAGAATAAGCACCATGTCTTAACATAATGTCTGAGCAACAGTAAAATTGAACATTCCTTACTGCAGGTATCCACAGTATATTCCTGCATCTCAGAATGCCGAAGAAAAAAATGGCAGTAGTACAGACATGCAGAAATAATCATGTCCAGTATCTTTTAAGTAGCAAGTACAGTATATGATGTACCTCATTCATTATAAGGAATCTAGAAAAGTTGGTACCTCAAAGCCTTGAAATCTACTTTTAAATATTGCTATTATTTCCCAATAATTATTATAGTCACAGAGACAAAACATCATTGGTTTTTATCTCTCACTCTCTATTTCTTTGCTTAAATATATGCAA
Organism: Mohoua ochrocephala; assembly: GCA_013398855.1. Taxonomy (NCBI): domain Eukaryota; kingdom Metazoa; phylum Chordata; class Aves; order Passeriformes; family Acanthizidae; genus Mohoua; species Mohoua ochrocephala. The sequence continues at coordinate 15,244 of VZTA01023049.1, read as the reverse complement.
AACCATTGTTTCATTAAGATTTGGGGACATTTAAAGTACATAAGAGAATTCTGAAAAGATCCATTCATTTAATCAGAACAAAAATAAAAGCTATTGGACAATGGTAATTGCTATTACAGCAAATGCTCAGTGGAGATGTGCAGGCACCACGCAGCACATTGCTGTGCTCTTACAGCAGGGGTTACGTGATAATGAGACATCAAGTAATTGATCATAGATTTCTAAATAGATTTGTCCAGCCTGCAATGCAGCAGGTGTACATTGTAACACTGCTCATTTCTGTGATGGTTTTTCCCTGCTTTTTTTCTGGAGTGATTGTACCAACCTGAGCGATGCCACCCACAAATTTCGTTTTGACCACAACGTCATCGTCCTCTGCTTTTCCAAATGCTGCTTTTTGGGCTGCCCTGACAAGATTGTCTGATGCACGCTTGACAGCATTTCCTGCAGCCTTTGAGAAAGATAAGACATTTAGTAATAAGGAAAATGCATAACTAACATGGATTTGTCTGAACATCAAAACTAAAACATCTTTGCTTGACTGCACAGGAAAGGTATGGGTTTTTTTCCCCAGTGAAAAGCAAATTCATCTTTCAAAATCAGTAGTACAGAGAGAACAAAATTCCTTCATTTAAGAAGCTGAAAGTTGGAGAAGTCACAAATGAGATTTTTTTCCTACAGTTTGAAGTAAAACAGTGGATGAAATTGCAAGTTATATTATGCTGATCAGACTTTTTTGAGAAAGAAGAACAGAAACTGAAAGCTAGTGTATAAAGATATTATAAAACAATTAAGCTTTTAAATTAATGGACTTTCATCAGGGCAAGTTAGCAACTTACACGACCATGGTTATCTCACATTTAAACTTTTATTTCCTAAAAATTCTCAGATTTCTAAAGAGAAACAGTCAAACATTTGTAATACATTTTTTGCTGTCTGAACTGGGTACTGCCAGCAGCCCAAGACAGCTTGCTCCCACATGCTGGCACTAGGAGGGGAAGCCACACGGACCAGCTCTGAACCTGCCCCCCCCCGCCTTCCCCCAGTCCTATCCCATACTTCCAGCTGCATCACCCTTTCAACTCTTCCTCACTGAAATGGCCCAAGGACAAATTATTTCAAATTTGCTCTGCTCAGCCTGGAGCTCATCCAGAAAGCATGGAAACATTTCCAATTGTTTCATTAGGTTTTGGAAGATTCTGTAACAGTGCATTCCAAATTTACATTCATGGGAAATGCAGTTCAAATTGGGGTACGAAGGAGAAAACCAAGACATTTAAAGTCCTGAATCCAACCTATTGATTAAAGCTGTGTGAAAACATTTCTGCTGGGGGCAAAGCCAGCTGAAAAGTCTTAGTAGTTTTGGCAAGTTCACTAGTGAAAATATTTAGTAGACATCAACTCACTGTTTTTGCTATGATAAAGGACATGATTTCCAAGTGCAAACTGCTCTTCCTTTCATTATTTATCCTGGGACTAAAATGAAGCTTGGTAAAATGGCAAAGATCGATTTCAGTCCATGCTTGGGCTTGTTTCCTTTTCACATTCCCTAACAATTTCTCACATTCAATGTCTATTTAATAATATTTGCCCACAATGACTGAGAACCCCGAATTTCCTGTCAGGGCTGAGAAAAGTCTCTAGTAGTTGATTTTCTTCCTGTTTCTGTTGTTTGTTCTGCATTTAAAATTCCTTCGGACCCATCCTGGCACTTGGCTATTACAGAGCAGACTGCACTATGGACAGAACCACCTTCCGGTTACTGACACCTTCCCCACACGCCTTTGGCAATGTCAGTCTACATCAATCCACTACAGAGCACTAAAACCATCTCAGCCCTCTAACTGCCCTATGACATACCACTGCTTTCTATAGAAACAAACTGATTTTTCACACATTCATACATTTATTTTTCCCTCCTAAATATTTAAACCATTTTTCTACTTTGAAAAAAATGATGACATCAGTTCCTCATGCTCAGACAGATACTTAGTTATATGTATTTCTGTTGGACTTGATTCTGCCTAGCCATACCTGAACTGTTGCACTGAGTGTCCATTAGTAGCACCTGTGCAAGTACAAGAAAAAGGGGAATTTTCACTGCTCACCAAAGGTGGTATAAAAAAGCAGCTGAAATAGTTCTTACGTTCCAGGCTGAGCCTGCAGGGCATGATGTCAGAGAAGGCTGTCGTCATTTTAAAAATTACCATCCTCAAACAAAACTTCTGGAGACTTTAGATTTTACCCATCAAAACACAGTGTTAATTCAGCAGCAGTTCAGAGAAGCTCAACATGAAACGGAGGTGTAAAGTAAAAGGGAACCAGTTTCATGTAAAGAAGCTCAACCAGACTTAAGTTGCGATGTTGCATTAGGTTCTCTTCTTATTGTCTAACAATGATTCTCCATTTTAGAAATGCTCTATCTACAACTGCTATCTCTTGACTCCTAGAAACAAAGGAAGACTGACCACAATCCAGGCTAGCACTTGGAAAAATTGTTGAACACGTGTATAATCCTGGAGTGCTGAAACAGTGTTTACATAGCACTACCATGGGTTTTCAGTAATCAAGAACACAAGTACCTGTAGCCTCCTCATGGCTTCAGAGTCATGATCAGCCTTCACTTTGCAAGCCACGAGCAACTGTGCTGTAGAAGCTGCAACTTGTTTGGCAGATGAGATGAGTTTCTCCTCACTAGCGTGGCCTTGAACTGAGGCATTTGCTGCTTCACAGAGATTGCTGGTTGCAGCTGCCACCATTCGGGCCTGGAAGGCAGTAAAAAAAGTCACTGTCTATTCTCACAGGATATTCTTTCTTCAGAGAAGGTGCCAGTTTTCTCAAGAGAAGTAGTTACTCACAGCGGAAATAAGTCCCTGAGACCACTGTCCATCGTCAGCTGCATTTGCAGGGATTGCTCCAACCTGAAAAAACAGTTCAGAGACGGCTTACAAGAAAACAGAAAACACAATTGCTTTGTCTCAGAATTAGACAAGCAGTAATCCATGAAAAAAGGAAACACCTGTACCTGTGCCTGTGCCCAGCACATCCAGGAGCAGAAAATCCAACTGGAAGTCAGTTGTCAGAGTAACTGTGCTTCCAGCATACATCTGCCCGCTCAGGAAGTGTCCAACTTACTATACTGCCTCAACTGACCCATTCTTGGAACGCACAGAAGTAAGTACCAGAATAACCAGCAATTAGCAAACTACTGGTGGTTGAAGCCACAGCATAAGCAATAGTTGAAGCAGCAGTTCCTTAACTCCCAGGCTTTAAAATAACTTACTTCTGTCTCCATAATACATTTGAATTTACATTATTCTTTCATCTCTTCTGACTGGAGCACTCTGGGAAGGTACAGATCAGAAAGCTTCACAAGGAAGCCCTTTAAGTGCCTTCATGCCTAATAATGGCAGTTTAGGACAGCAGCCCACTTTTCTGCATGGCTTTTCCAGTGAAGTGTTCGTGGCGTCAGCAGTACCAGCAACAATTTGTAGACAGTTTTCTTCCCATGTTAGATGAAAGCAATGAAACGAAACTCTATAGTTGGTTGCCAGACCTACACCCCCAGCTGCCTGGGTCTGAGTGGTTTTGGGAGAGAAGCTGGAAGATGTGAAATGTAAACATGTTCCAGAAGCTTGTGTTTCAAAAGAAATGGAAACAGGGATTCGTGCATAATGAGAACCCCAGGGAAAGAAATCAAATCATTAAGTGCAGCATCAACATAAACAGAAGACATGCTCTCTCATAGCTATGGTGACACTTTTATGTAACTAAAAAATAAAAATCAGTTATACAAAACCACCCCATTAGATCCCTAAATTATTTAGGTTTCAAGGTTTTCTTGCCTTATCATTCCCTGAACAGGTAGACCACAGATGAAGTGCTCTGTGCTCCTGCTAGAGCCAAAAAGCACAAGCTTCCAGGATCCAGACAGAATAGCCTGATTGTGGGATCCGAGTTAAGAATTAGGTAAAAATGAAAACCATAACTATAAAAGAGTGGTCCTATAATAAATTGTTCTCACAGGCAACATACCTGGTTGATGTTTAGATTTTACATTTCAGAGTATACTAACTGTGAAAAATAGTGATGGATATGAAATGATTTACAAAACCTCAATTCTGACCACACCTACAGGATGCCACATATTGTAAACACTCCTTCCCTTGGTCCCAACAATAACTACAAGCACAGCCACTTAAATGTACTGAATTTACATGCAGGCCTGTGTCCCCATTGAATCACAAGACACTGAGGGCACAATTACTGAGGCCTTTGGCTGTTCTGGTCCAGAGCAGTATTGTACATTGTGACATTTGGGTTTGGACCCCCAAACTGTTGTGGGGGACTCTACATTACTAGCTTCAATCACAGATCTTCATGAAGTGCAAAACCCCCACAGTAAAACTACCCACAACTGAATCATTTGAAGAGCCAAGCACCACTTGTGAGGTTTAAATAAACGTAACTGTGGGATTTTTTTAAGCAGAACCAGGTCTGGGCCATGTATTGTGATGAGCAATGAAGAATTTACATTTTCATTAGTCGCTCCCAAGCTTCTTTCCTACTGTTTTTAACAGAACAGCTAGGAGACTAGATTCAGTTTCAGTGCTTTCCCCCACTACTGTTGCTACATGTCCTGTTTACCCACCTTTCCCTGAGCCACCAGTTCCCTCTGGGCTGCTGAAGCTGACTTCACAAGGGCACTGGTAGCAGCTGCAATGGATTTAGCTGCTTCCAGGATCTGTTCTTCAAAATCCAGAGTCTCATCTGCTTGCTATAACCAAGAAAAAACAACGTTACACATTCACCTGAAAGCAATTATACTTTTAAAGACTGAGGACATATACAAAGACAGGAAGATTTTGGAACACATCAGTAAAGTCAGTAAGACCTACAATATCATTTTCTGCAAAGGAGTTTTGTGTGGACTAAAGCTGAGAGTCAACATAAATTGTTAGCTTGCCCTTGTGGCTGCTCACACTGAAACAGAGTATCACACAAGATACTTAAAGAATGCCATCAACTTTCTGATGCATTACCTCCACCAGGGCTACTCTAAACTACATTCACAAAAGTGCAAGTCTGAAAAGAAATTCTTGTTTTTCCTATCAAGATTATCTCTGTAGTGCCTTAATAGTGGCTTCCAGGATTGCTAAACTAGGGAAAGCATTTTCAAAATACTTGAAGACTTCAGGCATTCAACAATGATAAATGTGTGGTGTCTCATTAACCTGTACTAAGGAATGTAAAGTAGATACCAAGCAAGAGCAGAGATTTAGCAGCTTTCAGTAAGAGCTGTCATTGCACAGAAAGCAGCTTTGTGCAGCAGTCCAGCTTAGTGATCTTGGAAATAGGAAGTTCCAAAGGTCTGTCTGGAGCACTTCAGTCACCCAAGCGTGTCTTTCACAACAAGCCATGTGCAAAACCTCCTAATGAGGTTTCTTACTATTTAAAATGCAAATTTCTTGTTCTCTAAGAACTTTCCTGACTTTCAAATAATTTAAACAAATACTAAAAACATTTATCCATCTAAGCATGCTTACTAGCTTCTGAACAGTTAACAAAATAGATAGAGATGAACAGTTATTGTTATTTTAGACAGAACCAGGCCTGGGCCTGTATTCCAGTAGTTTTTATATAAAATAATCCAACAGAATGTATTTTGTTTGTGATCTAATCACAAGCCTACTGGAATCTAAGGCCATATGACGAGTAAGGCTAGTGGCTGCAATATCAGGGCATTCTACCTTGTGAGAGATGAGACTTTTGAAATCCAGGTTTTTCTAACTTTGGCAACCACAGCATTCTTGTGTCACACAAGTAACTTTAGAAACACCAGCCAGGTGGGCTGTGAGTTAGAAAATTGTGCACTTCATTTGCAAGTCTAAGCACACCCATCTAAATTTAAGTCAGATTTAGTTCTCCTGATACTGCAGTTTGATGAAATAGTAGTTAATTATAAAATAATAAAAGATAATTATGAGTAATTACAAAATGCCCCATCAAGCAGTGCTCAGTCCTACAGCACTTCATGTAACTGTCACATAACTAAAATCCTAGGAGATGAAACAATCGCATCCACAGACACCAGAAAAACTGAATCATCCGAAAAATAAAAACTCATGCGTAGATAAAGATGTTTGGCACTTGAAAGTTTCTCTCTCTCTCTCTTT
>VZTA01023048.1:0-16430 GCA_013398855.1 Mohoua ochrocephala | reverse complement strand
AAGTCCTTCTCAGCAGAGCTGCTCTCACTCTGTTCATCCCCCAGCCTATGTTGGTACCGGGGGTTGCCCTGACCCAGGTGCAGCACTTTGCACTTGGTCTTGTTAAACCTCATGAGATTCCTAAAGATCCACTTCTCCAGCTTGTCCAGGTCCCTCTGTCCATCAGATGTGTCAACTGCACCACTCAGCTGGGTGTCATGTGCAAATTTGATGAGGGTGAACTTAATCCCTTTATTTTATTTTTAATGAACATATTAAATAATGCTGATCCCAACATGGACCCCTGAGGGACACCACTTGTCACTCATGTCTGTCAGGACTCCGAGGCATTGATCACCACCCTCTGGATGTGACCATCCAAGCAACTCCTTTCCCACCTCACAGTACACCCATTAAGTCCACCACTTCAATTTAGAGAGAAGGATGTTATGGGAGACCACATCAAAGGTGCTACAGACCTCTGTGTAAGACATCTGGAGCTCTTCCCCTACACACCGATACTCCGCTGTAGATTACCACTAGGTTGGTCCGACAGGACTTTCCCTTATTGAAGCCACGCTGGTTGTCTCGAATCACATCCCAGTATGGATCCTGGTGTGCATGATTAGGATTTCTTGCCTCGGAGACCACAACCTCTCTGTGAAAAGCACATACAAAATGAAAACAAAGCACTGATTACATAGCAGACAGATTTTAAAAACTCTCTATGCACATGTACACATTAATTAAACCAGAATGAATTTTTTGTAATTTTCACGGAACTTTTCAGTGAGAAGGAATCACACAGAAATGGTTGACTGGGGAAAACTTGTGCTGTTCTTCCTCTGTTGATTTGTTAAGCTCATCTCAGTCAGAGGCAAAAGCACATTTATTCAGGAGTGGCTTTATTGAAAGCAGTCAGTTTTCCTACCCACATGAACCATGTAGGGAGAAGAATGAAATCTTGAACAGTAGCGTTTGCTGCTTTGAAAACAAAGTTAAACTAGACAAAGACAGCTTTTAAATTTTCTTGCGCTACTTAATTTCTTTTTCTTTAATTTCTTCTTTCTCTTCCTTTTGTTCCTTTGTAGAATATTGTTGTTCACAGCAAATAAGTTTCCTCCTACCACACAGTGCCTGCATGAAGTACACTGTATCCACCCTGCTTTGTTTTGCAGCTTAAGTGTCAAGTAAATGATTTCCAAAACTCTTCAAAAATTTTAAAATTTAAATCTCATTAGACTCCACTGAAATTTTGAAATAACAACACAATTGTTGTTGAACAGGGCAATGCAGGAGCATCTGTTCATCTAGAGGTCATCCTAGGGAGCAGCCATGAAAAGTATTCACTGTTCAAGGGAAAAAACACATATCTGTGGAATTCTGAAAGCAACCAAAGATAACAATAATAGCACAGAAAACCTTTCCCCTGTGTTTTTGGAATTTTGGGTGAAAACAGAAATTGAGGTTGCTTTAGGAATTCCATTGAGGAAGATGCATGCCATTTAGTACACATTAACTAGCATAATTTCTTTTGCTATGGTAAGCTCGGGGTTTTATTATTGTTTGGGGGTTTTTTTGTTTTGGGTTTTTTTTTTTTTTTTTTGCGGGGGCGGGTTGGAGAGGGTTTTTTTGTTTGTTTGTTTTGTTTTTTCTTGGGTTTGGGTATTTTTTGTTGGGTTTGTGGTGGTGGTGGTGGTGGTTTGGTTTGGTTTGGTTTGGTTTTAGGTTTTTTTTTACCATGAGTTGGCCCTATAGTTTTACACAGCAGAAGAAGCTACTGACCTACTACAACTCAGTTCTGTGGTGCTGGGATGAAACCAATAGATGCTGTCTTCTAAAGCAAAACCTTCTATATGCGGGAGAAAGCAAAATAAGAGGACCAAAAGAGCCTCTTACATGCAAAAGTATCATGCTGTGTCTCCTGGGAGATCGAACAGCAGTGGCAAAGAACAGACCCTGAAGCAAGTGGTTTCCAAATAACTAATTTAGCAGAAAGCTATGAGTTTACCAGCAGTCTCTGTGGAAATGGACTAAACCCCTTGTAGTGCAGGTTTGCTGCTTACTCAGGGAGCTGTACCTGTGGAGCACAGTACCCTACATCCCAAGACTTTGCAAATGAAAAATTTTCTTCACTCCTGAGCTGTGTCATTACCTTTGTAGGTAGATTTATCCCCATGCTTTTTCTGAATCACTAACATATTGAATACCTTTTAAAATTATTATGCCGATTTTCCCATGAGCAAAACAAATGTGTTAAAATATCAGACTTGACCAAAGAACAGTGGTTTCATTTTGTGAAAACCCTCTGTGGAAGTTAAATGTATTTTGTAGTACACTGGCATGCAAACAAAAGCTTTCCAATTTATTTTCTATCACTGGAAAGGTATTGAATTATCACTTTTTAAACTGGCACATAAATTCCTACTTCATTATTACAATGGGAGGTGATGGCTGGGACACTGTCCAAAGATTCCAGTTCAAATCCCCCTTATGCCTGGTTTCCCAACACTTACAATGCTGGAGAATTTATCACTTCATTTTTCCCCTCACAATATGATTACTTTCAAAAGTCATGAACCTTACGGAAATATTTTTAACTTTGACATTATAGTACGTTTCAGCAAATTAGAGTTTCACTGAATAAGTTTCAACTAGCTGTAAGAAACATAGACATACTGATCACCACTCAAGGTGCCTTGATGGTTAAAACTTTGGATAGTGTTGAAAAACAGCAACAGATTTTTGTCTAAAAGTTAGAGATATACTTTCTGTTTTGTATACATAAATCTTTGCTCTGGAACGAGATGCAACGCAATTGCTGCCACGCTCTGTGTGTGTTGATTAAGCAGTGGCTTTGTTACTATGACTTAGTTAAACAATATGATAAATGCTGTCAAAAATATTGAAGTGAACCTTAAATTACTTTGAAGTATTCCATTGGCTTATGCAAACGTAAAAGCTTTGCTTTGCTATTCAGTCTGAATTGCTCAGCTCTGTACTTATACCTCCATATGTCTGGTGTTATACAGGCGACCAACCAACAGGTTGAATGATTAATGCCACCTTGTGGATTTTTACTAACTAGAGTTCTAGAGGTAGTAGAGATTAAGAGTGGGCAATGAGAAGTTTAATGGTCTTTAAGACTCCTTTCTCTTCTTTCAGTAGACCCTGCCATAAAACTGGGAACTGGCATTCAGAGTTATCCAAGGTCAACACTGGAAACTCTTTTTACATTTCAATCATGCCTACAAGCTTTAAGGGACCTGAAGAAAACTGCGCTGTAAATGTCATGCCAAAGAGGGAGGATATAAAGGTTGGCTTCTCATGGGGTAAGGATACTTTCTGGATGAAACCTCCCACTTGACCTAGGAATCCATCTTGTCTTCTGATCCCCATGGTAAATCCTGTTGAGTTGTCAGAAGGTCCAGTCCAATCCAGCTGTGTTATTCTTGGTTACATAGTAGTTTATAAGTCCTGTGTACCTGTAAATTGAGAAAGAATGAAAACAGGTTTTACACTGTCAAAATCATGGAATGAAATCACCACCCAATTTACAGTCAAGTGAATGAGTGAATGGTGATGGGGTGAAATTCCACAGCCAGACTCGGAAAGCAAAATCTGTGTCACTCACACAAGGCAAGGTAGAAATATAACTAGCAAATTCCAATTACTTTCCAGTGCTTTATTCAATAAATGGATATTCATTACATAGTATCTTGATGTACAAAGTAGAAGGTCAAATTTCAAAGCTTGTTCCAACATTTCTTGATTTGTGTACTATCTTTCTTTGTTTTTCTGGGCCTGAGTCTACAAACTTGTGCCCTAACCAAATCATGAACCTCTTCCAACCTCACATGAACAAGTTATGTTGTTTTCTGTGATCACAACTTAAAGCACTATCAAAAAGATCGGTGAACAATCAGGTTTCTTGGGTAAACCAAAATGCTTTCTAGAAGGTAGAGTGGGCAGGAGGTGACAGGTGGAAACTATGAGGAAATTAAGGGCTGAGGAGCAGAAATATGCCAAGGAGCCGTTCCTTAACTGGTGTCGCAGCTGTGGAGAAGCAGTCCTTGATCAATTTCCAGTGGAACCAGTTTACTGCAGCTACCTCTTGCCAAACAGCAATTGGTTGTCATTGCATTGAAATGGGCCAGGAGAACCTTGAGACCTCCTCAGCAACAGCTAAGTTTCAGCTGAAATATAGAGGAGCAGCCCCGTGCCAAGCAGTACTTCTACGGCTGCAATAACCAATATGCGCCTTGCAAATCTGCTGCCTTGCAGTGAAGGCATCCTTGTCTGATGAGTACCATAGAGGATCGTGGAATATCATAGATTGAAAGAGACCTCCAAGATTATCACATCTAACCATTTACCCAGCACTGCCAAACTCACCACTAAACCATGCCCCTGAGTGCTACACCTACATGTCTTTAAACACTTCCAGGAATGGTGACTCACCTGCTCCCCTGGGCAGACTGATTCAATGCATGAAAGCTGTAGCAATCAAAGAGCTCAGAAACCTGGGGCTGTTTCATAAACTGTGTGAACATGGAAGTAGCAAGCCTCTGGTATTTAGACAAACGAACATAAGGATCAGAGATTTTTCAAGATAAGGTCGTGGACTTGGGTCTGGGCCAAAGGTACAATATGGTCATGACCCACAGGCTTCTCAAGAGTGCAAATGGAAGAAGGAAATTATCCTACTTTACCTTATTGAGTAGTGGAATGCAACGCATTGCATCAGACTCATGAGACCAGAAAACATGTTGGAAGGATTATTTTTCCCTGTTACAAACATGAACAGTCTTCTCAGATTGTTGACATCACTTATTGCTAATTAGGTTAGGATGAAAAATGGTTTTGCACCAATCTTAGACTAAAATAGCATAGGAACAAGTTTGCTGAGTCCTCAGTAATCACTTAGAAATAGAAACAGTGATGTCACATGGATCAAGCTCTAGGTATATTGTTTTCTGGCCAAATCAACAAAAGCTCTGTGTTTACTTGACAGATTAGCACACATGCTCATATCAAAAAAACGTATCAAATCCAATAGAACCATGCTGAATCTAATTTATGTCCACTGAGTAATAAAGTTGTCAGGGAAACTGCCCAAAACTTGACCAAACACCGCTACTAATCCAAGACGCCAGTTTCTTTCAGGTGAAATTGAAGAAATACAAATGGAAAATGTAAGATTCCCTTTTGTCTAACTTCTTGCAGCCAATGAAGGCTGAGAAAAATCTCTCTTAAAGCCCATAAATGTGTATTAAGTTTATTATCGATACTTAGTGGCCATGAATCCTTTTTCTGTGATGAATGCCCAGGTGAATTTCAATAGTTTAGTTTTTGTAGTTGTAAAAGGCAAAAAGTTTCAGTGCTGCTGTCTACAAGAGTTATGTGATACAGATTCTACAGCAAGTGCTGTGTCCCACGGTGTGCTATGTCCCAAGATATACTGATGCAATCTTCACAGAAACACTTTCAAAATTGCAATTGCATTGCAGGAACTTTGTAAGGAATTGAGTTATATATTAGAGTATTGTAATATAGAATTTTGATTAGAATGTATTATAGTCAGGTAAAATTTACATAAACCTGTAGTTTAACAAGGCAAAGCTATTGATGTGCTTTTTCAAATCATGTGTTACCCGTATAGTTCAGAAAAGTTTGGTCAGCAACTGCATGGTAACACAAATTCAATCTTAAAAATAACAATAGGATCGAGAAAATTTCTATTTGGTTAGGAATATTTTCTATATTTTTAATGAAATTCAGATCTGTGCCATTATGACACCCAGGTCTTGCCATAACAGCTCTTCTATTCAATATCTGTAGCTGCCACGCTTTGTGAAAACTGACCACTGGACTGGGTTTTGGAATGCAGAGAGAAATGTGTTACATGTACAAAATCAATGTTAACAGAAACTAAGCCATCACTTCTCAGAAAGGCAAGTAAATGGTGTATCAGATTTGTGCTGGAGTGACCAATTCTGCCTCAGAGTTAAGCACCTGTGTGGGGGTTATGAGGATTAATGGTACTAGAAGGCTGCACTCAAGAGTATTGCTGGTGACATATCTTCTATTTGAGACTACTTACCATAGAAAGTACAGTTCAGGGGTTTAAATGATCCGTACACATATAGTCATTGAGTGTATGTCACTTGGGTGTGAAAAAGTGTGATGGGTCCCTTCTCTGCCAGTTCAGAGATTATGTGAGTTGCTCCCAACCCAAGCTTTGTGATCTCATCTGTTTAGTGCAAGGTGTAACAGTTTGCTCACAGCTCTACAGATCCCTGTTTCAATCTATGGTATGTCAATGAAAATGCTGGTTGTCAGTTTTCCTGTTACTGTCTTTTACCTGACATTGTTAGATCAGTTCAAGGCTGGTCTGAATATCATGGAATCATAGAAGGGTTTGGGTTGGCAGGGACCTTAGAGATCTTCTAGTTCCAAGGCCCTTGCCGTGGGCAGAGACACATTCTACTAGCCCAGGCTGCTCAGAGCTTCATCCAAACTAGCCTTGAAAAGACCAAGAAATATGTTGGGGTATCTTCTGCTCTCAGTTAATCAGTAATAAAATACTTCTCATATTTAAAGAATTAAATTGCTTCACTTTTGCCTTACTTTATAGCTTTTAAAATATTTAATCTTCTTAAAATCCCTTTCTTATCAGTGGTTTAAGTTTCTTCTTATCTCCCAACTTGAACAATGCTAAATAGCAGAGACATGCTACTGTGCTACATGTCTGTTTCTAAAACTTAGGTACAGATCCTGCTTTTCTCATTCTGTCATTATAATTTTTTTGCTAATGAATGAAAAAGGTAACAAATTTGCACAAAAATAAATGCAGCAGAGACATTCCAGGAAAATTATTTGTTTTCCTGCAATAGTATTTTGAAAGTTACGTTAGATCAGAAAAATGCAATGCTTATCTCTCCAGAGCTTTGGGTCTGACATTTTTTCCATGCTTATATCTCTAACATATTTTCATCTCACACCTGCCCCTGGCATCAGATTACTTCCTGCTCCAGAGACCACTGAGTGATACCTTCCGTGTTCTTCTTATGCGATCAGGTGTCAGCTTGCTCGTAACAGCCAGAAAGACAGTGCTGGTGTTACTATATGAACAATAATTTTTACTTATGAGCCCTGTCTTGTGTGCAGAAGAGCATGTTCCTACACCTCTAACAAAGCCAGTCACTCTCAAAGAGCATAAAAAGTAACAATGAGAATAACAAGAACTGGAGTTATTTCACAGAGCTTTACAATTCTAAGTTCTCCTTTTTGCATATAGTTAACTGCTACTTCCTCGGGTTGGTCCCACGCCTGCTGAATCCTGTCCAAAGTAATATACCACTCTTATTTAAACAACCTGAATTTCTTTCTGTTTCCTTTCCCTTCCCTCAAGAGACAACTCTCCATCATTTTACACCAGAAGTCCTTTTGAATGCAAATCACAGGTTCACTGATTTGCCTGAAAAACTGGAAGCGCTATGGTGCTTGCTTGTCTTCTCTTTCTGCATCATATTTTCTTATAGGACCATGCATACATAAGATTTGAATTTAACCAATATTCCAAGTTGAAATAAAGTAAGACTTTAGAGTGGAAAAACTGCAGATGTCATTCAGTGGAAGACCACTCCAGCCTGTACCTCCTCAGTATAGTATTAGATTACAAATACAGTAGTATACAATGAAAAGTTTTATTTTAAGGAAAAGAAGAGTTGGAAAGAAAATTTAAATGAGTTTACTTCTATATGGATGTTGGATTTCTGTTCATGATATATACAGTTCCTCTCTTTTAGGCAAAAGCAGGTTATCTGAACAATGTTCAGAAATTGAATGAGAGACTGACTATTCTCACTCTCACTCAGCAATTTGCTCAGTTAACCTGGTCTCACTCCCTCATTTACTTGCTAATCCCTTATTTCACCAAGTCTATTATTGGACTGTCGTCTCAGTCCATGGGTAGAAATCAGCTTCACAAAGAGTCATAGTCATAGACAGTGCTCCTCTTCTGCAGAAAGTTAATGACCCTGAAACTCTACAGGCAGATGGCGTCACACCGGTCACTAATCCACTTCTGGCAAAGCCAGCTGCAAAAGGTCACTTGAGGTCACCTGGCCAACTTTGCCAGAAGTGTGTTAAAGAGAAATGTTCCCGCCTGCTGGCAGAGAAATGAGGGCAGTAACCTTCAGGTGGTAGACAGTGACAGGGAGCCAGAACGCTTAAAGTCTTCAGCTGGCAAGGTTAGTGCACGTAAAACTTCTGCGTGCGGCTCTGTGCAACCCCGAGTCACTTCGGTGGAGTTACTTGGCTCTCATCAGTACATCTCCAGTTTGACCTGGAGCCCTTTTAGTTGAATTGTAAAGTAAATAAATTACTTGTGACTACTGTAACTGTAACACTGAACAGCAGTGATAACAGTCAGATTAGTCACAAGAATTATTCCTATCATAGTGAGAGAATATCAATGGGCAAATTTAAAAAACTCCGAAGTTTGTTTTGGATGAAGCTTTTACAAGAACAGTCTTTGTTCTGAGATTTCTGGTGTTTTCAGTTTCCACTTGACCTATTTTTCTTAACTCGCTCTCTGAACAAAAATTATTGAGATTGAGACCTACTAACAGAATAACAGAGTCTAAACCACATAGCTTTACTATTCAGCAGCTGCTGCCATATGATGATAGCACTTATAACCAATAGGAAGATCTTTGAATAAATCTGTTCCATAATATGTCTAGAAATTGCTAACAAGACTATAGTTATTTAACACACGCTTTATTTTGAAACACTCCTTCAGATGAAATCAGAGAGGCTTATACCTGTAATGCAACTACAGAGTGTTTTCAAAGCGCTGGGTTTCTATGTTGCTTAAGGTTCATAGAAAAGCTATTGTTTGCTTCTCCAAGCCTGTATATGCAAAAAAAAAGGTATTTCCTTTACTCTACTGGGCCCTAGATAATTAAATGGACTAATTTGACTAATTTAATTAGTTACTATAAAGCATATGCATTACAACATGCCACCTGTGGCTTGGTGGGGGACTCATGGGGATGCAGTTCCATGGCCTGTAGTAGGCAGACTAGGTGTATGTAGCAATCTTTTCTGACTGAAACCAGAATACAACTCCACATGTTCTTAGGATGAGAAGAGTGAAGATCCATCACCAGCACAAGGTTTTGCAATTGTCTGCACTCTCTAACCTTGCTCCAGCAATCAGCCCAGTGGAAGGTGGTCAAAACAGCTCTGATAACATCAGTTTAAAGCCAGTATTTGCTTATGACAGATGAGGAACAGAAAAAAAAGAAAAGTCATTTGTCTGATCTAAGGTTTTTGCATTTGCCTTTGTATCAAACCAAAACCAGGGCCCCAATTCAACAGAGTACCCTTCAAGAAGAGTCTTAGAGCCTCTAACCATTAACATTCTTTCTTTCTCTCCTCCCACACCCTTGGCTTCCTCTGCAGCCAGCAGGGTTTCAATGACCTGGAAGGCCATGGACATTTTCTGCTGGAGTGGGCCCCAAATTTTGAAATATATTTATGCAAGAGTATCAATCATGTAATTCAATAGAGGTCAAATACCTTGCAAGTTTTTTTTAATTTTTTTTTGTGTGTGTTTCCATATAATTGAAAGAATATGTTTGCTAACTTTACTAAATCTCTCATTCTAACACACAGTACTATGTTACAGTATTAAGGCCATCTGTATTTGTATATATTCCATACCAAGGAATGTCAAGTTCACAGAGTTAAACTCTAATGTAAATGCCAGAGTTTAGATCCTATGAATAATCCAGCACGTCTAGGCAACATGTTTCTCCTGAATTATCTCACCACACAGTATCCTTCAAACAATACTATATTGTGTTGTACAATAAAGTATATTGTTCTACATCTTTATATGAAAATATATTACTTAAAAAAATTTATTGCTCTCCTTCTTTCCAAATTACACTTACTTAATAGTCCATAGTACACTTAGCACAACCTATCTGTTGGCTAAGGCAAATATTTACAAAACTGGATTGCTAAAATGACCCTGTTATGTAGACAATGCCTTATTTGCAAAGCTCTAAACTTCTACAACTGCCACAGGAATATTTTTTTTCTATCTTAGTTCAAGGGGCAATGAACCTCAAGATATGTGTTAGACATAAGTCTTGCAATGGATTACCATATGAGGTCTCATGGTACATGCCATTATACCCAATGTCCGTAAATTTTGACATTTAAAATCCATGGATATGTTACCTGAAGTTTCCTTCAAAAAGTTTTCAGAACTACTTTAACCTAACACTGTATCTGTAACTCTACTTTGGGAAAGAAATTCTGTGACAGGTCTTATATAGAAGCCAGAAAATTTAGGATTGCCCTTAAAGAAATTAAAGTAGTGTCTTTCCATGGGGAGAAATTCAAATGCAAACACGACTTTGGAGTCTTTTTAAAGAAGCTGGGGCATGATATTAAACCCCAAGTTTTATGCCAATCCCCCACCATTTGATTCCTGTGGGTGGAGGTCTATTTTGTGCAACTACTTTAGTGAATTTTTATTTCGACCTTTTAAGGGATATATGTGTACCCCACAGGCATTGCTTTATGGCAGGTTCCCAAATCACAGTGGGAAAAGAGCCAGGGCTTAAACAATACTCATCTACATTTGGGGAGGAAGTAAAAAAGGGATCCGTGCAGTTGCATAATCAGATAATATGACTGAAGAACAAGTGTCACACTCATTGATGGTATCATTTTTCTAACTTCCTCTTACCTGACTAAATCAGCACCTCGCCATAAGAAAGAAAAATATAGAGCACAGCTCATTAGGTTTCTATTCTAGTCCCCTGGATCTGAAGGCAGCTGTAATGTTTAGACATACAGAGTTAAAATAAAGGAAGCCTTGTGTGTAGAGCTTAGACACTGACAAAAGCCAGCAAGTTCACAATATATTTGAAGCAAATTAATTCTACCTTTTGTTCAGTGAAAATTTTGATATTCTGCTTCTGGTTATTTCATACTTGAATTGTAATTTTTTTTTTGCAGTTTCAATAGAGGTTCAGATGCCTAAATCAAGACAAATACAGAATGAAAATATGACCTTTGCCCCAAGATTTTTATGATCTAACTATGAAAAAAGCAAACTGTAAAGAACAAAGAAGATGAACAATGAAACAACGGGATAGATATTAGTCATCCTTGTAGACAATGAGCTGCCAAGCTTTTGTAGGTATTGGGATAAAACAGGAGGGATTCTAGGCAATGAAGCTATATTTTTACACTGTAAATCTCATTTAATGCTGGCTTAATCAGCAAGGAAAGACTTTTTGGAACCTTATACAAAAATGAAAACAATGATCACTTCCTATTAGAGTTTACATGTGCCCCGTTTAAGTGCCTGATATTTTACTTCTCTGAGTGGAAAACTCTGTGTTACATATTTTAGATTGAACTGTTCTGTTTAATGATACATTTGAAGGGACAATAAGACACACAAGGAGAATTGTTTCTGTCTAAGATTTTGTAAGGTTTTCCAGTAGTCTTCAGCAGCTCTTTAAAGTTCAGTCCAGGTTAAAAGTCGTATAGCTCCTTTCACCGTTCAAAGGAAGGCAAATCCCTGTGCCAGGGCAGAAATTACTTGCTCAGATGTACAATTGACTTATCTCCACCCAAATATTTCAATGCCTGGAGGCTTACTACAGATGTTCTTTTTTTGTTCATTGAATGTTTTGCAGCCAAGGCACTCATTCGGCTGCGGGAAGAAATTGTCAGTCCGTGAAAAAGACACAGAGAAAAATCAGGCTGTAGTAAAGAAAAAATCCTAAACTGGCTCATGACTGTAGATTGCAGAACCCAAATAAATTTTAGTCTGGTGAAGGGATCTTAACTGCGCACTGGAATCCCATTAGTGACTGGACTACTGACCGATTAACATAGGATTCAATTCTGGTCTTGCATTTTTCTGACTTGAAGGAGACTTCTATAGAAATTAAACGGGTAAAAAGATGTTAATAAATATTCTATGTATTTAGTCCTCTCATGCCAAATAAAAGAAAAATGACCATTTTCTAGAATGTGCGCTGGTTTTAAAGACCCTGTAAATAATTTATTCAATTACATCAGAAGCAAGCAGTGGGATGACACTCACATATATAGCCAGACAGGAAACGTGTACTGATTCCTTCAATTTCAGATGTGCTCCACTGGTTGTTGAAAAGAGAGAAGGCTTTAAAAATACTGTGAGTCCATTCTTTTTATTGCATTGATCCTTGTGGCTCATATGAAGCAATCTCCTGGGTCTCCTAGGATCAAAGAGTTGTCCTTCTGTTAATAGCTGCCAGAGCTACCAGGATCAACAGGAGAGCAGCAGCAACCTTGTCAGCTTCTCACATGAAAATGAAGAAAATTAAACTATCCTAGTCGTAAAGGATTATGGAAGATTGGATACATTTTCTATACTTGTAGGGTTTTTGTTTTGTTTTTTGGGTTTTTTTCGTGGGAATGAAACAATCTTTTGGATACATCTTTATTTGGGTACTTCCACATTTGGGTAGGGAAGTGGTCACAGCACCAAGACTGACAGAGTTCAAGAAGTGTTTGGACAATGCTGTCGGGCACACGATGTGACTCTTGGGGATGGTGCTGTGCAGGGCCAGGAGCTGGACTTCGATGGTCCTTGTGGGTCCCTTTCAACACAGGATATTCTGTGATTCTACATTTCAGGTTGACACAATGCACAATGCAATCTTACATTTTTTTCATAACTGGTGTTTGCATTGGCTAGTGTTTTTCCCTCTCTGTGCTACAATTCTTGACATCATGTTGCAATTTTGGGTAGAAGGGCCAAATGTTCTAGCAGCCAGCTTAATGTTGTGTGTTATTGAGATACGGTGAGGGTTTGGCCAGGAATTGCAGTTCCTAGATTCCCTTCTAATTCTTTTGGTGTAAATTACCGGGGCAGATTGGAAAACAGGGCAGACCTAACCAGCCAATAACAACATAAAAAACTAATTTAAAGAAAAGACTGCTTTTCCATACATGAAAATCAGTGAAACCTCTGAAAGATGTGGTATTTCATTAATTTGTTTTAGGACTAAACACTCAGTGCTGTAGGATTCCCTTCTTACATGCCTGTATCCTTCAGTCTCCTGCCAGCTATATGTATTGCACACCTCTTGACAGTAAAGAACTGCTTTCATTACAAACATATTTAATATTTTCCAAGGTTCTGGGAGAGGATCTAAACTCCTCTTTCAAATTGTTTTCATAGATAGAACACTATTTTAGAAAGCGGAGTCTCCTTAATTTTTATTAGTTTATTAATTTTATTAATTTATTATTAAACTTAGGATATAGAATTGAATGCTTCTAACAAAATCTCAATTATCATCAGAAAAAAAATACTAAAACGAAAAAACGCTTGCTTTTAACTATAGCCTCCATCTTAACCTGGGAAGCCTGCAGGTTTACGGTTCTAGTCCTGCTTTTTTTTTTTTTTTAGAAGTGTGAAAACTCTTGTGTGAGTAGTTTTCTCAGGCCCTTGTTCTCCTCTCAGAACAGGCAGCTGGTGCTGGTCCTGCTGCTCCATTTAAAAGGGCGTTCACACCTCCATGACCTCATACTAACTTCTTGCTGTTTCTTCCTCTGTGCCTCAAGAGGCTAGGCTAATGTCAAGAACTACAGCCAAGAACCTCTTAATATTCAGTTGCAACATCTACCCTCTTAGCTTGTAGATTTCCTCTCACTTCTAAAATTTCTCCCAAATAAACTATTCTTCCAAATTCCATATGCTCCCTTAATTTTGAGCATATGAGTAAAGTCACTAGGTTCAACTTCTNCAACTTCTATTACTTATGGCAGTTGTGAAGGGTGGTTTAAAGAAAATCAACACTGTGGACTCTTTGCACTGCTTTTGCTCAGTTTCAGCCATTCCAGGATCCCAAGGATCAAGTTTTTCCTCATTCAACATTTTCCAGAAAATAAGGAGAAAATTAATGTTTTCATAAATTTGTGTTTGTGCATTCATCTTCAGCACAGATGTCAGTTTCTCTTGCTACTGTGCTATTTTTTGTAGCAATTAAACTATAAAGCAAAAGGATTTTAGTTACTCCATGGAGCTCAAAAGCATATGGGGACAAAGTGAATCTCTTTGCAGTGAAGAAAAAATAGTAATTTATGCCGCAGTAACTTTTTTTTCCAGTAATAACTTAGGGTAGATGCAGTAACTTGTATTCTGTTTTCCTTTACCTCGTGTTAATTTTCTATTTTAAAAAAATTATTTGGAAACAAGTTAAATAAACACGTTGACCAGCCAGGAGGGTTTCAGTGTTTCTGCTGACACTGGCACAGAGAAGAAAAATGGAAAAACTAAATAAGGCTTGACTCTTACCGAAGCAGCACAAAGTAATAAAAGTTTTCTCCAGTGCAGTGTTTGACATATACACAAATCAAGGAATCACAGAACAGGCTGAGTTGGAAGGCACCCAGAAGGGTCCTTGGTGAATGGCCCATACAGGGATCAAACCCCTGACCCTGGTGTGATCAGCACCACGCTCGGACCAACTGAGCTAGGAAGGACAATATGGTCATCCATACACACTGTGGAGAACCATGATTTCGGCTACAGACACTGACTTTACATAGAAAAAGGACAGCTAAGGGTTAGTGGCAATGAAAATTTTATTCTCTAATATTTTGCTTCTTTTCCTTTGTCTCAAAGTGCTTGAGATCAGCAAGCTGAAACATGAAGAGGAAACAGGATTTGCTCTGTGCATCGCACTAGAAGACAAGTTACTACAATACCACTGGGCCACACTTAGAAGAGAAAGCTAAAATCATGGCAGTTTCATTTGTGACTAAGTAAATGGCTTCCCTGATGAACAGATTGACCCAAACAATCTTACTCCACTGTAGAGCAAAGAGAATCACATAAGCAATGTCCCCATCTGCTCTTGCCTGCCTGAGGACTATGGGCTCTGCACATTCACTTCAACTCAGCCTTCATACCTTTCTGTCCTCTCATCTGGTTTCATGTCTTTTCATTGCAAAATAGTGAGGCCTTGAGCTTGACATAGTTGTTAGTGAAAACATATGCTGATTCAAGTTGTTTACATTAAGCTGTCAGAAAATACTCAATATCATGGTTAGTCTGTGAGCTGTTTGGAACAGTGATTGCTCCTATTTCAGTGTGCCAGAAGTTCATAATAGGATATTGTATCTTTGAAAACTGCGTCTCTGACTTTTTGAATTAGAGGGAAGCCACACACCTCTCAAAAAAAGCTTTTTTTCCACCTTCCAAGTCAGTACTATGCTATATGAATATTTCATGTCTTTCAGAAACATATCCACATATTAAAGCATGTCCATTATTTCTTTTTGAACAAAGTTCCTGCACTTTGCCACACACCCCCTAACAGCTCTTTCTAGAACAGCTCTCCCCCACCGCAGGGTTCTCAGGTTGCCTGCCATGACAGTGTTACATAAATGTATATTAGTACACTTCTCCTGTACACTCTGCAAAACAACAAAAAACTAATAAACAGATATTACTATTGACTTTTGCAATCAAACTTTCCTCCATGCTCATTCCCCTTGCCATCATCAGATTACAGGGGTGGACTGGTGTGTTTTGCTGGAAATTACTTTGAGAGGATCTGTTCTTAAAAGTTATTGTGCAGCAGATAAACATGAACTGAAAAGAATATTAACAACCTTGTTCTTGATGAATTGTTTTACAATTTCAAGAAACTCATTCTTCCATCAGCTATGCATTTATTTTTCCCCCAGTGCTCCCTTGGGGGATTCACTGCCTGTAATTGTATGTGTCCCTGTTTATCTTGTTAGCCTATATGTATTTTAAATCTGTAGCAAGACAGACTAAATTTGTCAGCATGGTAGAGATTTCAATATTGTAAAGGGTTTGAGTGAGTTGTCTATGCACAGATAGCTAGTAACACTTCCCAAAGTATTTGAATTATCTACATGACTTTGGCAGGTATGCATGAAGACCTCTAAAGACCTTGCAGACTTTTTATTTACTGAGGCAGCTAGTATCCCTTTGATATATAAAATAATACTCGATACCTGTGTATGGGCAGTTTATTCAAGTCCTGCATGTCCACAGATAAATGTGGAAGCTTGGACACAGTGCACACGTAGATATTTTTCTGTGAGCATTTGAGATTCCTTAACCTTGAAGTGAAACTCCCACAAAATTTCTATAAATTTCACAAAAATATTTTGCTGTCTAGAGTGCAGGTTAAAGCTTCACCTCTACCTAGACTGGGGTGCAGAGAGCAAATATATCGAATCATCCACCCTCCTGTGTGGATTATATGCTGTCATGTTAAGGATAGATCATATAATCATAAACTCATGGAATCATGGAGTCACTTGTGCTGAAAGGGACCTTAAGGCTCATCAAGTTCTAAGCCCCCTGCTGTGGGCAGGGA
>VZTA01023047.1:701949-726765 GCA_013398855.1 Mohoua ochrocephala | reverse complement strand
ATAAAATAAAATAAAATATTGCATTTGGGACAATGCACTGAAATCAAAACTTGGTCTAGGAAACAAGATAAATGCAGTTATGCTTGCTGAGTATTTACAAGAGTATTATCACAGTCTTCCAGCAGCATCTGCTTGTTTATTTTTTAAAAATACCAACAATGTAGCAGGACTTTACTTGCCATAAATTCCATCTGCTGTACATATTTTGAGTGTTGTCATTTCACATAGATATTTGTCAGCATGATAATTAGAGCTGATGCATTGACACACAGGACAGTAGTTTAACTCTTCTTAATCAGTTTGATACTATGGAATATTTTCTTTATTATTATGTCTACATGCCCTTTCTTCTGATTACTTTTTCTAGTAATTACTATTGTTTTATGTGATAGATGCATTTGAAATATGTGTATATTTTAAGTGGAGTGACTACAGGGCTATTTAAAAAATAAGAAAAACAAGCAATTTATCTCTTTAACCCTCAGACCATAAAAGATCTTTATCCTCTTGTATTTGAGTAATGAGCTACATTCCTAAAATATGAAGGAACTTAGAAATAAGGATGTCTCTGGATACATTAGTTGCAATAAAACATCTTACCTATCCTGGATCTTTTCTTCCCATTCAAATTTTGTTAGGAAAATTAATGGGAAAAATCGTTCAACATTTGTAATGGTAGGAAGCTGTCCTGCAAGTACCAACATGCCTGAAATGACAACATTCTGTTGCAGAAATGCTGTTGGTCCGAGGTTATTTCCTCTGCCCATTTACCATTGCTGCAGATAGACACTTATAATTTTCCACGAGCACTTGAGAGACTTATGTCCCACGTACCATTTTTACTAGTCATGCAGATACCAAAATCCCAGTAATTGCTTTGATGCCTAAATTCCATTAGCATTCAGACACCTTTTATCCTGCCTATAAAACTGTTTATGGAATGAAGAATAGAGTACTTCAGAAATCATACTTTATTCCTGACCCACACGCTTCACTCATCGCTGACAAAAACCAGAAATAACAGTGAGAATATCCTTTCTTAATGAAGTAGACACATAAAATCTCTTACGGTGGTACTATCTACTGCTAAAACCCAGAAATATTTTCTTGAAGCAGAGCAAAAAGTTAGAAACAAAACAGTATTTTCCAAAAATCAAAACAAAACAAAAAACCCCAAGCAAATAAAAATAAAAACCTCAAAGACAAACAAACAAAAAAAAAAAAACAACCACACAAAACAAAGCAAACACCCAACAACGCCACCAAAAAAACCAAGCTAACAACCAAATAAAAAGCCCCACTCTTAAAACAAAAGAGGAGTAATTGGTCCCTTGGATGAATCATTAGGCTGCTCTGTGTTATTTCCTTTGCTCTTTCATATGACACAGAGAAAAACAGAGGCAAAAAGTGTAGCTCACTGTTTATCTGGGCCTTTAAGAATTTAGAGCCTTCTTTTATCCATTTTTCTCAGGGCAAACTGCATTATCATTACTGTTTCTGTTTTTCACATAGAACAGAGTAGCTGTCAGATTCCAGCAGTCATACACAGGCCTGCGTTAAACTACAGCAGGGGGTGTTTTTTGCCCCACATACTGACTCCTGTCTGCATCCAACGCCGATGTCTACACCCCTTCTCTTCCTCCAGCTTAAGAGTCACTTAACTGAAGGGCGGAAATAACTCATCAAATGTGTTTTGGAGGAAAGCAACGAAATTCACCCTTTTGCTAAGCAGGGGTGGAAGCAGTGAAGAACGATTGAAGCTGCATAAAAAANAAAAAAAAAAAAAAAAGCCTGCTCTGGAGAGGGGGAAAGAGCAGGAGGAATGGAGAGAGCAGATGACTAATGAGATAATGAGCCTCCCCCAAACCTGCCCACCAGCCCGTTCAGAACTGTATCGTGTCCCTCCCCAATGGCAGCCTCCTGCTTGTATGAAACTAAATGCAGTTTAGAGAGAATAACAGTGTGTTTGTTGTATATTATTGTTGTATTTGTTGTTGCAGGGGATGCCGGGCACAGACGGAAAACCAGGCTTTCCTGGCATTGCTGGGCATCCCGGAGAAGTGGTGAGTTGGGTTACCATCATCTGTGATTACCTAACACACACTGGCTCCCAAACCTACCTCTTAAGGATCAGTAGGAGCCCTACCAGTACTTGCTAGCAGAGTGTGAAGAGCTGGGGCTGTGTTTGTCCTGCTTAACCTGGAGCAGTTACCTCAGACACCAAACACAGGAGCAGGGTATCCCTTGCCCACGCCTCCCTCATCAGTCAGAAGACTTACGGGCATCTCCAGAGGCTGGTTCTGATTCCTCAATGCTCCCTCTGCTTTTAATTATTCAGAAATCAGCCCTGCCTTTAATTAGAGGAACGCCAGTAGGCTCATAGGTGACTTTAATGTATTTCTCATGCTTAAGACCCTCGAGGATTACAGCGTGCTTTCCTCGGGAAGTCCCACAGCTCGTCCCCTGGCGCCTTCCTCTCACTTGTGCCAGACAAACTGTCTGCATTTCCAGCACAGGGAGTTCTACAGAGGGGCTGATCAAGCTTAGAAATCAGCTGCCTGAAAGATGACAGCTTAGCTCCCCTGTCTTCTCCTATCTGGTCCCCTGGGAAATCCCAGGCACAACTGATGTGGTTGATGCCGGAAGAAGACAGCACAGCCAGGGATGGCTGATTTCAGTGCAGTGAAGTGCAGTTCACTGAATTAATTCCCAGATAATGAAATGTTTTGTGCCCATTTGCTTCTAGTCATCTGTGGACTCTGTCAAAAATTCTGGGAAATACTTTTAAACATCAAATCCTCAGAAGACCTGAGTTGAAACCAGTTGGCCTCATGTGTGTTTTGAGAGAGCTGGGGATTGATCGTCCTGTACATGCAATCCACTGCTGTGCTTTTTGAGAAGCAAGGGAGAGCAAATTTCCTAATTTCCCCTTTTAAATCACTTATGCTCTTTTTTTTTATCACCTGCAGGGTCCAAAAGGGGAGAAGGGTGACCCAGGACCTCGGGTGAGATTGTGTGGATTTCATTCCTTTCAAAAAACCTATGCGAAACGTAGCGCTTAGTATATGGGTTTTCCACATGCAATGCTTTTGAAACAGGGTGAACCAGGACAGGACGGGAACAGTATTGTGGGACCGCCTGGACCACCAGGACCACCAGGACCAGTCATAGCAATACCTGAGGTAAGTGTGTAAATCAAGCATTGAGGTCTGTAACTCCCTTAACAGAGAAGAGGGCACAAGTGGTTAACACACTGGCAATTCTGCTGCTCATATCCAGGTCATAAGTCTACTCCTCAAAACAAAAGAATCTCAAAATGTCTCTGTATGAAATGGATTTGTTTTGAAAATATTACATTGGAAGAAAGTGGGTAAAGAGCTTACCCACAAGAGTTAGGAGGTCATATTGAGCACCTCGCACAAGCTCTTTAGGTGATCCTGCAGGAGTTGTGAACATCAAATAAAAATCAACAGAGAAATACAAAACTGGGGATATTTAACAAAGCAAAGCACCCAAGGCACAGCAGTATGTGGGGGAGAGACATGTTCCCTGACAGTTGTCCGCTACACAAACCAGAGCACTGACTCCTTTGTGGAAACAACAAAGGGTAAAATACTAGAAGCTCATAAAAACTCTCCAGTATGCTTTAGATGCAGGTATATTTTCAGTTAGTTTTGCTGTGTGAACATCAGCCTTTGCAAAAACAGTAGTATTTGCAGTAATGAAGGCTGGAGATTAGGATGAATCCCACTTGGAGCTGACAACAAAAATCCTAATAGTTGGCTTGGTATGGCATTAAGATCTGGAGAAACTGTGAGTGGCTGCAGGAAACTTCACCTCTGAGAGGTGGAGGTGCCTAAAACAGCCAGACATGTCCAAAGGAATGCATGTGAGGGCAATAAGAAGTGTTTTGGAATTGCAAGAAGAGAAAAGGCCCAGCTGAGAAATCTGTATTAGGGGGAGCTTGGCACCATCGTTATCATCAAGCTGAATTACACATAAACTTTTTTGACTGAAACAACTAGGCTTTCACTTAGGCTTCTGCTACTAATAGAAAATATAGCATTAATTTGCATCCCATAGGCCACATCACCCGTCTCAACAGAATGTTTTTTTCTTTACTGAATTTACTGGGAATCCACACAGAATACTAGGATCTTGGATCCTGAGTCTTGGATGAGCAGAATTATAGATTCACAGAAATGTTGGCTGCGTGAAGATCTCGTTCAAAGTCCTGCTCATAGTGGGACTGTCAGCAGCTCTACACTTTAATACAATTCTGTTGGAGTTTCTGGGGAACTGCTCGACAGCTGTGATAGAAATGCTGATGTAAAACTCATGTTCTTTCTCACAGCCCTGCCACGGTGCCACTGTGGTGTCTTAACTCGTATCAGTGACTAAACAGCTCTGTTTGCAGTAAAAATGAACCTTAAAGTGTTGCTCCATAGCTCATTAATGCTTGAAAAAAACCACCATCAGAGCCTCAGAGGGAGGACGGTATATATAAGGAATGTAAAAAGATTATGGAAACTGACATAAACTAATGACAATTGTTTGCTGGAGGCTGCATGGCTCCCTACATGCACTAGTCATAGTCCACCCATGTGTCTAGCACACAGCTATGTCTGAAGAAACCTAAAGTGCATCCTCTGAATCCTCCAGATCCCTGTATGAACTACTTTTACCATGTATTACAGAAATGTATAGAGCCTGGTAGAAGCTGTATTGCATCAGGTGTATTCAAAATCCATACAGAAACCCATTTCCTTCTCTAAGTACTTCTGGGTTTTAGAAGTAAGCTCTTTTAAAAAATTGAGAGCATAATATGTATGGCTTTACAGACATTTGTAGTATACGTGTTCTGGGGAGGCACAGCAAGAGCTGTCAAATCCTCTGTTTTGTTAATCAGAAGATTTCTCCGAGGACTTGGTGTACTGGATTTTGATACAGTTAATTAAACATGTGTGGAAGTATATGTCACTATGTACGACATTGAATTCTTCCTATTTCACAAATATTTGTGTAACAGGACATTTGCTTGCAATACATTTGCTGAGATAGACATTAAATTATCCAAGCGCTTTGTGTTGACTCAGTCTCTCATCTTTCGTAGTAAGCTTCAAATATGGAAAAGAACTATTGCAAGCAGACCTATCAATTGCAGTTGGAATTGCAGAACTAAAATAAATAACACTGCCAGCTGTTGTAATGTGGATATTGGCTTGATGTGTGTAGAGCAGCAGAGATCAGTGATCCGAATGAACCACAGGGCACTTGGAGAGATCACTCCCCAGGTCAGGGTCATTTAGTTCATTCATTTAACCATTGTGTAGCCAAGGACAATACTTCTTGGGCTACAGACTTCCAGTGGACTGATCCATCAGAGTTGGAAGGAAATTTTCTTAAGAAGGGCTATGCGGCTACAACTAAACAGACTTAATTCTGCTTGCTGAAAATAAAAGGAAATAAAGAGTCTGAGCGGTTTCAGCACTATTGAAATATTTAGACCTGACATGGACAGCTGTGGCTCAGGGCCAGGCCTCACCAGTATCTGGCTGATAGCACATTGATTGAGCTGCACTGAAAAGTGGACCTTGGTTTCCTTCTCATTTAACCTGGACCCTATGTGAATGAAGGGGATTTGGTTCCTTCAAGAACCACTTCTCATACCATGAAAATACATGTTAGGGTAAAACTGAGGTCTGCAGTGGAACCTATCTATTTCCAGGCTTCAGCAGTTCTGACCAGCACTGTGGGTCTCAGAGGCTTCCTGTCCTTGCTGCCTCCTCTGTTGCCTCCTGTGATTGATCAGGAAGTCTGCTCTGACCTGTCCTGTTTAAAAAAAACAGTATCCCTCTGTTTGCTGCCGTTTGATATTCCAAAACACTAAAATCAATATTTCTCATCCTATATTGGCTATTTCACTCTTTTGGAGCATAGTCACTGATACTTGGTGCATTTTCATGAATGGAATCATGATAACCTGAAAACCATAATATTTGTTGCTATGATTTTATCGCACAAATTTAGTTGGGTATAGTACAGAAGTAGTTTTGAATAGAGAAATGTTATTGGATTTAAATTTCAAACTTTTAAACCTTTATCTTTGGCTGCCACTATTCACCCATAGTTTAGGTACAAGAAACAAAAGTCACAAAGAAAGGTTAATGTCGAGGGTGTAAAGCAAATGTCAAAAGATTTTGTTCACTCTGTTCTTTCTATAGTTCTAACGAGGCCCTATTCATGCCTTTTGGATGCCAAGCTGAAGGTTTACTTAGAAACCAACCCAGACAATTATCCTAAAACATGACAGTGAAGGAAATATGGAAAACAATGTTGTCCTTACTATTGTAGTCAGCATCTTCTGAACTAATTCAATGTGTTGAAGAGTTATATCGCTGGATCGTTGTTATTAAACCTGTTTGCACACCCAAACCCAAAGATAAATAATTATACACTTAGAGGAAGTTGTGAAGAGTGCAATCTTTTCCTCTAATCATCGCTCTTCTACCTTTTGTTTTCAAATCTTCTTCAGCATTGCGTACATTTTTCTGATTTCCAACCACAATTTCCATTTGTAGATCTACTGTAGGTATAAAATATATGACGTGCCTGATCCCAGACTCAGCAAAGCCTTTGGGATTCTTTTCACTGACTTCAATATTGTTTGGATTGAGCCCAAAAGCAATGAATACTGGGTGATTCCACAATGAAAAGACTGTGTAAACCGAGGGCTCCTGGATTTCTGCCACCAGATAAAGCAGAACAATTGCAGCAGCAGGACTCTTTTATTACTGTCATTAAAGTAGCAGCCCAAGTCCTATTCCTTTTCTGGGCCATGTAGAGCTGGAAATAGAGTGGGACCAAGGGCATCGTACTACCCCTGAAGAGTAGCAGAGTTTATGCAGCCTGGAAGATGGAGTGCTGCCTGTGGATCTAAACTCTATTTTTACTTGACAATTTTTCCACTGGTTTTTGTAGAACATGAGGACAGGGAGCAGAAAGAAGTATCCAGTAGAAGCAGCAAGCTTTAGCTGTATGAATGATGCAACATGACCTCAAAGTGCAGAAAGCTGACCATACACTGCCATGCTCAGATGAGATAGGATAGGATAGGATAGGATAGGATAGGATAGGATAGGATAGGATAGGATAGGATAGGATAGGATAGGATAGGATAGGATGTGTGATCTAGATTAGAAAAACAAGGCAGGGTAGTTTCAAACTCAGTTCCTGGATAATGTATTCATAACCAATGTTGGAAAAGATTGTGATCTGGTAGTGTTGATCTGCACATGGTTGCAGGCAGTAAAAGAGGCATTCGGATTTCAGAAAACCTCAGTGAAAACATGTTTATTCATGTGCTAAGTAAATCCCTGGCACCTGAAGGCATGCCCTGTCCTGGCTTTGTGAAATTCAGATTTTCATTACATCGAATGGGAATATGATGCTTCACACAGAGCCTTATATTGAAATGGATGGCATGGCTTGCCTTCTAAACAAATGGACCAATTCAAGCTTCCAAGGAGATTCAGGACATACTTCTAAATCCAAAACAAGGCTAAAACATTAAATGGGACCATTGGACTGAAAGAAATTAAATAAACAACCAAAAAAAAGGATATCTTTTCACCTAAAACATTTATGTGGAGCAAGCACCTATGTATTGTCTGTCTTGAATTGTTCTGTAAGACCATGTGATACAATATTGGGAACACTTATTTAAACCTGAAAGTTAGCTATCTGAAACCAAAATGAAAGCCTAATGGTAACATCAGGACAAGAATCTGATGGGGAGCAGCCAACATGGATTTACTAACAGCAGTTCGTTCCTGATCAAAATCATTGCTTCTCTGTGGACAAGGGATGGGCACTGAATTTGTAGACCCTGACTTTAGCAGGGCTTCCGATGCGGTCTCCCATAGCCTTGCTACCATCAAACTGATGACCTGTGAAATGGATAAGAGAATGATAAAATAGGTGGAAAACTAGCTCAACTGATAGACTCAGAGAGTTGTGACTGGTATTCACAAGACTGCTTCTGGGGTATTGCGTCCAGCTGTGAGATCTCCTTGACAAGAAAGACATTGACATAACGGAGCAAGCCCCATCCAGGGCTGCCAAGATGTTCAGGGGACAAGAGCACTGAGAGAACTGGGTCTGATCAGCCTGGCAAAAAGCGGGCTAAAGGGAAGCTTCGTTTCTGTCTACAACTACATGATCAGAGGATACAGAGAAGATGGAAGCAGCCTCTTCTTGCAGGTGTATGGAAATATTATAAGATGCAGCAGAACCAAGTTGGAGAAAGGGAAATTCCAATTAAATATAAGTAAAACCTTTTTTACCCTGACAATGATCAAATACTCTAACTGATTGCCCAAAACAGCTGTGGCATGTCCATCCTTAGAGGTGTTCAAGAATTAACTGGACAAGTCCCTGAGTGACCTGACCCATTCAGACCTGCATTGAGGAGTGTTGGACTAGAGCTCCAAAGATCCCTGTCCGCCTTCATTATCATGATTCTGTAATGGAATTATGCAGAAATGCCTGGGCTAATGGGGAGCTCACCAACTCCAGGACAGGAAGCAGTATAACAGCAACGCAATTACACGGCACTGTTCAGGCATCTTGAGACTCAGAGCTGGGTAGCATAGAGCTGGTCCACATCCAAGTTTGGGGTTCCAAGCTAGTTTCAAACACAGCAGCATGATCAGCGCTGACTTAGGAATGCAGCGTGGCACTGCTGTGTGATACAGACATGTCCAGAATATAATTAAAACTTCAACTCTGCAACAGAGGATGAGTGTGCTCAGACTGATTCACCATCTTAGCATGCCAGTGACATACTGGAGCATAAAACCTAAATTTTCATCTTTATCTTGCTGAGGAGAAATTACTTCAGGCCGCAAAATTTGGTGTCATAGCTTTCAAATTAAAAAAGTGAGTCGGTTAATTAAATTTCTGAAAGCATTCGGAGATCTTTACAGAAGAAATGTGAAAGAAATTCTAGGTTTTGTTACTCCAGATATATAATGAAAATTAGAAGTAGAGAGCCTTTTCTGTGGCCTTATTTATGTTTGGGGATTTTTCATAGTTATAAAGAGATAACTTTACATTTCTAAAAAATGTGTGTGTGCCTTAGATAAACAATTTGAAATAACCTGTTTCTTAACCCCTTTTTTAGTTACTTCTCAATGATACAGATGGAATTTTTAATTTTACTGAAATTAAAGGACTGCTTGGGCCTCCAGTGAGTATATGCTGCTTTATTAAATCTTCAGATTTGCTCTATCTTCAATGTCTCCTTTTGGGTACCAACTAGAGATGAGTTTCCTACACTATAAGATTGTGTTCCTGCTAACTCCAGCACTAAACTCTGCAGAAGTACTTTCAGGCAGAACTGAGTTCTGTGTGAATAAACTACTTGTACACATCTGTATGAAATAAAGAAATTGGCTTCTCTCTGATTCTGAACTCTATGCTCAGAATTACAGAAATGTAGAACTGCTGTAAAAAGAGAGACCAAGATTCACATTTCTTCCATTTTTTTTCCTTCTTGTTTTTCAAGTTACAAAGCATTGGGATAAAAAGTGTTTTGCTCAGTTCCGCTTGGGACTGCAACAAGAAATGCTGGGCTCCTGTGTACGAGTTTAGTCTTACACAGATTATAGCTATGGATGAAAAACTAGGAATTTCATGACAGAAAACAGATGTGAAATTTAGGTTCCGTTCTAGCTGCAAAATAGTACAGTCAAATACTTGAAATCCTGAATGGTTCTTAGTAATGATTTCAAGTTCCTAGGACTGGATCCACAGAGAAATCTACCTTTTCCAAGCTGTGGAGTCTCTTCAGACTTGCTTGAAAGTGTACAGTATGCTGCACTTTGCAAAATCTTAACCCCCACAAATGAAGCAACATACTTCACAGCTAGTTTCATTTGTGGATTGTTGTTTGTGTATTTCATTTTATCTGTTTTCTTGTTGGTGAGCACAGTGATCTCCCCCATAATCAATCCCTGATGAAACAAGGAAAGTCAGAATGTTCATAGCCAATAGCAGAATTTCACTCTACATAGCTTAAGTTTGCAAAAACCTTGTGTCTTATTATTACAGCTGTCCCAAAACAAATATTTACTGAATCTGTCATTGAACTGGGAAGAAGGGCATTAGCTCTAGCAACAGCTTGTAACCTTTCCCTGCAAGTCTAGCATGGCTCTTTCCCACTTGTTGCACGATAGGACAACTTCATGTTATTGTGGCTGCATCCAGCTGTGCTTATTGTAAAAGATTTTTCATGGAAGACTATTTTCATGTATTTCCCAAAGACCTGATTCTCCTAATCCCTGGACATAATAGGATGCCAGGATAGTAAGGGCCCCCTTGTGTGAGCTCTGCCACAGGTTTCTTGCCATTCAAACCTTTGTTTTGTGATAGATGTTAGAGTCACATTCCCACAAAAAAGAAGCAGGTCCTGTAGCTTGAAGCACAGTTGCAGTGAAAAAGATTTGTACCTCAGTCTCTAAGCTCTAACCCTAGTCAGGAAAGAGGTGCAGTCTCATAGTGGGTGGGGAAACAGACATCCTGCTGATCTGAACCAGAATTAAAGTGTCTCTCTGCAGGTGTCACACCAGGGCAATCTTAAATGTGCCCAATACGAATCCCAATCTGTGACTGTATTCACAGCCTATTACGCACTCTGTTTTCTATCCAAAGACATCCGGGACCAAAATGGGAAAGGTGATCTCTGTGCCAGCATCTGGAAAAGATTCAAAGGAGGCTGAGTAATGTGCATGCCTTTCATGTGTAGAAAATGTCATCCCTTAGGGCATTGCGGAGGTTCACACCTTTACCATCGACAGGATGAAGTTCTTAATTCAGTTGCAGATGAGTTGATATTCACAAATCACACAATACATGAAAAATGCATACTCTGTTTTGCAAGTCTGTAATACGTGTTTGTAAGGATGTGAGTTTTTTGATTTTGCAGGGGCCAGATGGCAAGCCAGGTCTACCAGGATTTCCTGTAAGTATTAATTTCCTAGGATTTAAGTTTTGTTCAATATAGTTTAATATTTTAAAAAATCTATATTGTACACAATTTGCATGAAGTCTAATTTTCATATAGGACTCTGCAGGTCTTAGGAAGTTACCAGCTAAGGTAGAAATTTATTCTGTGGGAAATGAAATATACTCTGATATGCTTATCTCACTGTCAGTTCTGTAGTTTAAATAGCGATGTAATTAATGGAAAATTACTACCTAAGGGAAGACCTATGCCATATAGGAGAAACAAATGGAACAAATGAACTTCTAAAAGTTAACTGCATACGTGTATGTAACTGTGTTATTCCTCAGCCTTTTTTTGTCACCGGGACAGAATACAGTAAAGCCCTACAAGATGTACCCTTTTTATTTTATCCTTTAGGAAATATTTATGATTTTTTATAGTAATATACCAGGGCTACACGTAAGCACTGAACAACCATAGTGTCAAAAGGGGCCTTACCTACCTATTGCACTCAGACTATATATATATAAATATATATAAACATCTTCATTAACCACTTGGACACAGGACTTTGAGGGATACCAAGTTTGCAGATGAGACAAATTTGGGAGGATCTGTTAACTCCCTCCAAGGCAGAAAGGCCCTACAGAGATACCTACACAAATTAGAGGGCTGAAGGATCACCAACTGCATGAAGTTCAACAAGTGAAAGTGTTGGATTCCGTACCTGGCATGGAGTCAGCCTGGTTGTGCATGTAGACTGGGGAATGAGATGCTGGACAGCAGTGCCAAGGAAAGAGACCTGGGGGTCCTGGTCGACGGCAAGTTGAATATGAATCAGCAATGTCCTGGCAGCCAGGAGGGCCAACCATGTCCTGGGCACAGCATCGCCAGCCAGGCAAGGGAGGGGATTGTCCTGCTCTTCTCCGTAATGGGGAGACCTCACCTCGAGTGCTGGGGGCAGTTTTGGGTGCCACAATATAAGACATTAAACTATTAGAGAGTGTCCAAAGGAGGGCTGTGAAGATGGTGAAGGACCTTGAGGGGAAGCCGTGTGAGGAGCAGCTGAGGTCACTTGGTCTGTTCAGCCTGGAGGAGACTGAGGAGAGACCTCATTGCAGCCTGCAACTTCCTTGTGAGGGGAAGAGGAGGGGCAGGCACTGCTCTCTTCTCTGTGGTGACCAGTGACAGGACCCGAGGGAATGGCCTGAAGCTGTGTCAGGGGAGGTTTAGGTTGGATGTTAGAAAAAGGTTCTTCACCCAGAGGGTGGTTGGGCACTGGAAAAGGCTCCTTAGGGAAGTGGTCACAGCACCAAGCCTGACAGAGAGCAAGGAGGGTTTAGACAATGCTCTCAGGCACATGGTGTGACTCTTGGGGTGTCCTCTGCAGAGCCAAGAGTTGGACTTTGATGATCTTTGTAGGTCCCTTCCAACTCAGAATATTCTGTGATTCTGTGATTATTTGGCTTACGACTTCCAATAGTATTGTTCTAATTATTATATTCTATGTAATGGGATGGAATTATTTTCCCTTGTTATGATTTTTTTTACAGTTCAGAACATGCATATGGTCTCAGAATCCTTTGTCTATTGCCTGATAACAACTAAGGAGAAAACTGGGAAAGCTGACAAAAGATGTTAACAAAATGCTGGCAAATTGCCCAAAATTCTACAGAAGGTTGCTTACTAAGTCCTGGGTATTGTGGTCTGCATAGAAAACCAAAGAAAGGGGAAAAAACTCATTAAAAATACATTTCATTTGAAAAAGAGCTGATTGCATTTAGAAAGTGGTATAATGAATTCTTGGTCTCTGTCATTTATAGAACTTCTACAGACAAGAAAATACTACCCTCGTTCTCACCTCATGTCTTTCATTTATCTCTTGACTAATGCAGAAATTATGTAGACTTGAGTTTAGTTCTTGTGGGTAAAAAAAATGCTTCTGAATGCTCTTGAAAGATTGTAAAGCACGATTTGATCTGAGGGGAATGCTTTCCCCACAAAACAGATAAAGACATCATCTTGTTTTCAAATAGATAATCTCTATTTCATTTTTTTTTTTTACATACTGTTAAAAATATACTTTCAGAAATTCTGTTGAAAATCAGTCTGGTTGAATGATCATGGAGAGAGAGGATAGAGTACAGAGGAAACAGAGAATTTTAGGTTGAATTTCCACTCATTAATATTCGCATATTTCCCTTTGTGAAGGTGTGTATTATCTACACTGTGATAAATATCAGAGATTTTTCATTTTGTTTTTTCTAACAGATTCTCTTTATGTGGTATTTGGTTTAGGGAATAACTTGATTCAGAGAGCAATTTAGTTTTGTAACAATTCTTAGATTGCAGCCAGAGTAATTTAAGTTCAAGTTTGCCAGTAATTTAAAATTACATTTAGTAAAATGGCTTAGCTCCATATTCTTCACAAATATCACTGTGGATCTATGTACTTGTTTTTGCCTAGGGCCCTCGGGGTCCAAAGGGTGACACTGGTTTGCCGGGATCACAAGGACCTAAAGGACAACAGGTATGAAAAAATGCATAGGGGAAAATATACACTGAGAAATGCGTTAGATGACAAGTACTTAGTGACATTAAAAGTTTAATGATTCTAATTTTGCTAGGGATTGTGATGTTTATAAGTTCATGTAAAAAATGTACTAGGTGGAATGTGAAAGTGCTGAACAACATCCCTTGATATAATCCCACCGAGGGCTAATCTTCCTGCCTCCGTGTTGAAATTCATCAGTGCAGTATGCACTTATCAGGTTAAGTCTCTTTAAACATTAAACATGAAGTGACCTCTTCTTGCCAGCTGATCGCTGTGCTGACACCCTGGGATACTATCCAAAAGACCAAATAAAAAAAAGCTAGATCTTTTCCTCCTCCTATGCCAGAGAGGGCTTTGCCTACAGAATGAAGAGTGCAATTTTCAATTCTCAAAGAAAGTATAAAACTTAAGGAGCTCTCTTCTTAGGATTCTTTCTCTTGTTTCTTCACAAAAAGTGTGTATTTTATAGCAGTGCTGAGAAGTTACTAAATAATGACTCTGCTCTTTTGTAAATACTGCAGCTGCTTCAGCTTTCTTCCCCTTCTAATCTACCTGCAAGGAAGCAGGGGAGAGAAACATCTAATATCTTAGGGATAACAAAAAGAAAAAAAAACAAACCACTTTCTGCTTATTCTTTCTAAGTAGCTGAGCTCACTTTCTCACAAGTAATAGGAAGACTTGGAAATGGTTAATTACGGTTTAAATGGGGTAGCAGAAACAGCATCATCATTGCTCAGAAGGAAGCTACTCGGGCCACAAATACCAGTCCCATTTTATCACAAGATTTCCTGTTCTTTTACAGAGTGCATGAAATGATCAAGCTCAACCTTAAAACCAGCTGAGTGCTTTTTGGTTTGGGTTGTGGAGGTTTTTACCTTTTTTTGGGTTTTGGGGGGTTTTTTTTGTTTGTTTGTGGGGTTTTTTGTTGGTTTTTTTTTTTTTTTTTTTGCTTCCCGTGTCCACACTGGTAAGGACTCAAAGTTTTGAAGGCATTTAATTTTGGACCCACCAAAACCACAGTGATGTATCTGATGGTGTTTCTGAGCTGTGAACATCAGGCTATGCTCAAGAGTGATGAAGTTTGGGAACCACAGTGAAGCTGTACAACACCTAGGAGCATTTTACTTGAAGGATCATGAAATTCAACCTCAAGTCCATAAAATCTCACAGAAGATAAAGTCAGTGTAGCCAACCAAGCCTTAGAGAGTCTCCAAAGTATCCAAAGAATCTTCAGAGAGTCTTCAAAGACTCGCAACGATTTAAGAACTTGTGAGAAGAACTGAGTTACAGCATTTAGAGCTCAGTGAAAAGTCTATAACCTGGACTGTCATTTTAATCAGCAATGCAATTGCTAGTTTCAAGCCAGATTTCTTCCATGAAATCTTGGGAGAGATGTTGTAGCAAGCTGCCTGAGGTAGGAAGAGGAAAGTTACAGGTGAAAGATCCAGACTGGGAACCATGCACTTAGCGCTGAAAAGTGATAACTCGCGGTAGTGGAAGAGGAATGCAGAGGGTCACAGTTTGAATGCTGAGAATTGGCCTTCCCTAAAGTTAATGAGATTGCATCATGCCAGGCATGTAGAGAGAATGACTCATGCTTTCCTGATTGTAAAATCTGAACATTTACTGCTCTATCAAGATTTTGCATTTCCAGCAGGGTTTGCTGCCCATTAAGCTGATGGTACACAAGAAGACACCAACAACCCGTCTGCATTTGACAGAGACCTTTTGTGAACGCAGCATGTTTCACATAGTTACTCTATGGAGAGCAATTTAAGTCTTTTTTTAAAAAATAAGTACTTATTCATCTCAGGGAGATATTTTTAGTGTACTTTATTATAAGAAAGATCATCTTGTTTCTTCCCCAGAATCAAGCTTCACCCTACTCACACTGATATCACTTTATGTTTGATATCACAGCATGACTAATCTGTCATGCTTCAAACAAAAGTAATGCTGCTTTGACTTCTTCTGATTCACTGGGAACTGCTTTGTAAACAGTAATTACTCTGATAATTCTAGGGTGAAAAGGGAGAACCAGGAGCTATCATTTCTGCTGATGGATCTTTAACTGAATTATTAGGAAGAAAAGGGGAGAAGGTGAGCTAATACTGTATTGTGTTCCCCCAGAATTATTTGGTGGCCTTGTTAACAGCCACCTCTGCTAGAGATTGCAGGAATTCTCCTTGTCATTGCTCTCTCTGTGTCGGTCCTCAACAGGGTGAAGCTGGAGTGGTGGGACCAGTGGGACCAATGGTAAGATGATTCCAAAGATGAATGGCTTTTTTATTTTTTATTTCTGCTTTGGCTTCACAGATATTAGTAAATACAAAGCTAGTTTGGTTTAGCTTTTCATTAATTCTGATCATAAGAAGTATTCATGCTTCAGGGTGATCACTGTCCTTTAGAAAAGAATGTGGTTGTTACATATGTGGTGCTGTGAACTACTGACTTGATACAGAGTTAAAACTCTGGTAGAACAAATGCGTCTGTTACTGTCTAAACTGACAGTGAAATATCATCAGAACTAGAAACTTACATGACTTATGACTCTGAGTGAACTGAGTTTGTTTAGCCCTGAAGATAAAAGACTGAGAGGAGCTCTAATTGCTCCCTGCTGCGGCCTGAAAGGGAATCATAAAACAAAGTCAGGTCCTTCTCAGAGGCGCACAGAAAAAAGGCAACTAACAAAGATCACAAGTTCCAGCAAGGGAAATTTCACTTAGATTAAAAAAAAATTCACGTGAAAAGTGGTTAAACACAGAAATAGGTGTCCAGAGAGATGGTGGATTCTGGAACAAGGTGTTGAGGGGAATGACTTAACCTGCAAGCCTAACTTTCAAGATTGTCTTGTAAAGCAAGAGGTTGTGCAAGAGGATCTCTCTCTTTCCACCTAAAATATTCTCTGTTTATATGATTTATATTAAAATAACTAACTGCATCAGCTCAATTTCTGTCAATGCCAATAATTTGCCACTGCGCTGGATTCTGAGAAAGCTGCACACCAGGCAGTGGAGTAAGACCATGTATCAAAATCAGGATTTAGAGGCCTTCTTTCAAGTATTTGGTCTAATACTTTTGACTGGACACAGAATGTTGCAAGAAAGCACAAGAAATTAGTTATAAAATAAGAACAGTTGCCCAGACTCAGCAGTGTTAGGGCACCAATTTCTTCTCGTCTAGTATTCCAAAAATCAAGGACGTCGAGGACGTTTCTTTGCTTCTGCTTTTTATGTAGCCTGTGGTCACTGTTGTGCCTAAGTGAATGTTAGTAGGTGTTGGCATTTCTGCACACCAAGGTGCGTAGGAGATTTTTACACCCATTTCTGTAATCTTCAAAAGGGGCTAACTGGGTATGCTGAGTAAGTGCTTTCTTAATTACTGTGTATCAAAATACCCTGAGGAGGCTATCCTGACTTACCAGAAAGGATGTTCCTCTGCTCCTCCTTGTATGACCGCAAAATGATCTACTCCTTCAACCTGACAAAGAATAACTCTGAATGAAAGTGAACTTCAGAGATGATCTCATCCACATCACCACCCAGAGCAGGTCTCTTTAACTCAGGAACTTGTCAAGTGAAGTTTTCAACAACTCTTAGGATAGAAATTCCACAACCTCTCTGGGCAGCACATTCCGGGCATCTGACAAACTTCAGAGTAAAAAGACTTTTCTTATATTAATTTGGAATTTCTCATTTTCTGGCTTGTGTTCACTGCCTCTTGTCCTATAGCTGTGCATCCTGTGGACATGTCCTTTTCCTGTCAGCCCCACATTCTGTGTTTTACATCTCCTTTTGTACTGCCATGAGATGCTTCATACAATTCAGCACACAGACCAGGAAGTTCTTGCCAGCAGTGGTGGGAATGATTACACTTCAGGAAAGTTTGGCACACAGACCCTGTCTCAAGGCTTTGCTCAGCCAGTTCTCTTCTTAGTGCAGAACTCTCGTTTGATCATCGCTGCTAATGGGGTGATACAATTTGGTGTTGTCCCGTAGAAAAACATCCCTTTGTAGTTAGCGTGAGTCCTGTGCAGCAAAAATATTCAGACTTTGAGTGCTGGGCCAGAGACTGTGATGCATAAGTTATCAAATGTTTTAGTACAATGATTCTGTTCCACTTTGCTCTAAGTAAGTCTCTGGCCCAAGAACACCTTAGAGGTAGCTGAGGACCCTGATTGTTCCTCTCTGCTCTTAAAACCATACACAAAGTTCCAGAATTTAAAAACAAATCCCTAGTCATTGCTCCGCTCCTTTTTGAGACTTCAGCTAGACAGAAGATAGGATCACAAGAGCCTGGAGCAAAAGGAGCTACACAGAAGTAGTAGTTTGGCAGATGAGAACTAGGGATAGTCAGGAGGTCAGTACAATTATTAGCAAAAGAAGACAGACCGAATCCAAGCTCCTGCCACAGGAGAAATGAGAACCTTTTACATGCTGGCTTATGCTGTTCCCTGTTGGTGAAGCAAATGGCTGCATATCACTGAAGAAGAGCACTTAGCAAACACCTCAGTGTCAGTCTGCCCAAATCTACTGCGCTGTTGTAAATGAAGTTTCCTTCTGTGGTAAGCAGACTCCCATGGCTTCCTCGCTTCCTTCTTTCACTTCTAGCTGTGACTGCTGCCTTCTGTCTCAGGGAGTCGCTAACACCTGTCAGACTGGCTGGCACTTAGAAAAAATAGTAAAGGTGGCCCCAGCTTAGTCAACTCTCACATTGTTAATGTTTATTTGAAATCCCAGTTAAAGCATGATATCAGACACTGCTCTTTATTTAAACTAAAAAAGAAGTCTGTTTCTAATCATCCTCAGGGTTGATTAAAGTTCAGATTTACATATTCCATAAAGGCTCAGGTACCAGAAGTGAAATAGGAAAAATGCTTCATAACATTTTGGATTTCTGTTTTTTTCAAACCTTATTATTGGATGTGGTATCGTGGAAAGGTGGGTTGAATTTTGAAATCTTGGGGGCACAATATTGAAATTCACATCTGCCAGTTCAGCAGCAATCTCTTGCCTGATTGAGACATAGGCATTAACTTTGATAACATGGGCAGAAATTACCTTCAAACAGGAAATAAATTAGAAGATTAGTAAAAGTCTTACCACCTTCAAGCAGTTTCAGCTGACAATAAATTCTGATGAGCTTTAAATTCTGATTAAAATGGTGACATTATAAATCAATATGTTCCTGTGTTACCTGCTTATGAATTTCAAGTCTAATCCAGTCTTCAGTTTCAGCAGGATAAAAACTAAAACAATTAGTCCATGAATTTTCAGCTTGATGCTAAGAGAAACTATCTCATCTTCTTCATCAGATATATTTTTCATGAATGTACGTATCACTTTTCAATGAAATGATATCATGCGAAGGGTTAAACACACCCATTGTCACATATAAGTGGTATCCGTGTGAGATCTACAGACAGATTTTTTAACAAGTAATACAAGAAGGAGTATCTCAGCATTTCAGCAGACCGAAAAAAAGGAAATGAAACTAGAAAGGCTGACACATATGTAAAGAGGTTGTCTAGGCCCTTGTGGTTTTGTTGAGTTCCAGGAAGCTGACAGCTGTTGAAAGTTTGTAGCTCCTCAGACGTGCTGCTTTTTGTTGATCACTTGCAGGCTGTCTAGAAGCTGCATGCTTGCAAATGCCCCATCATAGGCCATCCATAGTCCTGGACCACCTTTCCCAGGCAGGCTGCTTGTCCTCTCTTTTTGCAGTGGCTGGTATTACTTTGTGAGGACTGGTGAGTCAGTCACACTTGTATAAAGAAGGAACTGTTCTGTTTTAACTATCAGCCCCATGAATCCATAAATCCAGGCTGGTGAGAGGCAAGTAGAAGCCTGTCACTGTATGAATTCTTAGTCTGATCCACAGATATTTCCTCATAGAGCCTGATTCAAAAATAATTAGAAAAACAAAGAAAAAAAAAGAAAAAAAAAAAGGAGATGCACAAAGGGTACATCTCTAACTTCCTTTTCTTTTCCCGACTGATGTGTTTAATTTTTCTTCAATACATGGCGAGTCAGCTTTGAATTGCACACCCTACAAGGGCCTGGGAATTCAGACTTCATTTCAGACAGGTGGTCTTTTCCAAACCAGAGCTGACTGTGACATGCAGTCCTCAGCTTCTGCGATCACTCAGTAGAGCAAGCAGAGAGGACATTCTGTGCAGGCAATCACAGACTGAGTTTTAATGTAGATATAAAACTATGTCTCTTATTCTAAATAATCAAATATAGATCAACAAAATGGGCCATAATCGCATTTTCTTTTTTGTTCAGGGACCAATAGGACCTACTGGACCCAAAGGAGAACTTGGTTTCCCAGGACGCCCAGTATGTATTATGCTCTCAAGCGGGATAAAGACAGAAAAGCTTGCTTCTGACACATACTAAATAATTATTAACTTATTTCAGGGCCGTCCAGGACTGAATGGACTGAGAGGTGTGAAAGGTGATCGAGGTGAAGCATTTAATGTAAGTTTTTTTGTATTTCAATTTGTTGAAAAAAAAAAAAATTAAAATCTGAAGTCTGATTTGTATTGATTCCTTCCAAATGATGATAGGACTAAAACCCTGAAATGATCTAGAAATAATTGTGTTTCTGCTACTTTTCTTATCTAGCAGCAGTCATTGAAAAGTCAACTTCTGAGTCCATCTGAGCAGGACTTGCAGATAGACATAGCTGTGTCAGCTCCCAGGTGTAACAGTTAGGGGTGTCATTCACTGCTACCACAGCAGCTTCAAATAGCACAAGATTTTTTATTCCAGTTCTTTTATATATATATCGAGGACTTCCCGATCCAGGCCCCCAGTGTGACCTTTCATGATGTGAAGATACTCCCACAGGCTCTGAGCTTTCTAGCCCAG
Source organism: Mohoua ochrocephala (assembly GCA_013398855.1). NCBI lineage: Eukaryota > Metazoa > Chordata > Aves > Passeriformes > Acanthizidae > Mohoua > Mohoua ochrocephala. Next base: position 706,331 of record VZTA01023047.1, on the reverse strand, counting down.
GTACAAACAGCACTTGAGCATATCACAGGGAAGTGGTATCTACTTTACTAACAAGGAGATACTCACTAACACCTCCTACAGTTACCCTGTACATATATCTAAAATAATGACCTCTGCATAGATGATGGCATATCCATGCTCAGCTACAACCTGTAGTTGTGGAATGACAAGTGATGAACCAAGCTCCTGTTGCTGCAAGTCTGTTCTCATGAAAAGATTTCAGTCAAGTTGTCTCATGGCAAACATTGAGACTGGACCACACAGCAACTAACACTGATGAGCATAAACAATAAGCTTCACAACAATAGAGTAATTTGTGTGGTTGTTCTGAAGTCATGAGTCGTTCTGTGCTAGGAGAATTGGCACCCATGCCCCAACAGCAGCTAACGCTATTTCATCTGCATCAGAGATAATGCTGAAAAAAAAATACAAGGGTATGTAACTGTGTTAGCATAAAGTCAGTATCACTGTGTTTCAGTAGGGCGCTTTTTGTAAATGGATTCTGTGGTAGGAAGCCTCTGGTCCTACTTTCTTCAAAGGAAAAGAAATATGGCCCACAAACTGCAAGGCACAAGTGTCTTGTCTATCTAGACAATACATATAAGTGAGATGACATTGCTTTATTTGAGTAGCAGGGAGAATAAGAACTGGTAAGTATCTTCACAGAACTGGTAAGTATTTAAGTATCTCCGCAGAAAAAAAAGACCAGGTACTGAATGTGGCTTGCACCTCTAGAAGAAGGTATAAATAGAAATGCAGTTCCTGGAAAGTGAAAACAGACAAATTGGACAAATTCTAATTGGAAGAAAATGACAGAAAAGATGACTACCCACCGACAGAATATATTAGAGTAGATTTTCCTTTTCTCCGTATCTCCAAACAACACTAAAGTTCATTTTCTGGATTGTCTGCCTTAAGCACGAAAAAACTATTGTAGTAAGTATAACTAGATGAAGTACATCGGGCTGACAGGTTAGAGCAAACAAGCAAACAAAAGAGGCTACATGTTCTAGTAGTCCTTCCTGGAGTGCTCAGGGAAGATAAAATCTAATGGATCTCTAATTATTGATGAGATGACATATGTCACCTCGCAGAAAGTTGCATTGATGTGGACTGAAAGGTGAACCCGGTCTTGTGCCAAGTTTTCAAATCACACAGTAAAGAGCTGACATGTATTTTTTGTAAAAGGCAGTCACGCCTCCAGTCTAGCAGGGTTCCTTGGGATTGCTAATTAGCATGTACATATCTGACTGGCACTTGAAAACTTATGAATTTTAGCAGTCTTGAGAGTTCTAGATCAGTGTGGAATACCTAATTTTCCTTGGATGAGAGATCCACTGTCTTTAGTTTAGTTTCATTTGCAGTGCTTTAGGGGTTCCAGTTTGAGGTTGGGGTTTATTTTTTGTCTGAGATCTTCCTTCTTTCCCTTTCTCTTACCAGGGCCTTCCGGGCTTGCCTGGGCCCCCAGGGCCCCCTGGACCTCCAGGACGTATACTTTATATCAAAGGAGTGAGTACCACTGGGGATCAGTGACTGCTTTGCAGCAGAAATGTGCTGCTCCAGAAACAAGTTTGCAAAGGGAAATATCAAAACTTGTTTCAGTCAACACAGTTCACAGTGGGTGACCTTGTTTGTGTGCAGAGAAAAAAGACCTCTTAACCAAAGCCACCGTCATGGAAGAGTTTTGCCCCCATGGCCCCACAGAGAGGTACATGATTACAGACGTGGCTGGGGAGGTGCTGCTTTTGTTTCCAGGCTTAGCCCCATCATGACTGTTAGATCTATATGGTGCATTACCTGCTGTATCATACCTGTGCTCATTAAAGTAATTTCCCTCCTGTTTTCAATAGACAGTTTTCCCAGTCCCTCCCAGGCCTCACTGCAAAATGCCAGTAAGTCACTCACAGAGAATCTGCTCTTAGGATGCATGGCCATGACAGAACATAACCAAAGCAGCTGTACCCCTGAACACCATAACCTTGCAGCTTTTCTCCCCCTGCCTTCTGCTCTGCACCAGAGATGTGTTTTATTTGTTCTTTAAGAAAACAGATTTTCAAGTGTTCAGTCATATACGAAAACTTATCCATGTATAAAATACATAACAGAACTAGAAACACTAGACTCTTTTGCTTAAAGCACTTTGATTACTTGGTCTTTCTAATACATTTAATGCCTTTCAAAGCTTGTGTTTCCATAGTTTAGGAGTTACTTTGGGGAGCTGAATATGTATGCATACAGGTACACGTATTTTTTAGATGTATGTATAAACAAAATCCCTATGTTGTTATGTCTTTAGCTGTTTTTAATTTCCCTGTCCAAAATAAGATTTGTTGTGTATTTCGTTGTGGCATGAAAGACGCATCAGAAAAGAAAGATCGTGTTCTTTATTGGACCCTCAAATGCGGTCTGTTCACATAGAACGGCAGCAGGGGAAGATCTGCCCCTCCTTTTCAAAGAGTATGGCAAAGCCTGCATTACCTTCAAAGGACCTGCAGTTTCACACATAGTATGAAAAGAAAGGAGATAGGTTTCATATTTTCAGAACACCCTAGTGCAATTTTTGTTTAATGAATTACAGAAATTGCACCCTAGAATGAATGGTGAACATAGTTCAGTCCCAGAAGTATTTTCCCTAGGGCAATATCCCGCTGTTAAGCTGTGGGGTATGTACTTGGAAAGGATTCTGTCTTTGGGAGCCACAGCCCACCCTTGAATAGTGTAGAGTTCAGAATGGTGGTCCTACTTTTCTTTTAAACAGTATAGCTCCGAATAATACTGTGCCTCCTTCTCCAATTTGCATTCCAGTTCTTTTTCACTTATTTTAGAGAAACAGCTCTTGACTTCCTCTATGCTAGATGTATTGATACTCATCACCACCCTAATATTACTGCTGAAGAAAGTTGATCCCAGCTTGTGATCTTTTTGTGAATTAATGACAGTCGTTACTCTGTGGCAATTTGCCATTTCTACAGTTTTGGCCTACCACCTCCACACATCATTTTTTTACCTCTTTGAATTTGTCCCTTAAATCTTACTCCCATTGTATAACATTGTTGTACACTGATCACATATGTCCATAATCACATGTATTTGTCAGCTTCACTTCTGAAACCTGACTGGATGAGGCCCTGAACAACCTGCTGTAGCTGATCCTCCTTCGGGCTAGACAATCTCCAGAGATGCCTTCCAGCCTCAACTCTGCTCTGATTCTCTGTGGAATGATTCAAACAAAACAAGTCTATTTCACTGAATTTCAGATAATAATAGCCACTTTTCAGGAAGGTTACAATCAATGAAAAATAGAACTAACTTTTATGTGCACATGTAATAGAAACATATAAACATCTCTTCATGCACTTGAGTGTGCTAGACAGACTTTTCCTACATTTGTGAATAATCTCCTAAACCTATCCAAGTTTATAGATAAGAAGTCTGCTGTTCATGCCTACATAAATGAATGTCGATAAAGAACTACAGACTGAAACCCACCAGTTTTCCTCATGGGAGCTGAACTTCTGAAGTTAGTGGAGCTATCCATGTGAGTAAGACTTCTACGGGCTAATGCTACAGGATTAGCCAGATGCAGCAACTTCCATTTTTTCATACACTTGCTGAGTTTCCTGTAAATAGTACTAGCAAGTATCAAGGTTTCCAAGCACTGTGCCGTATGTTAGGTCCTGCATTGTCCCTACTTTGAAGACAGGCACAGAGGTAGGTAGCATGCCCACTGTTACAGGTAGCTGGTGTCAGAAGAGAATATGCTAGAATAGCTTCTGCCTCCCCGTTGTGGTCTCAATGCATCTGGAGCACAGGTTAGCATCAGGCATAACATAGCCCTGGTCTGATGAAAAAAATTACAAACACAAGCTGTTATCTCACAGTCAAAAATCAAATCCTGCTTCCAAACACAATGTTGTAAATTCAGAATTGTTCTTGGAGAATGAGTTTTCTGATGCTTCACTGATGCTTCAACTGAGAGTAGGATTTGCTGATGCCTCCAAAATGCATGATGTCACCCTTTTGCTGAAAGCATGTTGCATGTTAAAGAGAGCACAGTCCTCATAAAAACTTGATCAGCTAATACTCAGATGCTGTCAAACTGGAGATAATCTCAGAGTGTTGTTATAATATTTACTAGCATGCAAACTTCGCAGGCTTTTCAATCACACCAAGTAATGCATTTCCGTTTCTTTATATGTATGGATAATTTTTAATGGATTTCTTTGTCTGCAGGTGAACACTCCCTATCCTGGAAATCAAGAAGTTCTTAATGACCATGGTGGGTAATTCTTTTCTTGTACCTTGGTTTAAATAAATTCTTTTTGTTTGGTTGGGTTTTTCATACTTAAGACCTTTTTGCTTTTTCTTGGCTATTGTATAAC
>VZTA01023047.1:669970-701777 GCA_013398855.1 Mohoua ochrocephala | reverse complement strand
AAGGGAAGGGAAGGGAAGGGAAGATGTGGTATGCAACACTCAGTCGTAACTCAAGAACTGTTTCTGCACCTGTTCCAGTGAAATTCACAAATGGGAAAAAACCCAGTTTGTTCAGAGGGACTTAGGCTGGGTGGTTCAGGAAAGAGGAGTAAAAGATTGACTTGTGAGAGAGAGATTGTCTTGCGCACATTGGGGTTGATAAGAGAGGACAGGTGGGCAGCCATTCAATGATCATGAGTGAGACAGGCATAGAGGGACAGGAGCCATGTGCCCCACATGTATGGAAAAGTCTGCTTCCACTTTCAGTGGTTTGGTTGTCACTGCTACAGTCTCTGCTGTTTTCAAGTTCTCATGAATTTGCGATGCTTTTATGGCAGGCGCTAAAGCAAACAGAGATTCCTGGGGACTGCACAGTTCAGCACACTTAAAAGGAGAAAAGGGAGACAGAGGTGCTCCAGGACCACCAGGTATACTAAATCTGTCATTGACACCCTGTGGAGGAACATATGTTTAACTTCAAAAGCAATTCAGCAAGATACTTGGATATTCATGTCTGCAGCCTTACCTGCCTAAAGTTCTACACCTGTGTTCCTTGATGAACTGACCCAAGGAACAACAAAGCCTCTAGAATGCTATCCAAAATGTCTCCTGAAAAGACAGGCTGCACATTTGTGAGCATTAGGAATGTGTTAAGCACAAGAATAGATATTGAAATGTAAGTGGCTGGTCAGAGATTTTTTGACCTTTTAGAAGGACATCATGAGCACTTCCTGAGATATCATTTTGTTGTCAATCTTTTTGACAATTGGGCTGAAATCCAGTGCTTCACATTTCAGGGTAACACATCTGTGCATTCTGAGTTCCAGGCAGTCAGTTGTTGGTGAAAGTCTCGCTTCTAACAGGAGATGGAAACAGATGATTTCCATCTCAATCAATTTTTTAATATTTTCTGCTTTATTTGTGAAAACCATGAAGTGTCTGGGTGCACTGAAAATACTATTTCACTAGCAGTAGGAGTATCGTAACAGTTATTCCTCATCCAAAGATTTACTTTCTGTATCAAAAAGTTGATACATATTGCTAATTCTTACAAATTCAAAAAGAGTTACAGAAGTAAGCACCTGTTTGAAAATTCTGTAATTACAAACTCTTCATTTTCTGTTCATTTTTTGAAATCTCATATACTGAGATAAGGCTTTGATCGGTGCCAGAAATAATTTGAAATAGAAAATGCAGTATATTGAATGAATGTTGCTATACTATATTTATAATAATTTTCCTTTAATGCATTGATAATAACTATATTATCCCCATATAAAAACTATATTAACTCCTCACTGTATCTATATGGATATTTCTGTCTTTGTTCAAAAGGCATAGTTCTGTTGACTGAAGATGATATTTTGGTTATTTTGAAGACAATATCTGTTTGTTGTAATAAAATCAATTTTCCTGTCTTGTCCCCATTAATTTTTATTCTGACCCCATACCTTAAAATAAGCCTTTAGCGATTTCCAGTCATCAATGAACTTGTCAAAAGAAGAAGCAAGAAACATTTCTAAACAGAAACTAAGAAAATTTTCTCTTCTATGCTGGCTTATCCACCACTAACCTGTCTGTTCCTTTTCAGGTTCTGTATTGAATGTAAATTAATGTCTTAGAAGTATTTTCTTCCCTATATCAGTTGATTTCAGGTGCTTCATAAGGAGAAGATTATGAGAGGATTGTGTTTATGATTTTGCTGTAAAACTGCAGCTAGTAAAGGATGGCAAAAATTATGCAAGAATTCTAGTTAAATTGAAAACTCAATTCACTTTCCTCCTAAAATAACAGAGATTCATTCGTTTGCCAAGCAAATCAAATAGATTGACTGGCTCCAACCTTTTGTGAAGTTGAAGCATGTTAACTAAGACCAATTCTGTTGCTGCTCTAAAAAAAATTCCTGTTTAGTTTTTGCTTAATTATGTAGTTGCTAAAATATTCTTTCATACAAAGCAGTTCTCTAGTTCTCACAGGTGTCCGCATAACCACTGACAGGGAAAATTTACAAGCCAGTAGTTGCATAATTAAAGCACAGGAACTTTTCGAAAAACCATTTCTGAGGGGCAGGTGGCTGAAACGCTTTCCGCTACATCTGTTGAGTTCCAGCAACCAGAAAAGCTTTCTGAACCATGGTATTTGTCCATGCAGTGGATTTATTTTTGTTTCTCACAAAATGTCACCTCTCCAACCTTATAAGCAGGGTCTATTAATTGATAACATGCAAAAATATTAAGCCAACACAAAAATTGTGAGAGCAAACTCAAAAGACCTGGGCTTCGTGTACCTTATTCAGACCTCGACTACTTGCTGGTCATCCTAGAAAGACCTCAGATAGTGCTCAGTGTAGAGATTAATACTAAGCAACATCTGAGAAGGACACCTGACATTCCATTCCACCTGTCCATTCCCTTCCCCTCACAGGGATCCAGCAGAGCACTGCTGCAAGCTGTAATTGGTGGAGTTGGAATACAATCCAAATATGTGCCGTAATGAGAATACATTTCTATCCCACAATGTCTGCTTGATTTAATTTTATCTGAGGTGGTACACTGGGAAATGAGCCCTATGACTAGCGGAGGGTTGGGCCCAAAGATCTCAAAAATTAATCAAAACACATTTGAAGGAAATGCATTGAACTGGTATGGGAAGCTGCAATATAGTGGGTTTTTTACAAATGTATACCAGGCAGATAATATTTGAAGGCTTTTTGAAACTTTTGATCTGGCTTGACAGCTTTGGCTGACCAACATTGGCAGACAACGCAGGTGGTGTAACAATTGAATCTGATATTGATTTTCATTGCAGAACAATGTCAAGGAAGAGTTATTATACAATTGGCAACGCAGCAGCAACACTATCTTTTTCTCTTGTCAGCTCTGGCACTGTCTTTGCAGGAAAGATCACACATCTACTGATGGATCACCCCACTACCAGCAAAACACATGGAAAGCTTCTCTTTTACCGTGGCTTCCATCAAAGGGGTTAACTTGGATGCTTCTCTTTCACTCCTCTTCCCAGCTGCTATGTGTTCAGAAAACTGGGAATTTTTTGTATTTGAGCCTTCTTTGCTTCTAATTTTTCTGAAATCCTGATCAGATTCAGAAGTTATTAAGGTGGAGGAGTGACAGACAAGATAGGGCACACACAAGATAGGCTGTGTAAGTCTTGCTTTGTTAGGAAACCAAACTAAAAATATCTGTTTGATCTAAAGGTTAATGCCATTATTGTAAATAGTTTTCCTTTAAACTCCTAAACCAGTAATACCCTAAGCAGTGCTTTTAAAAGGAAAATTACAGATAAGTATTGTGCTGTACTGTATTTTCTTCATTTTTCAGGTCCACCTCTGCCTCCATCATATTTCAGCCACTTTATTAATAGCATAAAGGTAATTATATCCCATTTGTGTTTCAGTTCTTTTAAGCTTTTTTTAAAGTGTACTTTGCTATAAATTAAGCGCAAACCAATGCAACATGGTGAAATACACAAATATAAGAGCATCAGCAATTACAAATTATATTAATTTCTTACACTGCAGCTGCTTAGGCAAGTTTATTACAAGTATAGAGACAGCGGTTGTCAGAGGTCTATAAAGATTACTTTTGAAAGAAACTTTATTACTGAGGCTTTTTACCTTCCCAGTGGTATAAAAGTGAGTCATAATTCACTGTTACCTAACATATCTGCCTTAAATGAATGCTTTTGTTTCCATGCCAGCTCAGGTAAAAGACATCCATTACCTAAAGGGCTTCTAGAACGCTGGGTGAGGGGAAAGGGGGGTGAAAATCCCTTCCGTGTCATGTTATTTATCTTTTAAGCACACTGAATGAAATAAAATCATGGAAACTACTTTTCCTTGAAGCTCTTACAACAAAGTATACCCATGCCTTGATTTGTTTGGTCTCTCTCTGTTCCATTATTCTCTTGACTGCTTCAAGTGACAAAAAATAATAACAATCTAATATTATTTTAAATGTTTTCAAGTGAATAAGACTCTTTAGCAGTAGAAAAACTGAAAAAATTTGAATCAAGTTCTCATTTAATGATGCTACCAAAAGTGTTGTGCTGACAGTCTCTCGTAAGGACTCTTAGTGCTGCCTGGTTTTAGGAGTTTGTTTCTGCTCGGCTGAGTACACCCAAGTTATTCCTATGGCATAAAGTGTCCTACGTATGTGACAAAGCTGATATGTTTTCCTTGACCTTATAGTGTAATGTCTGTAGCTTTACAGATTTAGCTGCCAAGAACTCATTTTTCATCCAGTCTTTCAACTCTCCAAAATGGCCTGGCATAAAGAAAACTTTTGAGTCATGTTTACTGGGAATCTAAAAGACTAAAAGTTGGAGGAGGAGCTATCTCCTCTGGCTGTCTGCAGATACCTGCCATTCTTGCTTTGCCCTTTGCCTCTTCTATCCACAGGTTTATTACCCAGAAACATGAAAAAAGTAGACGAAAAAAAAAATTGAAGGGGAAAAAAAGCAGACAAACAGAAAAAAAATAACTTGAGGAGGAATGTATAAATGCTGTGGCTCATCTTGCACAGAGAGATAATAATGTAGTACTTAAATGTTTCTTCTTACCTATTGCTCTGTTTCCCAAACTAACCGATAATCAGTGATGCAGAACAGAAGACATGCAGTTTAAAGTGTCTGCAATTTTGTGTGGTGTCTCTTCTGTTATCCTGGTACACACTCCCACCCTGCTCTGTTCATTTTGTCAAATACTTTCAAATAGCTGTCCATTCAATGTCAATCTTGCTTTGCTTTTTCCTCGGTGATGGAGGAAAGCACAAAGCCAGGCTTTTATGCTTCCTCCAACTCTCTCTTCGCCTCCAGCTACAGCACTGAACAAGGTTTTGCTGGGCAGAATAGCAGGAAACAGCAACAGAGGCCTTTTCTCTGCCTGCACCTAACCCCACCTCCCCTAGCCCTTACCCTGAGAGAGCCTTGCAGCCTCAGTAGAGAAAGCATTCCTTTTCATCCCGTATCACGGAAGAAGAAAGTGATGTTAAAAACATTTCAAGCAGGCATTTTCTTTATCAAACGCAGAGATTTCAGGTAAATTAAAAAGTTCATTGTGTTCTCATATCATTTCAGCTCAATGTTTTAAAATACATTTTCTTCAAAGGGTGAAAAAGGAGACAATGGAGTCACTGGTGTAAAAGGAGAAAAAGGAGAACCAAATGGAGGTTTTTTTCTAACAGGACCTCCTGGACCACCTGGAAGACCGGGATTAACTGTAAGTCATGCAAGTTGTAGAACGGGAATATTTGTCACTACCTATTTAGAATTAATTTCGAAGACACTAAAAAGAGAAAAACATCAGGATGGCTAGGAGCTATATAAAAACTTACATGCTAAGCATGAGGTGAATAGGAGAAAATTGCATTAAGCGTAAACACGGACACTTCATTGTTGTGCAGAGAATTACTCTGCTATGAAATACTGATGTAATGTTGTGCTCAGCTGTCTCATATATCTACACCCGTATGTAGACCATTCTATTAACAGCATTACAAATCAAAACAGCATATCTAATTTGTGATGCTACTACTTACACCCCCATAAATACCAAAATAGGCCATATAAAGTTAGTCAGAGGCTGACTTGAAAATTATTGGCCGTCTAAATAATTAATCCTATTTTCCTAGTAATCCAAAAACATGAATGAAAAGACCAGTGTGTAGCCATCTGGATCGTTTCTATAAAATTCAGCCACTGTCAACTGTCTACCTTTTAATTTTATCTTCTGGCAATTGCCACCACAGCTGCTTGGGAATAAAATGCACTAATTCTTTGGAAACAAGTTTATCCCTGGGATATGGCAACAAATATGCGCATTGCCTTCCTCTATTGCCGTGCCTGTGTCAAGAACCGTGAATGGGTGGGCCACAGCTGAGGATGAAGTGTTGGGTTAGCAAGACCACCCTCAAAAATCCCCCTGATTCGATTCCACATTGCTGAGAACCATCTCCCTGTTTAGAAACTGTTCTACTGGCAAGAAGGATCTGGATGGCACAGCTGAGCTCCAGGGTCCAGTGTGCTCCATGTCTGCAGGATGGTGGGAGCACAGGGAGCACAAGCCCTTCTCAGTCAGGCTGAGGACACACTGCTAAACTGGAAATGAAGGGAGTTGGGGCCTTTGTATTCTGCAGGTCTGGCAGCTGGAGAGGTTAAGGGCTAACCTTTGATCACAGGAGGGAGAAGACAGCACTCGTCATGAGGTGTACACCCTGCATAGACACACTTTGCATTAAAGTTTTCCTCAAACTCTCTGAGCCCATCAAAGCAAGCAGTCTCAGCGTGAGCAGAGTAGAGATCCAGGACTCTGAGAGCACTGTTGAGGGTTTTGCAGGTATCAGCTGCTCAGGGATAGGTATGAGAATTTTCAGAAAGCTTTCTGAAATTTAAATCCTTGTCTTTAATTCAATATATGTTTAAATTTTCCTTTTCCATTGTACGCATGCCTCCTTGGAGAAAATTACAGACTCATGTCTAAATGGCAGTGCAGTGGCAGGCATTTGGTAAATGTTGCCACCAGAGATGATGGCCCTGCAGTAGTGAAACCAACACATTCAAGGAAATACTTTTCATCACTGACAGGGACCAAAAGGGGACTCAGTTGTCGGACCCAGAGGACCTCCAGGGTTACCTGGCCTACCTGGCTTACCAGGTTATGGAAAAATTGGACCGCCTGGCCCACCTGGCCCACCTGGACCACCAGGGCCCCCTGCAATATATGGCTCAGGTGAGCTTTTCACTGTATATGTGAGCGTACAACCATGCGCCCACAACCACACATGACCAATTCTTTCACATCTGGCAAGTTGTCCCACCTGCCCACCCTCTCTGCATACCTGAATCACATTGTTCCCTGCTCTCCTCCTACCCTCCACCAATTTCTCCTGGGGTTGTGCTGGAACTAAGAGCACAAAAGGGACAATTTCTCTGCGGACAGTTTTCACTGACTAGTGTCAGGGCAGCGCTATTACATGAAAGATCTTGCTGTGGCTGTGGCTGGGAGGAAATCTGCCTAGTAGAGACACGTTACCTTGAGAGCTTTGCACAATCCATCAAACTGAGCAGCTGGCTAAATTTGGGCCAAAACGCTCTTCTTGTGGGGAATGGAAGTAAATCCGGCTGGTGGCCACCACAAGGGGTTTTTCCCAGAGTTCAGTATTGAGTCCAGACCTATCCAATATCAATTATCTCAGGTAGGGGATCAAATGCACCCTTTAGTGAGTTTGCCCCCAAGTTGGGCAGGAAGGTTGATCTGCTGAACAGTTCTACAGATGGCTCTGGACAGACTGAACTAATGGGCCAAGGCCAGCTGTGTGAGGGTCAACAAGGCCAAGTGCCAGGTCACAACCTGACATTTGGGTCACAACAACCCCAGGCAACTCCACAGGCTGGGACAGAGTGGCTGGAAAGCTGCCCAGCAGAAAAGGACCTAGGGGTGCTGGTTGGCAGTTGTTGAACATGAGGCAGCAGTGCCCAGGTGGCCAAGAAGGCCAGTGGCATCCTGGTCTGTATCAGCAGTAGTGTGGCCAGCAGGAGCAGGGCAGTGATCGACCCTGTACTCGGCACTGCTGAGGCCACCTTGAATCCTGTGCTCAGTTTTGAGCCCCTCACTGTAAGATCAACATTGAGGTGCTGGAGCATGTCCAGAGAAGGCCAATGAAACTGGTGAAGGGTCTGGAGCACAGGTCTGATGAGGAGCAGCTGAGGGAGCTGGAGGTGTTTAGTCTGGAGAAAAGGAGACTCAGGGGAGACCTTATCACTCTACAACTGCCTTGAAAGGAGGGTGTAGCCGGGTGGGGCAGTCTCTTCTCCCAGACTACAAGCAACAGGAAAAGAGGAAATAGCCTCAAGTTGTACCAGGGGAGGTTTAGATTGGATATTAGAAAATTTTTTTCGCCTAAAGGATTGCCAATGGAACAGGCTGCCCAGGGAAGTGGTTAAGTCACTATCCCTGGAAGTGTAACCATGGGCCATAGGGACATGTTTTAGTAGTAGGCTTTGCAGTGCTGGGTGTCACTGATGATCTTAAGGGTCTTTTCCAACCCAAGTGCTTCTCTGATTCTCTGATGAAAAGGCAGCACCCACAGTAGAGTTTAGGTCTAGAACGAGACTGCTGGAGAACTGCTTCTAAAAACTAGTTGCTGTGCAAATGCTGAATAGAAATGAAACTTTAGGTTGCTTACTCTGCCTTTAATGGTTTTCAACCTACTGGGTTAGAAAAGGAGCAAAATGTGCCACAAATAGTCACATCAAGAAGGAATTTTGCAAACAAGGTGACATCAAAGGGAGTATGTGACTAGAAATCAAGTGTCACAGTTCAAGACATTTGTGCTTTTGACTCCTTTTGGGTCACAAGTTTCCTAGTGACAAGCCTCATACTGTTAATGTCCAGCCTTGGGTTCTGGTGGATGAGGTCCTGGGCTCCTCTGACATTACTTGACAGGTATGCCTGAGAAAATGACTGATTCCTCAGGATCAGCAACCAGCATGGGTATCCAGCCAGGTAAAACCAGAGCAGAGCATTCCTTAATCTCAGCTGAAGATGGTGTACCAGTAGAAAGGGAGTTTTTAACTGAACAGAGACACTATAATACAGATCTGTTCTTCCTAAAGTTTCAACATGTCTAGCAAGTACAGGTCTCCATTCCTGAGAACTAACGATTAGCCTGTTTTCCCACAAGACCTGTGTCTCCAGTATGTTAGTTTGGGGAGAAGACATCTCTCTCTTCAATTTGTTCTCTCCAGGTATTTCTTGAACCTGGTCAGCCTTGTTTGTACAGCAGGTGAGACCTCCAATCTGTCATCCAGTCAATATTATTAAATTAGTGTCTATCAGAAGTATTCATCCTCTGAATAATATTTGAGAAAGAAAAAATTCTTAATAATAAAAATTCTTCAACATTGGAACGTAGGCTTTATGTGAATCAGCCCCTGATCGTCACAATATGGACAGATCCACAGCATCCACAAAGGTCATAAAAGTCTTTGGGCCTCTTCCTGTGTAATTTATATTAAGCACTTCTGGATATTAGCTAAGAGACCCAGTCAGACAAAACAAATTATTATTAGTATTCCATCCCTATCGTTTCGTTTATGCTCTCTGCCATTAGTCTTCATTATCCTCCTACACATTTTCCTCTTTGCTTTGTAAAAAGGTTCTTTAGTCAGGGCACATTTTACTAAATGTTAAGAACAGATGTTTATTTATTTCCTATCTTCAAGGCTCAGTTATCTCTTTTAAAGCTATTACCATCTGTAATTACGGAGTTCACATACTGTCATATGGGGTTCACATATTGTAATATGGGGAAAGAGGAAGAGCTTGTCTGCAGGTAATTAGCTCTAAACACTTTTGAGAACTGACCCCCTTCCCCCTGCCATTGGCATGGAGGACCTGCTCTGGAGTATCCTTGCAAATGCCTCTCAGCATATAGATTCTTCCGTTTGTAAAAGGTGATTTCAAGGCTCCTCTGGGTTTCACAAAAACAGACAAGCGAGGTCCTTGTGTAGAAGCTCTTTCTTACAAACAGCTTCAAAGTTCCATTATCATGCCATGCATTTGCACAAAGTGTATGCTTTCAGTCTTCCATATCTTTGAATCTTTCCTGCTGTAAAAGAAGTTTTTACTCCAGAAAACAGCTCAAGGTGAAGAAATTCACTTTTGGCCTAGAGACAGATACCAGGTACTAGCTGGTGTGGACTGCATTCTTAGAAGACCAAGTTCATACCCCTGAAGAATTCTTTTTCACTTTGAAACATAAGCTGAGCTTACAGACATGAATTTTTCATCTAAGGAAAAGTAAATTTTGATTTGCCTTTAGAGCAAAAGATGTAATGACTCCCTCATAGCTTGTATGGGCAGGAGCAAAAAGTTCTTGCTCTTCTATGTGCAGAAGAACTAGCTAGCAGAACAGCATTCTGGTCAATTTAAGTGGGTCTGGTTCTTCATTTTCAGTTTCTACAACAGATTGCAATCTGTTTGCCTTAACCTCCAAAAAAACCAGAGAAAAGACTGTTTCATCATTGCTTCTAAAAAATCCTTAGAATCCTTAGAAAAATCCTTCTGTAGTTGACTTGAGCTATTCAGGACACGACTATGGCTATTTAAAACTTCCACTGCTCCTGGACACCACCACTAAGTCCTTTCTTTATGTCACTCACATTTTCTCTCAAAAAAAGATGACCTTCAGCATGTATCATATGCTTATTTTATTTTAGCAGCTGCAATGCCTGGGCCACCAGGTCCTCCTGGAGAGCCAGGGTCACCTGCCACCAGGAATCTGGTAAGAGAGCAAAATAAGGAAGTTTGCTATAGAAAATTTTCTTCAAGACTTTTGGTGGTCACTGGCAGCACTGAAAGAGGAGTGAAAGTTCCATCCTGTGTTTTTATTTAATAGAATGTTTTAGAAACCACATAATTTTAAGATGCAAACTGTAGTTTCCCTAGCAAATCTAAAAATCATTGTGCCAGAGAATACATGTAAATTTGTTTCCTTTTCTTGCATGATGAAGCAAATCAAAATTGGATCCAAGATCTCTATGAAGAAAAAAAACTAGCTAAGACAGAAGTCTTAGTAATTTCTAAATTAAGAATTCATCGTTTCTGGGAAAAAAACCAACCAACCAAACAAACAAAAAAAACCACCCCCAAAAAACCCTATTCAAGTTAGCAGAGAGCATTCATTGCAATTCTCAGGGGAGAAACAAATGTTCAAAGACTGGTCCCCCAAGACAGAAGACTCTAGTTGCAGGCTGGGAGCTACTCTCTCAGATAGAAGGTCCAATCTTACTTCGGTCAAAACTAAGATTAAAAAAAACCTCAAATCCTTAGTATGCATTATTCATAAAGTATTAATATGCTTTCTGACAATGAACAAATTAGAAAAAAAAAGGTGAAATAAGTTACACTTTCCTGAAACTTGCCCCAGTTTTAAACTACTGCAGTTCTCTTCTGAACTCTGCCATTTTGACCTAGGACGCTAAATTGTAGCAGTGCAATGATCTTCACTCTGTACAAAATTTGTGCAAAATTGCTGTAGTTCTACTACAATCCACAGAATGATGATGCTGGTATGCCAAAATAGCAAGATATTCGTATTACTGAATATGAATCCCTTATGGATTAAATTATATTAGACTGACTTTATGAGCCTTTCCTGCAGAAGTAGTCTTGACATTTATGTGTCCGGATGAGACTATTTAACTTGCAAAACGTTTTGTGTGTCTGATGAAGTATGTTTCATTTTCCTATTTGACAGGTTACGACATTCCAAAACATTGAAGGTATGTTGGAAAAAGTCCACTATGTAGCAGAAGGTACACTAATCTATCTGAGAGAAACCAGTGAGGTTTTTATCCGTGTTCGAAATGGATGGAGAAAATTGCAGGTACTATTGCACTACACCCTAATCTTTTCTAACTCCCTTCCTCACAATGAAGTTGAGGGAGATATTTTTACAGAGGAGGAGAAGTGTGGGTGCAAGGCTCCTTTTTTTGAGTTCAGAAGCTCCTAGTGATATGGTTTTGTTCTACTCTCCTTTTTGGTTCTTTCAGCTTGGTGAGCTAATTCCTATCCCTGCTGACAGCCTTCCTCCTCCAGCCATATCAAGCCATGTAAGTGCAAGATATTGGACCATGAAAAACTGAGTCTAGATGCATGACACACTTGGCAGAAGTTGCATGCCGATCTCTGCACAATGTGATTTTCCACTGAGATTTGTCAGTTCAAAATAAGCATCCTACCACTACATGAGCTTGCAAATTGATTTGCTTGTACAGTAATCTGTTTCCGGTATCTTCTGAGACTCCAAACACTACAGAGACAAAGCCACATTTACAAAAAGCAGAATAAAGTAAGCTGCCCACAAAAACAAAACAAAACAAGCAAACAAACAAAAACAACAAACAGACGAAACTAAACCAAACCAAAACATAAAACAAAACAAAAGAGAACGAACAAACCAAAAAAAAAAAAAAAAAAAAACAAAAAAAAAAAAAAAAAAAAAACCAAAGAAAAACAAAACAAAAAATCACAAACCCACAGAATTCTGTTTCATAACCCTGGAATTAGTCATATCAAAGCCTGATTCCCTTCAAGGAAGGTCAGAAAAGTGTTTCTGAAAAGCAGATTTTCTTTGAAAGGTTATAGTCCTGAATTCAGTGTACCATAATCATCACCTGAATGTAGCTTACCCCGCAGTGTGCAGAGGGTGTACTCTAAAGCCTCAATTGTTAGTTCAGACCTGACCCCATTCTGCAAGTTATTGTACCAACCTGCATGAGAATATGCTGTCTGTCCCAAAAAATTGCAGGAGGATGAAAACCAAGAACTGACAAAGGGATTAGAGAAGGGTTTTGTTGATGATAGGTTAATTGGTCTGCTGAGAAAATGAAAGGGCAAGAGAGTGCTAGGAAGGAGCAGTAAGAAGGAAGATGGCTAGAATGAAATAAAAAAGGTTAGAGTAGGTCAGGGAGAAGTTCACCTAACACACTGGGAAAATGTCTACACCTCATGTTATCAGAAATTGTCTGCGGCCTCCAGTTGACACCACTTGAGTTTCCCATCTGCTACAGCCTGTGGCTTGTTACTCATACTTGCCATAACTAGAGAAGAACACTTTGCTGCTCCTGAAGCAATTAACCGGGTTGAGAAATGTTTCCAACCACTACATTTTCTGCTTTCACATCCTCTTTACCCTTTCAGTTTTGGTTTTCCTCAACTGCTCTTCTGCTCCTACCAAGAGCAGGCTGCTTTCATGCAGGACTCCAGGTGTGATTAAACTTTTATTTAAAAAATTACTGAGTGTCTAAAATTCTGATATTTAACTTTTTTTTTTTTTGCTTGTGTTCAAATAACAGGGATTTCAGTCTATTCCAGCACTGAGACCAATATCAAATATGAACAACGGAAAACCAGCAGTAAGTATGAGATTTGTATTGCAGCTGCAGAGCTGTGCTTTGTAATGTGATAGTTTGCATCTTGAGGGACAGCTGTGATATTTGCTCTTCAAACTCAGAGATTTTACTTCAGAAATTTACAAATACACTTTTTTAATTTGTTTAGACACCTCAGACGCAATTTGAAATTGTTCCCTCCAAATCTATTTTCATCATCCCAGCCCCTTTCCCATCTCAAAGAAGAAAAATCCTGACTCTGAGTTAGGAATACTTCTTCACTTAGTGGTTGTACCTACAACACAGAGTAACTTCTAAGCTAACAAGAGTGTAACAATTAAATAATTAAAATACTCATTACAATATTTTCAGTCTTCATGGTGCTGCTTGGCTTAGATAGACACCCTAGAACCTAAGCCTTTATTTCAAAGATTTTAAAATATTTAGACAAAGAAAGCAAGGTAACTGAGTTATACCTAAAAAATAAAACCAAAGAGAAAGAAAAAAAAAAAGCAAGAATGTGGATTAGTACTTGCATCTGTGCTGCTTGACTTAAGCATGATACTTCTTGTATTTTTAAATGGTATCTAGTCACTTCTTACTACTTTTTTCCATGTTTGTAGGATTGGAGATTTTGTTCATGTGAAAACTCCAAGACTTTCAATTAAAAATATTAGCCGCTTTTAAAAGATTTTTTTTTAGGAGTATATAACCTTCATGGTTTCCTTAATGTTGAAAGATAAATTGATGTATCTGCTAGGGGTCTCATGGCTGTGAGAAATGTAATGTTATGGCGACAAATAACTTTCAGACCTGTTATGAAGGGTACGTGTTCTGTGCTGGCAGGAGGAGGGGACACAGTTTTGTTTCCAATATGTGTCTTCCTAGTGTCATAAACTTTTTTTTAAAATGGTGCCGTTTCTTCTTTTTTCTTCCAGTTACATCTGGTGGCTTTGAACTTCCCAATGTCTGGTGACATGCGAGCAGATTTTCAGTGTTTTCGGCAGGCCCAGCTTGCAGGTTTGACATCTACCTATAGAGCCTTCCTCTCATCGCACTTGCAAGATCTGGCCACAGTTGTCAGAAAAACAGACAGACACCATCTGCCAATAGTCAATCTTCAGGTAAAAATGGGTACTTAGTGCTTGTTTTTTTAGGATAGGCTGTAGGTTCCCCAAAAAATCTTGGATCATCGCAAAAGCACAAAGTTTCAGCCCAAACTGCATTTTATAGAGAAGCAGCTTTGCTTCGTATTTCACAGATTCAAGAAACACAAAAGCAGTGATGAAGTAGAAAACTACTGAGTTATGTTCCACCTTTTAGTGTGACCATAGGATAAAATACCTATTTTTCTCATTTCTAAGAAAAAATGCAAATTCTGTGCTTAGGAATGATGTTGAATATACCCCAATGAAACAGAGAGGAGAGTCTAGAGCATGAGTCATTTTGTGGTCTCACATAAACAGACACACTCTCAAACTGAGGGAAACAAACCATGTCTTTGTAGCATTGGCTGGCTCCCAGAACAAGCGGCCAAAGAAACCTACAGGAATAACACATGATGCTTGGAACATGTTGAACGGATGCTGCTCTGAAGTGCATGCAAACACAGAGCCTTGAGAGAAATTTGTGAAGACAATATTGTTTCAACTTTGACTGGAAAGACTCAAAAGCAGTTTGAGAGGAAGCCAAATACAAAGGTTTTGCCCTGAACATTTGCAACACTTTTCATAAAACTGTGACCTTAACAGAAGTTCCAGTACAAGTTATGTCTATATTTTCTCTACAGCTACAGTAGTTATAAGCAATTTTTCAAACAATACCGTAGGAGGAAAAGGACAGGGGACGATCAAGCTGAATTTTTGGAGTGGCAATAGAACAAAGAGACAACTTTGAGGCAAAGGCATGGACCGGAGAGCTATTTGCATAGAGATGACAGATGAGACAAGTTTGTTCAGGACCATTATGCAGAAACTGCTGTGAGAGATGAAATCACAAGTGTCCTTAAATGCAGATATAATTTTCAATTTACAGATAAGTCTATAGAGGTACACTTGGGATTGGATGTAGATTTGGGATTTGTTTTGTTTGTAAAAGTGGCTTTGAAATTTTAACAGGGAGAAACCCTTTTCAGTAACTGGGATTCTATATTTGATGGAAATGGTGGACAATTCAACACTCATGTTCCAATATACTCTTTTGATGGGAGGAACATCATGACTGATTCATCTTGGTGAGTTTACATTACCATTTATGTTTTATATGTTACACATAAGGGGGGGTTTTCTACTTTTACCAGATAGTAATAGAAATAGTAGCAGTATCTTTGGCTACTAGATATGTGATAAAAATT
Source organism: Mohoua ochrocephala (assembly GCA_013398855.1). Classification (NCBI taxonomy): domain Eukaryota; kingdom Metazoa; phylum Chordata; class Aves; order Passeriformes; family Acanthizidae; genus Mohoua; species Mohoua ochrocephala. The sequence continues at coordinate 686,473 of VZTA01023047.1, read as the reverse complement.
TCTCACTTTCTTTATGCCATTTTTCTTTGCCATTTCTGATAGTCTAGAAATAGGATATCAGGTTATGTTCTCCTTTCTTTCTCTTCTTTCTGTCTTCATCTTTACCTAACCGCTCTTTGCTTCAAGCACAAGGAATGCAGATCACCACACATACAGGTGAGCAGTTGAATAAAGCAAAAGAGACTTTTCCAGGAAATAACTTCTTGATGTTACCTTTCAGGCCTCAAAAAGTAATATGGCATGGTTCAACTGCAAATGGGATCCGGCTGGTTGGCAACTACTGTGAAGCCTGGCACACAGCTGATACGGGAGCTATGGGACAAGCATCACCACTGAACACAGGGAAACTTCTTGACCAGAAAGTATATAGCTGTAATAATCAGTTTATTGTTCTCTGTATTGAAAACAGTTTTGTATCTGATCTCCAAGGAAAATAATTCACCTGCTGCACACAGGAATATTCCATTTGACGACAGAAAAAGCTGACACTGAAATTTCATTTGTAATGATGTAAATATTTTAATTTTTGCAATTGCACATTTCAGGAAAAAAAATAGCCAAAGAAAACATACCTCAACACAAACCACATTCCGATTAGGTGGAACATCCAGTGCACACATGGCTGGCTTAAAGCCGTTCCTTCCACTTGAACCCCATGCGGTTCGAAGTTTGCCAACAGTGAACTCACATTCCTCTGCCTGAGCTGGAGGTCACCTAAGGGCACAAGTCAAGTGTGGTCTGTGAGGAAGATCCAGTAGCCTGCCTCGTACGCAGTATGGCTCAGCAAGGCTGCTGCCTTTCACAGCTGAGAAGCTGCATGCTCCGTGCTCCCCTTTTCACTTGCATAGATTTCGAATACCCAAGGCACTGTTCATATATACTCATATATACAGCAAATACTGGGAGGCTCTTACGCCTTACAGAGCTCGCATTTGCAAAACAAGGCTTTAAGAACAAAGGTGCTCACCTCCTCTGAGTTTTAGTGGAAGCCAAGCACCTGACTCCTGTAAGCTTGTATGGATCTCAGCCTGGTGCTTACACAGAAACATAGCAGCTCCCACATATTATTTCAGCTTTTCTCTTTGCAGATTCTAGGCATAGGACTTTATGCAGGAGGAGTGAATTTCACATAGACAAAATCTGGTCTTTATTTTGGTGCTATTGTTACCAGGAAACCTGAAAGCAATGTTAATAGAAAACATCCTGTTTAACTGGTAGAACTGAGCAAAGAAATGCAGACAAATGAACCACCTGACCTTTATTTATTTCATTGCATATTAGAGGAAGTTGTTTCCTTTTGTGTCAGACTGACAAATTAAATATGTCTGTCATGGTTTCTCTAAAATAGGTTCTACACATTGTTATCCCACTAAGTTATATGTAAAGTGATTTTCCTTTTTGTGAATTTACCCTTCTGGCATTCACATAATTAAAGAATTGTTAATATAAAATAACTGCAACAATTATAGGAATGATCAGGAAATGGTAATGTTCTTCACTAACAGCATCATCATAATATCTGAAGTCTTTTGCTGGTATATTTGTCTACTGCATACTTTAAACAGTGTATTTTCTTATGTTTTATCAGGCAGTGACTATGGAGGTCAAACTCCACATTACCATTTTTTTTTTAAGATTTAAACGAGAATCCGTGTTGGAAATACATGTTCATTTGCTGACAAATAGAGTGTTAAATAACTAGACAGCTTTTGTCAACAGACAAAAGCAAATCACACTTACAATACTAAAATGATGTAATTATACAACTAAGTATTTTGAAATCCAGCTTTATTTTTCCAATTGATTATAAAAGCTTATTTCCCAGGGTTAGCTGAATGGTATCTTCATTTTTTTCTGGAAAAGTAAAAAATGTAAATGACTCCATTATTACAACATGGTAATAGGGCAGAAGCCATTTGTATTACATTTAAAATGTATGCATAACAATTCACTGCACTCATTTATAGTCGACTTTCCTAAAATACTGAGCACACTTGTGCCAAATTCCTCCAGTTCACAGAGCTGGAAGAGTTATTTATGTACAGCAGGGTTTCACTCTGAGTCACAGAAGGTTCAAGGGGGGGATATAAAGTGCTTTTACCTGCTTCAAGCAGGAACCATCTACTTTTAATCCTTTACGGGCCAGTGGGGTCTCTGCTTGGAGCCAGTCATCCGCATCAGACCCCGCTCTTCCTCTCCTGAGCTCGAGCAGCACTCAGGGACCTGGCTATCTCTTCACCTGGAGCTGCAGTGACAAGAGGTGGCAGGGTCATGGGATCACACAGAAGAGCTCTGTGAAGGGGGACAACAGAAGACTAATGAAAATACGCAGGTTTTAGGAGATACTGAACTAGAGTTTGAGTCCAGCAAAATGCATCCAGAGATCTTTGTGCCAGTCCTTTCACAGAGCTAACCCATCTCTGTATCCTGAACAGAGCTTAGCAGGGAACTGAAATGGTTAAGCACCATCAATAAGTTGCTAAAAAACTCTCAGTGTTTGCTTCCCACTTCTAACATTAATCTGCAGGCTACAGGAATTTATTGCACACCCTTTAACAGAATACAGATCATGAACCATGCATCACCTGGGCTGCTGTGGTGCTGAGTTCACAGGCTTGCTCGCACACCAAGGGAGATACCCAAACCAGAGAATGGCATGAGAAATCTGTTAGAAATATGAAATTTCCCTGGGGGAAAAAAAACAGCAACAACAACAACAACAACACCACACACTTTTTTTCAAAGCCAGTGATGTTCTTTAGATTCTCTAGTATAATTGAAAAGAAAAAATAATACTCATCAAGGATATGATAGAGAAAAAAAATTAGCCCAATATTTAGAATATTTTAGCTTTCTATATCAAAGGAGAGTACTTTTTTTCTGCACGATTCCAACACAAAGATCAGGTGCACTCGAGGAAGAACGTTTGCTAATTCAGGTAAGAAACTGCGTATAAGGCAAAGTAGTCACCAAGAGAGCACTAAAGCAAGGTTGAAAACAGTAACTGCACAAGAAATCAATGTAGCAGTCCAAATTATACTGAATTGTGAATACCCCGAAATCCTCTTCTGGCCCACTGGTTTTGTTAGCAGTAGGTAATCAGCAGGTCTTTCGCCCTTCTCAGTTCAGCGATCTTTTCTTTGGGCAATCACAAACCATGTCATGTTACCATCTATCAGTAGTGTACTGCTCTGCCCAGGACTGCAGTGAGAGGAGCAGTTTCTCCTTCCATTGCTGCTATAATCAAGCCAAACCTGTGAGTTTCTGCAGTGCAGCATATGCATCTCAAAGGACTAACAAGCAACAAAACTCATTTTGGTGTAATCAAAGACTGCCAGCCTTGCTTCTGAGCTGTGCAGTGAAAGAAGAAAGAATGAGTTGCAGTATGTCCTGCCTGGAAGATTCCACAGTTCCTCCTCTTTGACATTGAGCTTTAGGTATTACTTCTGCATTAACACTTGGAATTCTTGTTTTCGTTCCAGTACTGTCCTGGAGAAGAGAATCTGTCTTCTAGATTTTTAAAAAATTAGATGCTAGAATTGCAATTTTATTTTGGTGGAATTAATGCCATGCCTGCATCCTAAAAAGCATCTGATTGGGGTTTGGCTGTTATTTGCAGTCTAACAGTTCCTCCCTGCTGTCTCTCCTTAATGCTTCAACGGTAGCTGCCCAGAGATAGAAATATTTCTAGATGAACATCTACATAAGTACTTTGATACTTTAATCTGAACCTAGCCTCCTTTTTTTAACCAGTCAGAGGGCTGCTATTTGCTGCATCTTAAAAGACCTATTCTGCACCTTGGTACAATTTCCACTGTTACCAGTTGATCTAAAATTTTACTTACCAGATTCCCTTCCACAGTATCCATATTAAAAAAAAAAAACAAACCACCGCACCATAACACCACCCTGTTCTACTCCTAATATTCCTAATTAATGGCTATATGTACACACAGCCTAACCTGGAGGTGCACCCAGAGTGGATGAGTCAGCACCAGCAGTAGCAGACTTTGCCTGGGGGAGAGAGAACACAGAGTCAGAACATCTCTTCATCCTGCGTGGGGAAAAGAGAGTAATGGAATTACAGACAGCACAGGCTGTGGGAATTTCTACATTGTGCCAGTTTGCCTGGGGTAGAGTTAACTTTCTTCACAGTAGCTAGTATGGGGCTGTGTTTTGGCTGTGTGCTGACAACGGTGTTGTTAACACAGGAATGTTTTCGTTCTTGCTGATCAGGGCTTACACAGAGCCAAGGCCTTTTCTGCCTCTCACCAGCGAGGCAGCTGGGGGTGCACAAGAAGTTGTGAGTGGACACAGCTGGGTCAGCTCGCCACAGGGATATCCCATATCAGATGGCGTCATGCTCAGCATATAAAATGGGAGGAAGAAGCAGGAAGGGGGAATAATTGCAGAGATGGCATTTGTCATCCCGAGTCACCATTCCACCATTCCATTCCAGCCCTGTTCTTCTGGTTAACAATGCCTGACAATGGGAGAAGCAGTGAATTAATTCCTTGTTTTGCTTTGCTTGTGTGTGTGGCTTTTGTTTTACCTATCAAACCCAACCCATGAGTTTTGTCATCTTTACTCTTCCAGTTCTCTCCCCCATGCCACCCTGGGGGAACTAAGAAAGCAGCTCTGTTGCCAGTCAGGGTTTAGCCACAACATACATGTGAAATCAATTCAGCATTACACCCTGGTGTTGGTCAGAGGTAACTTATAACCTTCCCTCAGCTGGTCTCAGGGATACTAGTAATGCTTCAGCAGAAAAGGGGGTAACAGCCCTGTTGGACCTTATAAGAAGTACCTAAGATCACATTCAAATTCAAGCCAGGAAGACGATGACATTGCCTCTGCAGAAAAGGTATGTTTTGTATTGTGCACTTGGAGTATGTTCACACGAATAGCGGTATAATAACAGTGTTTTCCACAGACCGGTACCAACACCACCTCACAGGTGTTCTGTTTGGCTTTCTTTGGTTCCAGACATACTCACTGAGGTCCTAGCCATATTGATGGTTTGCTATTGGAAAAACATTATCTCCCCACTGATTTAGAAGATGAGTTGGTTTTAACCTCCAAAAAATTATTTGCCAGTATTTATCTTTGCTCTACAGTTATATATTTTCACTTTGCAGGCTTCAAGGTTTCGATTGAGGCTAGTCTCATCCCCAAGGCTACCACTGTACTAGAAAATTACCACAGTAAAGGCAGAGCTATTAGCAGAAATATCATATCTGACTGACAGCTGAACTGTTCCCTGACACAATTCTGGTCAGTGCCATTTGTAACCCTTCCAGTCACTTCTTTGGGGGATGATTTGTGGGGACAGTGTGTGCCAAGAACTACTGTTGTGGATAGTTTGAAAGAGACATCCTATTTTGGAACAGAAAGGTTTAATTGTACTCACAGGTGCTTAAGAGTTGTGCGTGGTTTCAGGGCTAACTGGAGTCCTCACCCTACTGAAAGCCTGTAGGGGGGCTGCAGGACGTGCATGTCTGATACCCACAGAACACACATCAATGGTTCTTTACTCCCTTTTGCCAAATTTAATAACATACCTTCCTCCTGCAAACATTCTCCATTCATGCAAACCTTTTGGCCGGACTGCATTCATTCAGGGCACCCCCTAAAGCCATCATTGTCCTACACATTTGTTCTCAAGCTGTGTATAGATATATTGTGCCATTCCATTATCCTCACCTCTTTCAACACTGATGAGTACCTTGGTTAGGGCATGGATGGACTGTTCACAGAGCTGGGATGTTTCAGATAGCTGAGAATTAAAGGATACTGGCATAGTCATCCTGTACAACTGATTACTACCATGATGCCTTCATCAGCAAGCAGGGCAACACAAGGCATTTGTCTGTGTGCTCTACCCCGGCTGCTGGATCAGGCATCGTGTTTGTGTGTACAGCCTGCCTGTTAGGAGTACTGAACAGCTTCCGATCCTAGAGTCAGCAGCATCCTCTCAGTGACTTTTCAGAGTCTAAAGGTGTGCTTAGGTTTGCCTGAGACACCAAACATGAGTTCCTAGGATCATTCCTCCACCCTTTCAGGCAGCCTACCAGAAGCCTACCTGATACTTTGGAATGTGAGACTGCATCCCTTGATCCTACACCATATTAGGGTAGGGTGAGTGGTGTGATTGAACTCCTGTGTTTACTAAATTCTTATTGTAATGTTGACCAAAACCAAGCCCAAATTCATACTACATTTCCTTTTTTTCAACTGAGTGAATTTGGAACTGTTCACCAGCTTCGTCAAAGCAATTTCCAGTTTGTTGATCCCATTATTTTGAAGTCCATGTTTCCTTCCAAGAAGGTATAACCCAGTGGGCTCTGAACCTTCACAAGTCCCTAGGGTACATCTGTGAACAAGTTATTTCAGAAGCATTCACCACTGTATTTCATTGCCATTGGTTCTGCCTACAGAGTAAGAACCTGACTTGCTCTCAGCAGTTTTTTCCCACACTACAACTTGGCAAAGTTTCTCTATCATTGTAGCAAAGCTGCTCTTAAACCACAAATTTATCCTGGGCATTTTCTGTTCTTGATCTCAAACATCCAGGATTTGCAGGTAGCCCATATCAGGAAGACACATCAATTTTGACACCATAAACTCACAAGCCGAGGTCTTTTAAACATATCCTGAGACTGTTTGCCTCCTTTGCTGAGCTATCTGGAGCCAAAACCAATGTACGGAAGCTAATTGGCTCAAGAGTTTGGAAGAGCACGCTAAAATTTGCTATGGCAGGGCTGATCTGAGTAATTAAAACGTATACCACTGACATAGTTTAAGCTTTGGGGGGTTATTTAAAAGTGTTTTCATCCTTGATGCTGCAGAACTCCCATCTTGATCTTCATTTTCATCCAAGTAAAGCTTACAGAAATTCAAAAGAGCAGACATAGAACTGCTGTTTGTGCAAAGGCTTAAAATCCAGCCAAAACTGATTCCATGCATTAATCTACCTGAATTAGAAATGGGCATACAGACTGCTATTCAAAAGTTAAAAAAAAGCCAACTTATTAATAACCAGAGTTCATCAAGATTCATAGTTCAATGCTTAGTCACTATCTCTCTCCTCGCTTTACTGTAGCTTGATATGTCTTAGAATAGTAGAATAATTTAGATTGGAAATGGTCTCAGAAGGTCATCTAATCCAACTCCCTGCTCAAAGTACAGCTAAGCTAACTTCAAAGCTCAATCTTCTCAAATTGCAGGCAAATGAACTGAAGGTGCAGCAGCGTGATCAGATGTCTACGCCTCCATTTTAAGAAGGCAAGAAGTTGATATTATGTGCCATGATTTTTTTCTGTTAGGTCAGGAAAGTGTCCAGCTGATGGATAGAGGTAATTGCCATCAAAGTGAGAATAAATTTGTGGCCTGGGCCTCTCAAAATGTATCTCCTGACAGAAGATCTCTGTTCTGACAAACAAAAGGTTGAGGGAAAGAAGCAAGGTAAGTTAGCAGCATCTAACTCAATCACCTCCTAATGTTCACACTTTTTTTTAGAAAGAGAGTCAGCACTCTCAACCTAAGTATTGGTGATACATCAGAGGACCTGCAAGCCTTGAGCACACAAGAGCAAAGTCCTGTTCTCAATCGAGTGCTGTATAACGACAGACAATAAACTACTCATTCTGTCAAAGGTACTGAATCACAGTATCTTTCTTACAAAAACCCAATTGCTCATCACCAGGAGAAAAGCTCAGGAAAACTGATGAATAACCTAGAGGAGGGATCAAAATAGTCACAGCTGTATCCTGTTGTACTGATACACTCAGTAAGACAAGGTGGGAAGGGAGCAAGGGAAGACAAGTCAGAAGGAGTGGGGAGGAGGAATAATAAAGCTCTGAAGGTGTGGTGAACTCTATGAATGAGAAACTAGAGGAAATATAGAATTATCGGCTCTGTGTAGGTTCTATTAAAGCAGCTCTGAAGGCGGTAAACAAGATTGGCTACAGTCAGAGCTACAAAAGGGAGAGTGAACTAGGAGGAGATGTCTGTGAAGAGCAGCCCAGTTGAATCTGAGAGATATCAAACACAGTGATGAAAAGGATTTATGTATCCATGTCCAAGATTCATGATCCTCTAATTTCTCCTTGGCCACAGGTGGACATCCATGAGCAATCATGCTGCCATTGACGCTTTAGGCTGTTAAAGAGCAAAAATCTTTCTGTAGTTCATGAATATGAATCCAGAACTATTGAAATAGCTCTAGTAGGAAAGACTCAGAGTAGCACTCCAAATATCCTTAGTCTTGAAAATAAGGTCTGCGAGCACAAATCACTTGGGCATTAAGCCTCTATTTTCTGCTAGAATAATGTGTTAAAATGTAACAGCTCCCAGAAATACTTTTGCAGAAATACCCTGATTCTAAATAGAATCTATTAACTATGTGGAGAAAATGAAGAAGTTTAGGCAACCCTGCTTCAAAGCTTTCTGTTAATTTTTAAGTGAGTATCTCTCTGTACATTGTGCAGAGAACTGAAGCACTCAACTGTAAAAAAGCTACAGTGACAAGACTTTAGCTGCCTACACCTAAATTAAGTTACTTCTAAACTACTGAAACCCATTTTAATCAAAGGCAGGTCAAGATAAGAAGTAGAGCAGCAACTTTTTGTCATACAAAATTAGAGCCTACCTTGAAAGTTAGTCCTAGTTCATAAGCAAGAGAAGTCTAAACCTGCTTTAGCCCAAGGTAAAATACAGAGGATGAATGGGGTAGCAATCCACCTCTTCCCTTTCTTCTGGGAAAACTTGTCAGTGTCTTTCGTTATTATCAGTAAAGTCCAGTGGCAGCTGTGACTGTCCCATTCAATCCAACTTGGAAGCATACAGAGAAGTTAACTACAGGATGAAGTTAGAACAGTACTGAACAGGACAGGAACCTGATCAGACCCAAATATTCCTTTACAGTTTTTGTAGAAATGTTCAAATGCACACTGCATTTCAACCTCAAGTGGTTGATGGCAGTTTCCTTTTCACAGGGTTTCTTCCTCATTTTGCTCACAGGAAAGCAGTATCCAGAGAACTAGGATTACTCATCAAGGCATGACTAAGGCATGGCGTGGCCCAAGAGAAAGGATGATCTCATGTTTGTGGCAACAGAACAGTGCCCAAAGGAATGCAATTCTGTCCCTGATTCACTCATGGAAGAAAAGCTCCACATAAACAGGTCCATTTTAGAGTAGGTTGCAGATAGTGTGGGGTAGATGAACATGCAGTACCGGGCTGAAATAGACCGAAGTCAGTTCAAACAGATACCAACACCTTTGTGTTCCACATCCTGCATTCTTCCTTATGCCCACCCTCAAAATCATGAAACCCCGCAGAGAGCACGGTGTATCGAAAACACCCTGCAAATTAAAAGATACATGTTCCTTTCTGATTTTGCTCTTTGATTTGGTTCCTGTGGATAAGATATGGGCAAGCATCAGCAGAAGGGAGGGCAGAATCCCATAGCCTCTCAGGCTCAGAGAATAGGTATCCTACAAATGCTAGGAAGCATCTCTTCTCAGCCAGGCTACAAGAACAAACTAATTCTGCTGTGTTTGTAGGCCAAGCCATTTGTGAGAGTTGATTCAAGTGGAAACTAAAACTGTGTTTAAAAAAGAGCCCCAGCCAGTCTCCAAAATGTAATATTTACACAGTCCTTTGACCTTCAGCAAATTTCTGAGAAAATACGTACCCTGCAAAAAGACAAAGCCTTCAGCTTCTCAAGAAAATCTGGACTTCTCATGACTTCAACTACAGCTACAAAAGAGTAACCTCCCCTATAAAATTAAACTGCAACAGAATGATACCTAGAGATACTCTAGTCCTTTGCCCTACTGAATTTTGAACATTATTTGGGCTCTTAGTTTTCTGTCTTGTAATACAATCATTAATTTTGGCAAATTAGTCCCATGACCAGTTAGTTGAACTGAAATTATCTCCTTGCCAAAGAGGGCTTTTCCTTTCCCATCTTTTACTCTTCATTAGATCAAATAAATACATATTCCTACCACCATCATTTCCAATATTTTGTTGGCAGAATAACCCAGTGCCGTGATGGACATGTTCCTGATCTTCATTTAAAATGCTCTTTTTTCCCCTTAATATTATCCTGTCTTTAAATTAGGAATGCATTTCTCCTGGGTTTTGGCAATGGTTGCCTTTAAATACCACTGACAACAGGCAGTTGTGCTGTGCAGGTGTGATGAAAGTATTTTCTCCACTACTATTGCAGAAGTTCTAGGCTATTAATTTATCTAGAATCTTAATTTAACGTGCTTAAATTCTCAAGAGAGACAGTTTCTTCAGCAATCTAGTATCCAGACTACCGAGATTTCTTGGGTAAAAGTCAGCCTTTGGAATTATACTCAAGGGATATGGCTGATGGAAAATGACAGCTGTAATAGAGAAACAGAATTCTGAGAAACAGAATGAAGTAAGTGATTGTTATTTGCAAACAGAAAATTTTGTTCAGGAGAATTTCCATGGTAATTCAGACCTGAATTACCAGCATGAATTATTATTTTTATATAGGTCCAGTGGCAAAAGTCTTCCCTCTTAATAATGTCACTTGGAAATGTAGACGTAACAAAGGACTTACTCAAAACTACATATTCTTGAAGAAAAGTTAGAAACCTAATAGCTCAGGAACTGGTAAAGAACAAAGTTCTACAAATGATTTCCACCATCTTTCTTGTCACTGCATAATTTGTCATTTTATTCAAATAGATCTTTAGCCTATTTTTCTCTTTCTCAGTTTTTATTCCTGAGTAGGTACAAATTCCATTACCTGATTTAAAGGAAAAAACACCTTTTTAGAATACATTACAGAAAATCTCCACACAATTTTCTTGGGAATGTTCAAGGTACAGCACCTTTACAGTGAGGTCTAGCTACTGTTTTCAAAGGAACAAGTGAAAACTTACGGGCAATACTGCTTAGAGAGACTACAGAAACAGGATTTTGAAACGACCTGGTAGAACCTGAACTGTGATAGAAAGTTTAACGTTATCACCTCAGGCAACATACAGCCACATGCACTGAAGAATGAGAGTGGATGGGGAATACATACCAAGTCTAGAAAAGCTGCAGGAAAGCTAGCAGTTCCTATAGCACGTGATAGAAGAACCTCTCTCTTCTCCCATTTGCAACTTGCGGGGTTAAAAAATCAGCATCGGGAATTAAATATGATTTTATTAATTTAAATTAATTAGTTGTTTTTTCCTGTCTCCTTCTTTTTTTATTTTATTTTTATTGAGTTTATACTCTACTGAACAAAATGTTGTTTAAACAACAAAGTGAAAGTTTTATTTACAAACTTGATTTTTTTTTTTTTTTAAGGATAACTAATATTTAATCCATGTTGTGATCTAGATCCCCAAATCTGATTTTGAGGTCTTAGCAGCTTGTCACTGCAATTCCCACTACCTACTCTAGTAAATTTCTTGTCTGCTATGAGCCTTTATTTCATGGAAGAAGTCAAGCTTGTCAAGCCCACAGGACGCCCGCCTGCTGATGGGTACACAGAGAATTACAATAGGAAAACTTCATGATCTGTGCGTTGCTAGAAAGACATTAACTTTTGGTAGGTTACGCGTGCTGCTCCTTCCCCACTCTAGGCAAAACTGAGCCTGGTCTCTGGAGGAAAATTACTTTCCTTGATAAGCAGAATGAAATAAATTATTACTTGCACCACCAAATTGGAATGAGGAATGTCCAAGCAGGTAAAAGCTACACCTCCACAGGGAAAAAAAAAATCCTTTCTTAATTTGCGGCAAGCTACTTTAACACATGTATCCTTTGCTGCAGCTGTCGGTCAGATGCCTCCACCATTTCAGAGTTACCGAAGTTACAGAGTTACTTCAGCAATGCAAGGACTTCAAACAGATTATGAGAACCAGTCTAAAGTAATTTCCAGACATGGCTGATGTCAGCCTTTTTTCTTCTGGCAACCACTCCCTAAGCTACCCAGTCTTCTTAGTCACTGCTGTGTTTAGCAGCATGTCTTGGACTATACACTTCTTCCCTACTTTCAGCATATATCGGACCTCTCTGTAAGGAGACTTGCAGTCAACACCGCTCTCCTTGAATAATTCATACCTGATTTCAAGTGAAGTTGGATTAGCACACGTGTAGTAAACGAGCTCAGCAGCTGATGGACTCTACAAGTTGGAATGAAACACCAATTTTAAGGGGTTTGTTTGTCATCACTGAGATCTGCTTAAAGAGCTTAGGACACTATGACATGTTCACAAACCCATTATCTGTGTAATAAGGTGGTTGTTAGCTGCAGGGATCAAGCAGCTGCGTGCTGATGTGGTGCATTGCCAGGCTGCCGAGTTCATAACTCTGGGATACGGAGTGTTCCACAGTGAATTAAAAGCAAAAAGGGCTTCAAATGTCTTAAAGCTTTAACTGGCCTTCTGCTAAAGATGATTAACTGGGTGTCCAATAACTAAGATCTCGCACTATTTAGCTTTGGAAACATTGATGAGTCAAATCAGGCAATGTTTATAAGGGTTATAAAATGAGTAATTCTGAGTATTTCATAAGGCAGTGACTTCAAAAAAGTGATTCCTTTTGCTCGTCTCTGATATAGAAAGGTCACAGGTCTTTGTGAAACTTTCTGGTTTGTGTACTTACAGAAACTGCACACTAATAAGCACTTTGATATTTTGTGTCCCAGTTTGAGTTAAAACTGCTTGGAAAAATCAAGGACTGGGTGGTGAGGGCAATGTTGGGGTTTTTTCAATAACTTATTCTATTTTGGTAAATGTTACACATTCAGTACTTTTCCTCTTGCTCAGTTCCTTGGTTGAAAGTATTTGTAAATATCATGATGCACTGAAGAGTTCTTCCAAACAAACAAACATGACATTTAGCTAATTACCATGGACAGAAAACTGTAAAAATTGAAGTTTTGCAACACCTTTCTTTTTTATTGCTTTAGCATTAATTGTGCATACACTGTTGGTGAGAGAAAGATTCCTTATTACCTTGATACAGTACCTCTTACACTGAAAGACTAATAAAACTTTTAGTCATCAGAAGTAATACTATTTCCTATCACACTTCCATGTATTTTTAGTCTAAAACCTAAAAAAAAAATATATTTATTGGTGCCCATTTTTGGAACTAAATCAGCTTATAATGAAAGAACATTCACGTCCTTGATCTTTCTCAGAGACTAACCTATAGAACAAGGTGGTTTGTGTAATTGTCTGTCTCACCACTTGTCCCTTTCCAAAATGTCTTTTATTTCTATGCCCTATGTAGTTTCTTACTTTGTGGAGGTTTTTCAGTACAGAGTTCCATTTCAACCTTTCGTGCAGTTGCAATTCTTTTGTTTTACATCTTCCAGGAAAAAAAAAAAAGTTTAAGTAGTGTTCATACACTGACAATAATTCTCACAAGAAATAAAATTAGCACTAAGTAAAGATTAATTGTTTCAGTCTCTCTCCCTGTGGGTGCTGCACATGTGTATGACTGTCACATTCTAGAACAGAAGAAAGAAATTAATCAGTGTTTAAATTGCAGCTATTCCCTGTACAATAACCTGATTTACTCCATCTAAAAAGCAAGGATTCTTCAAATATGTCCAACCAATTTGACGATTTAAACAAACCTCATAAATCCAGGTAGGTTGGGTTGTCTGTGTCATCTTGCTTTGTGTTCTACTTTGTGCTAAAAAAAATGATGATTTTTGTTGCATATTTCTGTAATTGGAATATAATTATGTCATAAATTCATTAATTTATTAGAAAAATGAGGCTAGGCAAAATGGAGGGTTTGCTTGTTCTTCTAAATCTATGTCCACTGATGACATTATTTCCATCCTCAGTAAGCACTGAGGGTTGAAGTAGGTAAGAAGTGCTTTTAAGGATTCTTTCACACGAAATACTGAAAAATGATATTTAATTAATCCAGTTAAAATGTCATAAGAATACAATGGTCATGCATTGCTTTCTATTGAACTTGGCAAATTTGTACAGTGAAATTGTGTTCTTGCTATTTTGGCAGGAAAAGACCAAGCAATTATTGTCATTTTGAAGAATCTGTGATCATAGAATAGTTATTTTCTTCTTAAACAAAATGTCACTTTACAGAAAGGCATATCTTGGTAACTGTTCTACTGACTGTGTCACTGTCTGACTTAGCCTCACTTGACTAACTAGCATGTTTAAGGCCGAAAACAACTAGATTCAGGCATCAAGATCTCCTCATTTTCTTTGGATTGGTATTCAATTTTTTTGCAGACATAGGGAGGAACCAATGATTTTAATCTTTTCAGGCCATCGTGTTTATTTTATAATTTTTATTTAACTGCTCCATTTTGTATAGCAAAAACAAAGGCAGGTTTTATTGTTACCAAACAGGACATGTAACATGAACTACTTTGCATCTCAACCAGTGAATCCGAGTTCCTCTTCTATAGCACTCCTAAAGATGCCAGGTACTGCCCAGATGAGAAAACCTCCTGCTGCACCAAAAGCAGCTATGAAGCTCATAAGAAGGAACAGGAAGACTTAAATGTTGGAAAAGGGGAATTGACAGCAGAGGTAAGTGGGAGAAGGATGATGGTAAAACACCAGGATGAATCTTACAGTGACAAGGGGGACCTGATGGGGGATGGTGCCAACAAGAACAAGACCCAAATGTCTACCAGAGCCCATTGAATATCAAGAGTCTATGTCATAATCAGAAGTTCTGAGACCCCACCTTAATCAAGACCAGAAGTTGCAGTCTTAAGAATCTGGACACATGGAAGGATAGCAAGAAAAGGGGAGATTCTGGACATGCAGAACCCATTTCAGTAGCTTTGCTTCTGGCCCATGTTTACTTTGGCTTTTACATCTAATGTACACAAGATCAGAGAGAGGCACCCAGAGATCAGGACAAGGCATGACATAATTTTAGGTATTTCTTCTGTAGAGGTCTTTACCTCGGGCAGGAGAGGAAAGAAGAGTGAGACCTGGCAAAAAAATATTTCCTTTGTAGTGGCACTACTTGGAAGTGACCTGAATCCATTTTAGTTGGTGAGTTGCTACCTACAAGTTATTGATTTATTTTAATTTTTCTGTGTCTGTCATCCAAATGTCACTCAGGATGTTAATTCAAAATATTCCCCATAGGACTGAGCTGGGAGCCTTGAAAAAAATCCTTTGCCATGCTCTGCTTACTGCTCCCTGCCTTCCTTCAGAGATATGGTCCGTGACCCATCCTTAAACCCAGGAGATCTGCGATGGGGAAATGAATAGTGGATTTTATTTTCCCCTGAGCACTTTCTCAGCTTATAGTTCCGATGCTCTATATGAATTTAAAAGGTGTCTTGGGATTTGAGCAATTTTAACAGTGGTTCAGTATTTCTCTCTAATGCTAATATATTTATTTGAGGATTAGCCCTCTAAGTATTTCTACGTATGGATAACTAAGAACATGTTTGCGTGGTGTTGTCGGCTTCAGAAGTTCATTACAGCATGGATCTGTATCAAATCCAGACATCTGGTCCAATATTTGTCACGAAGTGCATGTCATTAAAATGTTGTTTTGCAAGAGAAAATATAACTAGGATCTGTTTATGTATGACACATTGTTGTTCAGAGAGAAAGGGAAAGAGAATGAATTAATAAATATTTGCCTCACTTTGAACTGTTATATTATCAAGATTCTTATCCAGGTGAAGTGTACTGTAGGAGAAACAAGACTTTATAAAAGCAGTGTTGATTGAACAACTGCAAGTAAAAGGGAGGCAGGAGATCAGTGTGCCATGGCAGTGAATGTGGTGCTGGGGAGTGTGGAGGGTGCTGTCCTGAACACTGTGAACTGGGAAGGCACCATCTGGCAGAGACAGTACATGGGGCTTGCAAGAGCGACTGCAAGTAATGTGGGAAAACACCTGCGATCTGCGTGACTTGGCCTGTGATGGGAGGGTCACAGTGAAAGCAAAACAAGCATCAAAAGGAGTATAAGAGCATATGCTGAGGGACTCTGAACTGATTCAGGATCTGGACAGAACAGTCAGGTAATGGAGCTGGGGGCTGGGAATTTCCAGGGCAAGCAGGTAACTCCTGAGAGAGTGGTTACTTGAGCCCAAGAAGGAAGGAGGAGAGCCTCTCCTGCTCTGCCACCCATGCAAAGCTAATAAAGCTGTGGATAGAAGTAACAACCTCAGTCACGGTCATTTTCTTCACGACGTGGATCCCAGTTGCCCCAGGTTTTAAGATTCAAGCGTCGCCTCAGACGGGTATTTGGACTGCGCGAGTTTGCTTCCCGATTCCCAGCTAACTCCTGAAGTTACGCGCAGACTGTGCAATAAGCTGGAAGCTACACCCGGGGCCTGGCACCGCTCTTCCCTCGCACGGAGACAAAGCCTTTGGGCTCAGCGCTGTGGCTCCCGCTGCTGCGGGAGAGCAACCCCCCCCGGCCGGTCCGGGATGGCGGAGCGGCTGCAGGACGGGCCGCGGGAGCGCCGGGCTGTCCCGTGCGACCGGGAGCTGACAC
>VZTA01023047.1:610645-668576 GCA_013398855.1 Mohoua ochrocephala | reverse complement strand
AGCCCCCGGGCCGCCGCAGGGCGCTCGCGGCGGTGCCGCCCGGGAGGAGCGGCCGGTGCAGAGACGTGTTGAATGTCCCACGTCGCGGAGGGGACAAGGGGCTGGCCCCGCTCCGCTGCGCGCCACAGCATCGTGCGCTGCTGTCGCGGTGGTGGGGGGACAGGTGAACTTTCGGTCCAGCAGCACCCCCTCGCCTGTGTGCTCGGTGAGGACCGAGCCGTGTGGAAATGAAATCTTTGGGTGAATACTGTACAGTGAAACGGTTTTGTTTCTCCAGCCTTCTCTACCTGTGGTTTTTTGCCAGAGTGGTTTGATATCAGAGCTGCGCTGTTGCAGAGCTAATGCATGAAACAGGAGTGCTTAAGAGCACTCATAAATGCAAGACTTGGGTAGTTTTCTTTTTTCCTTTTTGTTTTTTTAAATGTGCATGTTGTTCTGCGGTTAGCAGTTTGGGACGTGTGGCCTAATGGGGTATACAGGTGTATACCCGAAGTGATGTGGGCTTCAGCTTCATCCGTACTAAGTTAGATGATGAAATCTGCATTTTGTAATCGGTTCACTTCTTAAATTCTTCTGTAGTTGGATTGCATATTGCTTTGGGTTTTAAAGAGGAAGCGGAGAAGCACCACAACTTCTTCAGTTACAGCTTTGAGACATCCCTCAGTCTGGATCTATACCATGCTGTTCATAATTCAATCTCAAATGGTACTCGTGCTGAAAAAGAAAGTTACTTAAAGCATAACTTATTATACTGAAATGTGGTGTTAATCACCCATACTCTTATTGAAGATGATAGAAGATCTCTGATGTGGAAGCAGTGAAATAAGCTTAAGTTATCCATGGGTTGTTCTCGTGTTCTTGAAAAGGTGCGGCAGGCTTTAATAATTTAAAGCTTTCTTACGTAACACATTCAATTTAGATGTTGAAGGAAATTTTAGCTCGATTTGAGCTTTGAACTTTTTCCCTTTTAATGCCTCTCATCAATCAACAGTTTCCCCTTAATCTGAGGCAATCTGAGGCATGAAATGAAGGTCTAAAAGCTTTGTGTGAAAACAAGACTACAGACTTCCATACAAAACCACATGGGTGGAAGTGGTGGTGTGCTACCTTTTGTTTAAAAAAAAGAGAAATCCTCTCCGTTCAACTGAATCGGGAGAAATCCAGGGTTCCTGATCCGTAACTCATCCAGAGGCCCTGGTATGGGTAAGGCAGTTAATTTGCCTGAATGTTGTAGTCTAAGTTGATGAAGTAGTTCGAGGTACGATTTGGGTGCTGGTACTTAGTGTTCTTATCGGGGGTTGACAGAAGTTGGACATTTTCTGATTGCCTCTGCAGGGGCTGTTCTGCAATGTGCTGCTGATGTTACTGTGGGGATGAGTCGTCTTGTGATATGGTTTATATGGAGATCAGGCATGTAATGAATCCCAGCAGCTAGCTGAACAGTAGAACAGCCCTAATTTGTAAGGTAGAGTCTGAAAATAAGCTTTCTGTTTTTTCACTGTGTAGGCCATAGTCTTTAGTGTTCCAAAGTTCTGGGGAGTCAGCACTTGGAAACTCTTGTATTCAGGCAGTTGCTTCTTACTGCAAATACAGATAGCAATATGATTAATATGGTGGAATGAATTTAAAAGTACAAGTAAGGATCTTTCTGTTTTCATAATGCTAGTAAAACTATTATCTGGGCTTTTAATTTTAGCTTTCTTCTGTTTGGGGTTTTTTAAAGCATACGCTTCTACCAAAGATAGCAGAAACAAATTGTTACTGGAACATGCTCTAAGAGGCATGAACATATCTCTGAGTAGTGTTTTGGATAGAGGGCAAGAAAACTGGAAGTGCCATTTGGCACCTACACTGCAGAGAATATGATACCACTTTTTTGAAGCTGAGATTTTACACAAGGTTTTATCATTACTTGCAAGTTGAGGGTAGGCCTTTAATAAAGTAGTTTGTCTGTTTTCTTGAGTGTATTACTTTGGTTGACAAGACCTGCTGTTTGCACCGGAAGTTTTGCTTAACAAAGATGGATGAAATGTGCATGAAAGTTTTCCGAAAACTTGATACCCAGTGCTGCTACTTAACAAGAGTGAAACTTAATTAGTGCCTTTGTGAGAAGAATGTGTTAGTGAAGGTCATGAACTGTTGTGGTTTTAAAAACTGTACCTATGTCCCAGATATTTTAAGATCTAAACCCTTTTTGTATCTTGAGCTAAAAGAGTTCAGAGATGAGTCAGGTGTATTGTTCGAGGGGATTGCCTGAATTACAGACTCAGAAGCTGACATTTGCACGGTTAAGTATTATGCTTTTTTCCTTTGGCAAATTTTATTGGTTGAGGAAAGATCTACCAGCGAGCATTACAGCCTTCTTGCTCATCTCCCCAAAAATCTGTTATTGTCTCCTGCACGTCACAGCCTTGCTCCTTTATCCCTTGAACCTCGGCATCTTGTGGAACCAAGAGTTGTGATTGTTCCTCTGAGGAAGTTCTACTTTCTGGTGAAATTTTTGTTTCAAAAAATTGTATTTTCCATGGAGGAAGTGTTATAATATCACAAGAGAAGTATCTTTTTCAGCAAAATGTTGCTTTTGGGAGGCTGAGACTACTTGTCTTTCTTTAATTTGTAAAGCAAAGATATGTTATTAAATAAAGTATTAAAGTATTAATAATACAAAATTGTTAATTGTTTGTAATAAGATGTGAGTTTGAGGTTTTTTAGAGCATGTCACAAGTTTTAACTTCTGTACTGCTCCTTGTTACCATCCAATGTCTCAAATTACGATTTCCAACTAAAAATTCTTTGGCCGAAGGTGGTGTTCTGCACTGAACTGTCTGGTTGAAGTAGTGATGCAGGATGTTAACAAATGTTACATAGTGATTCACAGGGTTTTATGTAACTAAAAAAATAGTCTTTCTGCAATTTTCTTTTTTCAGAAAGACCGCAGATACAAAAAAGACTGTTTCAGTAGATAACAGTCTGGTTTTGATACAGACTTGTAAAAGTTAAGTGGCTAGAGTGTACTTAATTCTCTGCTCATATTTTGTATATAGTATTAATATCTGAGCTCCTGGGAACCAGCTAATTTTAAGTCTTGTCAAGCTGTGTAGTTTCAGGGTCTCATTTATGCTTCCAGCTTGTTTAACCCTCACTGGGGGCTTTCCAGACTGCAACACTCATGCAAGAGAGACTCGGTAAAGGGAAGGCAAAACTGTCAAACTCAGAGTCTGAGCAATTACACAAGTAATGGTATTCAACACAAGAGGTAGTCTTGTGATATGAGAAATATGCTGTTGATAACTTGTATGACATGATAATGTCATAATGCGCACGCCCCCACTTTCACAACAGTGTCGTCTCACTGTTTCTGTTAGGGTAATCAGCCTAAAAAGCAGGAATGACTATGTAGAATAGTAATGGTGCGGGGACAAAATGCAGTACACAAGGAACTAGATTGCGATGTTGACCCAGTTTCTGCTCTTGGCTATGTCCCTGGTTGTCTGCATGACTTTCAGTGCATTTGTTTAGCTGTTTGTACTGTTGTTTCCCCAGCCTTGTATCACTTAGACATGAACTTTCATTAGTTGGTAGAGGAGCTTCATGCTAGTGGTTCCATCCAAGAACTGTTGTAGTAATTTAAAAAAAAAACCAACCCAGTTCTCTGCCAAGGCCAGGCTTGATTGAAAACTTTTTTTCTCTTCTTCAATAGTTTTCAAAGTGCTTTTTGTGGTAGTTGATTTAAATGGTGTTTACCAAATGCATTGAAATGAATTTTACCTGAAAGATTACTGGCTCTGGAATATCAGCTTACACCAGAGTTGTTAATTTCTCATCCCTTTCTGTTATCAACCCATTCTAGAAATGTATGTATTCATTAAAGTGATCTTGGAGATCTGACTGGTTTCTGTCTGAGTTTTTAAAATTACTGTAACACTTCTTTGAGAAGGATAGAGACTGGTTGGACAAAAAGCAAAAATTTCTATCTCCAAGAGGACAACAGTATGGGTTTGGGTTTTTTTCTTTTCTATCAGTTATAAGTGAAAACACTTTCTTATGGGAATGAAGTGATTTAACCATAGTCGGTCATTGACATCTCATCACACTGATGTTAAATCTCACCTATGATGTGCTAATGTAGTTGTAGTTTATGTTCTTTACGCACAGATAACTGGAGAATGAGACACGGGCAAGGATATTCCGATTCCATATTTTCACCTCCTGGTATGGGTTGTTGCTGAAGATGCTGAATTAGTTTACCTGTTAGTAAAACATGGAAGTTCTACTGTTACCTGCTCGAGTTGGAAGGCATGAAGAACTGTTAAGTGGCCAGAAGCATTTTTAACGAGGTTTTTTTTTTTAAGTGTGTCTCCACTAGAGAGCAGCAAAAACCTGTGTCCTCGAAGCTTTGCTCTTCAGCTGATTAGGCATTGTTTTCCCCTCTTATGGGAGGGGGAGAGTAGCCTCAGAAGGAAGCAGTGATTTATTTGTGCCGAGGAGATCATTCTGTTGTGTGTGACCGTGAACTGTGCCTTGGCAGGAGACCAGAAGACAGTGCAATTTGATACAATTTACACTTTTGTTCTGGTTTGATGTCACTAAGTGGGACTTCTGTAGCAAAAGAGAGGTGGGAACAAAGTGAATGAGGAAGATGGGGCACAAAATGCTTTATTTAGTCATGGTTGGAACAGTGTGTCTCTATAGCTTCACAAGACCAGGAAGATGAATAAGTGTAACAAGGTCGACCCAAACGTAATTTTTCACTTCAAGTAACTTGGCCTCTGCACGGTGACTCAATGTAAATATATCTCACTGAATATCTGTCTCTTGCTGCAGGCATTCAGATGCATGTGCAGTTATGATGAGCCACAGTTACTGCTTAAATAGAAAAAAAATGTCATGGGTGAAGCAAGTGAGATAAAGTTGTGCTCATCTAAAAAGTTGAAAGAAATAGTGTGTGTAAATATTTTAGGAATTTTTAAAGTGGTTTTAATAGATTAAGAAATAATTTGTTCAGGCGCAAATTACCAAAGGCACAGCAACAGGAAAATAAATGTTCTCGTAGTTAAACTCTGAATAATAAGACATCCCTTACTTCCTTGATGAGGCAGGGAGAGATGTGGGGGAGAAATTGCATCTGCAAAAGATGGAATGTTAAGATTTACCTTCCTGAAATCCAGTTCTCATTTCATCTACCTTCTAATTATTTTCTTCAATACTCTTCATAGTAAAAAAATAATTTTGTGATCCCATTTGTAGGGTTTTTTCCCTCCCTTTTTCTGACTAGTCTGTGTGCTGGTGAAGCTCTCTGAAACAGGGTTATCTTTCTATAATGGATCCTAAGAATTTGAGCAGATCTTTTCAGTAACAGGAGATGATTGGCAATGGTTTGGTTTGATTCAAAATCTCGGGGGAAGGGGGTGTTTTAAGAGAATGTTTCTCAGAATTCAAACTTTGAGATTACATATATTTGAGATCAAATTGCCATTTATTTAAATCCATGATATCCAGTGACAGAGAGGGGTGTATAATCCAAGGCAATCTATGTGGTTATATTAAACTCTTGAATTTAAGTGAAATGCCAGATTTCAGATTTTGAGAACCTTTTGTTTGCCACCTGTTAATCCTCGTCCTTTTGGTGTGAGTTTTGTATGTAGCTTTGAAAGAGACTTTTTCATGGCTCAGGACATTTTTTGGTTTTTGATCATAAATGTTTAAGATTTTAAATTTGTCTAAGTTTCTGTATTTTAATGTTTCTGTGTGCACATACACAAGTTCTAGGTCAGCTTTTGCTCTTCATAGTTGAACAAGTGGACTCAGGATGTATTGATACTTTCATTGTTGCCGCTGCACCATTTTCTGCATGGCTTTGGTGCTGTAAATGCAGGAAGGAGTGGAGAAAGAGATTAGAAGTAGCAGTCTTCCTTCTACAAGAACTTCTGCAATGTAAAGAATGAAACCTGATCATCTTAGGAGTGATTAGCCTGTCATTCCTGCTTCCCTCCCCATGCCTTCTCCTTTACTACTGCAATTGATAGCTTTAGTAAATCACCACCTTGAGTAATGTAAGACAGCATTTTCCTGTGGCTTCATAAATAACAAGTCTAAACCGCATTCTGCTTCTGTGAAAGGGTCATGCAGGGTTTGGTTTTTAATGAGGATTAAGCTGTTATTTGCCCTTTTGGCACAGAATGGAAACCATCAAGTAAGGCATAACGTATTAATCTTGGGTAACCAACAGCATCCTATTTGTCACTTACTAAAGCTATACCTGTGGTTATTGTCGAAAAAAAATGGCATTATTTGTATTTGGTTTGAAAGGAGCAGAGTCGCATCTTGTAGGTGATACAGTGTTGTTTTAAAAGTCTAGATGTTTTGTAGGAGGAACTGTAGTGGTGGTGCTTTACCTGGAGGAACAGCTAGAATTTTAGCCTTTGTCTTCTAATACATTATTGTGTAAGGAGAGATGACTTCAGATCTAAATTTGACTTTCTTCTGCTCATCTCCTGGTTGTTTTGTCCCACTACAAAGCCTTGTAGCTTTGTTTTTTTAGTGTTGTAGTTCTGTGTTTGTATAACCAAAAAGGCCTCCTAGCATTTTGAATTTGTATTTCTTTAGTCATTCAAATTGTTTCTCAACTCAGAACGTGTACCAATACTAACATTAATGTTTTTTTCTCGATACAGAATTAGAGTGTTACTGCCAGCTATGTACAAAAGACAACTTTACGTGCGTGACAGATGGAGTATGTTTTGCCTCAGTAACACGAACTGCAGACAAAATAATGCGCAATAGTATGTGTATAGCAGAAACTGATCTGATTCCCCGAGACAGGCCATTTGTTTGTTCCCCCTCCACCAGAGATGGAGTCCATACTGTGTCTCATTGCTGTAACACACCTCTCTGCAATAAAGTAGAACTTCCAATTCCAACACCAGGTAAGGGGGTTGGGATTTTTGCTTTTTTTGTGTTTGATTGGTTTGGGGGTTTTTTAAAATTTTTTTCAAACAAAATTCTATAGGAGTGGAAGTTGTAGGTAAATTTGAAGGCCTAAAGTACACCTTAGATTCTGCAAAGACAATTTCATTATATTTGAACAAGAGTTGTAATCTTCTGGATAGGGATGTTAGGGACAGTTTTGAAGACTTAAATGAAAAGTGTAAGTAAGCACATTGGTTTTGTCCTTTGTAATACTTACTTTGATTATTGAAAAAGTTGCTGTGCAAAAGTTTTAACAAATACATTGAAACAATTTGAATATCGCTGTAGGATATTATTAGTTTAGTAGTGTAAAAGGAAATCAACGGTTTTACCATTTTCTTTTATTTTAACTCTCAGGCCCTACTCCAGGAAAACCAGCTTCTAACCTAGGACCTGTGGAACTGGCTGCTGTCATTGCTGGACCTGTCTGCTTTGTCTGCATTTCATTAATGTTGATTCTCTATCTCTGTCACAATCGTACTGTAATTCATCATCGTGTGCCAAGCGAAGAAGACCCTTCATTGGATCGTCCCTTTATATCAGAAGGAACTACTTTAAAGGATTTAATTTATGATATGACAACATCAGGCTCTGGGTCAGGTAATGTGACACTTTTAGTAGTAATTACTCTGTGCTTAAGAGCCTTGTAAGACATCTAATTTTTTTTAATATTGTCAAATCTACTTAGACTTACAATTAACTGGAGAAAATACTAGAAAAGCAACTTCGTGTGCATTCAGTCAACATCATTGAAGGTTCAATGTATGGAAATAAGTGAAATAAAAGAAACACTGAATTGTTGCTGCCATTCCTTATCGTTCTCAGAGTAGCATTATATAATTTATATATATCACAATCATCTGTTGTGAATGTTTTGTGTCCTGTAAGGCTGTCATTGACCTTTTTGTTCTGTACAGCCTATCTAAACTACCATCTTCTGTGTTTCTTAGATAATTGTGTGAAGGGTATTTTTTAGCTTTAAATTGAAACTTAATTTATAGATGTAGCTATTGGTGTATGAAAATATTCTGAATTCTGAGTTAATATTTTAGCCAGTTCTTTCCTTACAGAAGATATTTTTCAGTTACAAATAGCCATTTCTGTGTATAGAATGGATACAGTATGCAGACCATGTGTGATGAATGTCTATCCCTTGATTTCATGGTTTTTTGTTTTAATTCTGACTTGAAGAGGTGTTGCTCTAGGAAGGTGAGGTGTTGCTCTAGGAAGGTGAGGCATTGCTCTGGGAAGTGAGTCTGTTCACTGCATGTAGTCTCTGCTATTGTAACTCTGACCATTAATTGCTTATAGGATTATGGTGGTCTGTGTCATAGAAATGTAGTTTATTGGGTGTTAGGGGATGATATGCCAGGTAAATCATTGCATAAATTAATTGATCTCTGGTCCATGTTAAGGAGGGAGACATCAAATTGTGTACTGCAACCTTTTACCAGCCTTCTACCATATAAAAAGTTTAAATAATTTAATATTGAAAATTATTCCTACGACTTGCAAACGCATGTGTTGAAACATCCATGCCCTTTCAGAACACTTTCTGCAAAGAAATACTGGTGTTTGATTGTCAGCTGCTGAATCCTTTATTTTCCCAGAACTGGCATCATCAGTGCTCATTTACCAACTCTCCGTTAATATCCTGAGCGTTTGACCAGTGCCATCTTGTGGCCTTCTGTTTTTTCCTTTGCACAGAGGACGGGAGTGAACTTGGGGACTTAATTTTTCGATTCTGTTTGAAAGAAACCTTCTGCAGCCAGAATAAACAGAAACAGGAGAGGCTGACCCCACGCACTTGAAGATATGTAGGGCCTTTCTGGTACTGGAATCTGAATTTGAAAAAATTAAAACAACAAAACCCAAGCATCTAGGTTGTGTTTCTTTCCCAAGGGCAGTAACTGGTAAAACTGTTTAGAATCCATTGCTTTGTCAAATAAAATTAATGTAACTTGCTGAACATGTTTAAAATCTAGATCAAAAATTCATCTTTAGTCATATCCTCACCTAAAGAAGGTGAGCTTGCACTAAGTGTGTAGGTAGTTATGTTTCAGCTGAGAAAGCTTTTGTGTGTCCAAATAAGATTTGATCCTGATAAGGGTAAGTTGTTCTCTGGTTAGAACTGGAGTTTTTGTAATTTGTGTTTATCTCAATTTTCTAGGAGTAACTAATTCAAATAATGAAAGTGATTAATAGAACTTCTAATATATTGGGCTAGAGCTTGATAAATGCAAATGCTAGACTTAGGCCTCCAGTTATGTTTGTTTTTAGGAGGGGTATGTAGAAGTCAGAGATATAAATAATATGGAGGAGTCAGAGATTTATGTATCTTGAAATGCAGAAAGATTTTATATATATATATATATAATTGTTACACTCTTAGAAGTGTAAAACTCGCTACTTAATGTCTGCACATCTAGCCTTTTCCTAAGGAAGGCTGAAAAAAAATTCCAATTGACATTCAAACTTAGTTGTCAATTGGTCTTTTCATTCATTTTAAGGAATATTCTTTCCTTTTTCTTCTGGCCTTCTTACCTGTGGTGCTTCTGAACCTCTCTTCTTGTCTGAAAACTCTGGAAGTACTCGTTCAAAATAAGCTCTTGAAAAGCAGAGAATCCGAGTTAGAAGAAATTATGATTCTTCCACTGGAGCAAATGGCTAGAAACTACTGACTCTTCCCTTGCCTATTTGCAAATTACTCTTTAAGTGAAAGGAGCATGCTAGGGAATTGCTAAACTTTCACAGCTGAATTCAGGGCACTTAGGCTGGTCTAGACTCCCAGAGCGCCTGACCTACTATGGTATTTGCACATTGGCTACTGGTGAGTGCATCCAAGGAACAAAACCAACAAATGTGGTTGAATTTGACTTATCCCTAAGGAAGCCTCTTCACTAATTTGCTTTTATGCTTGAAAGGCTGTAAAACAAGGCTGAGTGTTTCCTTAAAAGGGATCTTTTAGCTTCAGCTGCAGTGAGTTCCATGTTGTTGAGCTGTTTGTAAGACAAGTATTAGCCTTATGTAGTGTTCTCTACTTCACTTTGATTATGACAGTGAAGTAGGAGATGCTTCAGGTACTTAGTTTCTGTACTGTTGGCAGTGTATTTGCAATGACTTGTGTCACTTTGTCTCAAAATTAGTCAATCAATGACTATACAAATTCACAGTGCTCTAGCACTTGAATTGATAACTTTTGTGTGTCCTGAAGTATGCCTGCAGCATTTGAATCTCATTGAAATGTGTATTTTAATCCAGAGTTTGGGGACAGCACATTTAAAGTTGAGAAGACTGTACCTTTATGGAATAAACTGGAGGTAGAGAAAAGTCAGAGCTGCTAGTTAAAACAGTGCTTATCCCTGTCAGAATCTGAACTGTGTTAAAGGGATGGTGTTGGGACAAGAGGTTGCAAAAACACGATGGAAATGTACAGCACAGGCAAAATTATCCAGACCCAAGAGGCACAGCTAAGGAAGTGTTTCGTTTGGTGACCCAAAGGCCATGTTCTGCTCT
Organism: Mohoua ochrocephala; assembly: GCA_013398855.1. Lineage (NCBI taxonomy): Eukaryota > Metazoa > Chordata > Aves > Passeriformes > Acanthizidae > Mohoua > Mohoua ochrocephala. The sequence continues at coordinate 658,091 of VZTA01023047.1, read as the reverse complement.
TAAATTCATGCTGAGGGATCAGAAGAGGTCATAGTAAATTCTACCAATTTCGTTAATTCAGTATTCTCTGATGAGAAGTGTATAAAACAGAGAAATAATCAAAACTCTAAAAATGAGCTTCCTATTCAGACCAAAAGGGAGTAGGATTCATTTGCTGCAATGATGAATAGTAAGCTGCTATTAATTATTCGGTCTTGACTTACGTTAGTGTTGCTATGTTGTTCCATGACGAACAAGACCTGAAACAAGGAGATACTCCATGAAAGGAATTAATGAAACATCTAAAATAGATCCTTCTGGTGAAGCTACAGCTTCTAAGAGAAGGATTTCAAAGTCTCTTGGAGCTGAGAATGATTTTCAGATCATGATGCAAATCTCTAAATATCAACTACATATTGTATAGACAGATGGGGACGCCCATCTGTTACTGTCTTAACTCACAAATGACGAAGTCACTTAGTTACAAGGGTGTAGGAAGAATTGCCTACAACGGGGGAGAAGCTTTGGATAGTATTGGTAGGCGACTTCCAGCAGGAGCTTAAGCTATTTAGAAATCCAAGGGGTCACAGAAATCAATGCAAAGTTGAATCAATTGAAGTGAATGTAAAGCTCCTTAAAAACTATTTTGCAATTCCTACAAGCTTGAAGGGAATGAGATTTTTCACAGTTCATGGAATGTTTTTTTTTTTATTACTCATCAGAGGAAGTCTTCTGGGCAGAGACTTATGAACAAGAACAAAATTCTAGCAGCTGCTTTTGTTGGCTACCTGTAGTGCTCTAGAACTTAATTCCTGAATTATCCAATTTAGTTACAAACTCCTTATGCATTGGAAAGTCACTAAACTAATCAGAGTATGCTTAAGATATGGAAAAGAAAATGAACTTCCTTTTTTTGTTAGACTTTCAGAAGTATTGAGGATACTTCATGATATATGAAAACGATGATGAAGGTTTCAGGAGTAAATCGGATGACTATGGCTAAGTACAAGGTGTCAAACATTGAGCTGCTGTCGAATTTAATATGGGCTCAAATTTTCTTGTTCTCCTGATTGGCAAAATGACTATCATCTTTCTTCATGCACAGTTAAAAGAAGGTGTATCCAAGAGCTTGGAGTACAGTTGTGCCCAATGTGCATGTGAAAGGCTGAGACTGTAGCTGCCTCCTGTGAGATGCTTTTCAGGCAGTCTGGTTTACAGTACAGCAGTTGCTCAAGTTCCTGGTGATTCAGGGCTGTGTTTCTTCTATAGCAAAATGAGGATATTGCTCAGTTGCAGCAGAAAGTCTGTAATGAATGCAAGATAAATATGGATTCCAATCTTCTGGAAGCAACAATAGTAAGAGAAAGGTCCGTTTCAGACAAAAGAAGCAAGTTGAATCTTGTAAATATTGTAAATATAAATACAGGAGTGAGTGGATAGATCACAGTAGGGTTTTTATCCTACAGTGACATGTTAATCTGATGAATGGGAATTTGTAATGTGAAATTGAAATGCTTTCTGTCTAGAAGACTTAGGGTTTAGTATATGTGTAGCAGTTAGCCGATATCCTTGGACATATATTTTAAACAAGGAGAGATGTCTATAGAAAGTGCAGCAAGTTGGGAGCAGTGCATCTGAAAGTAAAAATGTGCAAACGGTTTTCTGATACAACTGTATGGCCTATCACCCATTTCAGGTCCACAAAATCAGCTTGTATTTGACATTTGCCTGTAGATTTTGCAGTAGTGCATAAATTCTAAGGAAGAAACTTTCTCTCACCAATGAAGTCGAATTTTAGAACAACCACAGGACCAAACTCAACCCTGAAAATGTAATCTGGCCTCTTCTGCATTTCAAGTCTGTCCATAAAGAATGCAGGTTAGGCTTCACAGAAGAGCCTCTATAGTTTGGGCACGCAGCACAATTCACCTGAGGACTATTACAGCAAAAGTTTTAACTTTCTCAGTAGAAATTATTACAGCACCTGACAATGATTAAATTGTTGGTATGGTGTACATTTTTTTTTTCCTTCCTGTCTTCATGTAGGTATGTTGTCAGCATAGACCATGCAGAAAATTCCTGTAAGTCTAGCATTTTTGAGGAGCTCTTCTGAACACTGCAGTGTTTTAATTTGCTCTTCTCAGACCGAGACACAAGAATGACAAAGCTGCCAACCAGATCAGATGTCCTTCTAGTGCTGTTGTTAGCAAAGAATGTCCAGAGGTGGACAAGAATTAGTTATTTGAGCTATTAGTTGGGATTTATTTTCTATACATAAGGAAATGCAGGTGTTCTGTCAGCTATTGGAACAATGATTATAGAGTAATAGATTACTTTGTAAAGTGTTTGGTTTAAGTGATATAATCCTATACCAAAAGAGCTTATTGTAAGCAGATAACCTGGCTGATGCTTTCATCCTGCTGTGTAGTATCTGTGTGGAATCCAGTGACAAACCCTGCAGTTACAACAGGAAAGATTTAAAATAAACAAAAACCCAGCCTGGTTGAGGGATGCCAGTGCTGCTTGTTGTATAAAATTACTGAAGCATATTAAGGGGTGCTCTGTGTTGAAAACACATAAATGTTCCAAAGCTGTAAAAACTTCATGAATGTAAACATTTTTCTCAATTATAATTACAGTGAGGTGCACAAGAATGGCCTGTAAAGCGGGAAGCTTGCATTACAAGGATGTTTTCCTATTTTACAGTGACTCGAGATCACTAAGAGGCTATTGGCACACTTGGGCATGAATGTGGATTTTCAGCAGTCGGTGTTGCTGATAAGTGTGGTTTAACTTTAACTTGGAAATGGACTGTCTAGTGATAAGCCAAGTAAATTAATCAGTAGCAAAAGTGCTCTTAAACTGCTTTTCCAGGAGAGTTATGGGCAGATCTTTTTAATAAAAATAAAGAAAAAACCCAACAACCAAACCCCAAACAAACAAGCAACCAAAAAAAAACACCCCCTAAACCTGGTCCTGCCTGCCTCATCGTTCTTCTTTTTTTCATTTAAATAGAATTTTTTGGATCAGCAAGTGACAACATTCTTAACTGAAAGGAAGTGTGTGTTGTGCTTTTAACAACTGTGGAGGTAGTTTGTAGCATATCCTTGAGTACTTGTTATGCTTGCTTTTTAAGGATGAAGGCAGAATCTGCTTGCTAGCAGTTCTCAACAAGCAGTTAAAATCTTAGAGGGTAGGCGCAATTCTAAGAGAAATACCCTAATAGAAATAGGATCTCGTATTCAGTATTTGGGATAAGTGCTAATTCTGTAGAGTGATATTTAAGGTTAATGTAAAATCTTCTTTTTAGGTTTGCCTTTACTTGTGCAAAGAACAATTGCAAGAACTATAGTACTTCAAGAAAGCATTGGTAAGGGTCGCTTTGGAGAAGTCTGGCGAGGGAAGTGGAGGGGAGAAGAAGTTGCTGTGAAGATCTTCTCTTCGAGAGAGGAACGCTCATGGTTTCGAGAAGCAGAAATTTATCAGACAGTTATGCTACGCCATGAAAACATTCTTGGATTTATAGCTGCAGACAACAAAGGTTGGTGACACTATGAATTCATTTTGCTGATTCTAGACCTGGTCAGAACAGCCAGTACATGAAGGGGAAAAAAGTTGTGAGGATCCATTTAAGAGTAGCAAAAAATAGTTTTGTTAACTGGAGCAGTTCAGGGTTTGGCATGCTTTTCATAGGTTTAATGAAGGAAATAGTACATTATCTTTTTTTTTCTGAAGAATATGCTTTGTTTAAATTTGTTTAAAGTGCTTTGGTATCAAAAAGGAGATGCCTTATCCTGTGAGCCCACACATGTGCTGAATACTTGTACCTGTCATTACCTCATAGCCTAATAATATAGATGTGTGGGACTGAAAGAGATCATGTCTAATCCTGTTGTCCTGATACAAAGTAGGAGGTAGAGGATTTATTCTTAAGGCTGAGTTATGAGACGTTATTCTTTTAGACGTCCAGTTAGAAAATAAATTGGAAAAATGGAATTAATGATTTGTTCCTAGCAGTAAAAAGCTATACCTGCTTCCTGAAGCTCTCCTGATAAGCCTTGAATTACCCACTAAGAGGAACAATTTTTTCAACTTGATTTGTTGTGATTTCAGTTGGATTAAAGTTTCTTGGATTTTCCTGCAGTTCAGTTAAAGATGCGAGAATGTGACAAAACCAAAACAAGTTTTGAATTTCTTTCATTAAGGGGATCTAAGATGTTAAGATGCTGTTTTGTTCAGTTATTTTCATCTGAAATTGCATGTTTCACCACAAACGGCCTTTGACTTCTTTGTGAAGAAAGCATTAACAGAAAACTGTCGCATTAGGGAGGAGTCAATGATTCACACACATGCTGAATTTCTAAAGATCTCTCAGTTTTGTGAGAAATTCCTAAATGGTTTTACTGAGGTTGAAGTATATCTGTAAATAAAGTTCTTTTTAATTACCATTAGATTAATTTCAAGTTTCTGTATCTATATAAATCTGCAAAATTGGAACTGAATCCAAGAGACTGTGCAGACCACTTCTCCAGGAAAGGGCTGTCTACAGTTAACTTGCTCCTAACAGATGTTTGTGCAACTTGTCGTTCTCCAAGAGCTTGCAGATCGACACCATACCAGGCAGCTTTTTCCTGCAGCTTGTTATGCTTACCATTAGAAACTGTCTTATGTTCATGCCTAAAACTGTATTTGATATTACTAGCACCTGTAAGAGCTTGAGTTTGCTTTGGCTGGCCTAGGGGAGTATCTGGAGCCTGGGTTTAAAATTAGATCAGCTGCATTAAAGCCATAAATGAAGAGCCATCTCTGCAGAAGCATTAGCTTCTATTTCTCACTTAAAAGCATAAAGGATATATTGCAGTATCTTAGTTGTAACTTTTAACAAAATTCATCTGTGGTTAAGTATACCAGTGTATCATTTTGCCTGAAACCTCCTGGTAGTTTGTCCCAAAAATACACTTGACTACTGTGCAGAGGAGGTATGAGGAAGGTTTCCTAAATGGGTGGGTTTTTTAAACAATTCCTTAATTGCTGGTTTGTGTTGCAGGTGCTATAGCATTTGACTTTTTACAAGGAAACTAAAGATGACCAAAATATAATGTGATATGAATTTTTTCCTGTTTTTTCTGTTAATATGCATTACATGGCAAGAAGAAATCCTTAACTGATAGGTCATGGCATTATTTGAGGTTTTAGGTGTTCAGGGCAAGGCTCTTCTACTTTATTGAGAACTAATTGGTGTCTGGTTTTTGAAAAATAGATAAAAATGTGTTTTGATAATGCCACTATTCTCGACTATGTTCTCTAACAGTATTGCTGTCTGAGCAGATGTAGAAATCTGTGTCATTATTTTTAACCCATCAATACAGAATTAATTCGTAGTATAACCTTCTGCACTCTCTCAGTGAGGAAATATGTACACACCATTCGCCCCCTGGGCTAAGAATTCAGTCCTGAATTTTGAAGGAGGTTAATACTTCAATTCTTGTTTAGACTACTTCAGGCCACCTGTATCCCATTAAACAGGAGAACACAGAGGGACCATTATGGGGGTAGTTCTCCCAGTTTAGCAGGTGTGCTGTCGTGGTACTCTGAAAGGAGCAGGTGTATCACCTCGTGGCTTTAGAGACCAATGGCTTAAGAACACCTATCAACGGTCTTTCATTGTAGATGCTGGTGCTAACTGATGTTTGTGTGGTGCCAGGTGCAAGATTAGGTATTCATTCACAGCAATAATATCTCTGGAGGGTTTCCATCCATTTCTCCATAGGGCTGAGATTTGAATGCATTCAGGAGTTACTACAGCCTAGCTGGAATGCACAAAATCATTAGACTGCAAGAATCTGTGTGTCTGAGATATTGCAAAGATGACTGCAGAGATACAGGAGCACTAGTAATTTTAAAACTGGCAAAGGACTAGTACAAGAGCTGTAGAACCAAGGAGTGCTGCAGTTCTTGCTGCTGCTGAAGGCATTAATTCGGTCTTTCCTCTTACAACAACTGCAGTTTTTCACAACTGCTGAGGAACATCTGGCTGGCTATTTAGTGTAAAATTGGTGGAAGGGGTTCCTTTGGGTAAGAGAGTGTGTGTTTAGATTAGAGCTTGTGACTGAACTGCTGTCTTCACTCCTTTTTCTACTACACTGTGTAGTCCATGTGCCTTAACGGCACGTTCTTCTTCTCTTCTACTTTCCCAGAACTGTATCTTGTTCAGAAGGCTACAGGAGCTGATCCGGTCTGTCTGCTTCCCATCCTGTAATCTACTGGGAAATAGGTGCTGCAGTTAAGGCACCTTGATGGCTGAGAAGCAATGAATGATTTTAACTGCAGTTGTGGTCTGCCTGACAAGCACTTTTGTGTTCTGGGTAGCTCTTTGCATAGTGGCAAAGTACGTGCTAGCTTCCAAATACTGCTAGGTCAGGGAAGTTACTTTCAGGGCCATGTGTCGTCTTGTTTTGAGCCATCTAAACACACAGTTTGTTTTGTACATGGTTTTTTGTTTTGTTCTTTCTAACCCAGATACTTGAAGGTAAAGTGTATTGGGGACTACTTATCTTTACTATTCTAGGAGCAAAAGAGTAGTGTCAGCAACCTCGGTTTACAGTACTAAAGGTTTCTCTGCATTAGCTGGCTATAATCATGACTGTCTGTAGGCAAATTAAAATAAGGTGAAGTCTTGCACTGCACACTTCCAGATAACTTTATGCACTAAAATACCTTCACTTCTCCATTCCTTCCCCTTAACTGAAAGCTGCACTTCCCTAGATGATAGTTTGGTTCAGTCAGAATACCCCAAGAGTGATGTTAAACAATATGCTGCAAAGAAATGAGCAGAATTCCTGCCTCTTCAGAAGTAGTATTTCAGCCATTTGTTCTTTTTGAAGATCTGGCTTTAGCCTAAGAGAAAGGAATCTACACAGCTCAAGTGCTTTTCATCATTTAATCAGATGGCTGTGTCAATGTGATAGAGTCAAGCTGTTTTGCTAACAGGACACCAGTCATGCTCCAGTCACTGGCAGGAGTGCCATCTCCCTGAATATCTCATTTCTAAGAGATTTCTAGTTGTAGATCCCATCTGAATCCGATCTTTTCACTGCTTCTTCCTGTTGTTTTTTTTTAATGTTACATTATCTGCATGCCAAAAAAGGCTAAATCTCTGCTTTGAAACATTTACTACATGACACCACAGAACACATTTTTGTTTTGCTAGTGCTGATGTGGGGAAAAAAACCCATTTTTCACAAGTGATTTCAATCAATTGAATTTTAATCAAAACTTGATTATATATTTGATATAGCAATTGTATAAATTCCTTTCCTCAAGAGTCAGCTCTACTAAGATGGATCTTGCTTGAATGTCACTGTTTTTCCCAGACTGTAAGCAGTCTCCTGACAACAAACCTGAAAACTTCTTTGCTCAGAATTTCAATATTTTTTTTAGAGTTAAAAAAGGAAAACCTTTTTCTTCTGAGTGATTTTGATAGTATAAAATACATTCAGGTCTCTTGAAATAAGTGAAGCAAACATAATTAATCTCTTAAAAATATTTCCAATAACACATGTAAATTTCTTGTATTGTTTTTAACATTCCAGAATTATTTGAGATCCTTGATCATTGTGTATATATAAACTAAATTAGATTACCTTATTATGAAATGCTGGGCTACTGTATGTAATTACTATTGAGTGTAATTACTTTTTCCTACCTGATAATGCAAATCCTGTGATTGAAAGCTTCATGACAGATGCTGTTTACTGTGCAGCTGAAAATGCTCAGGGTCAGGTTAATTATTACTTGGTAATAATTAACTACTGTCAACAGAATAAGAAGACTTAAGTTTATTGTAACATGTTCTGCTTGGAGTGCTAAACAAATGTATAGCTTGTCAAATACAGAAAGGCAAGGAAAACATAGTAGGTCCCTTCTGATAGCTGGACACTGGACCTATTGCTGCATTTCAGCTTCTCTGTAATTGATAGTATTCATATAAGTTTGGATGTAGCACTGTCCCTTCTTGGAATCTGGTTGAAGGGCCACAAATACGGCATATAATACGAAAGAATCATTGTTCTTCTTAGACAGGATGGTATGCCCAGCTTATATTTCTTCTTTGGAAGGAAGGTAAAGCTTGCATATGAAAACTTGCAGGTAGTAAATAAGATAAAACTGAATAGAAGGGTCTGTAATCAGCAGCATATTCCCCCTCTTGGGAGGGAACGTAGTGTTAAGAGGGGAAGATCTTTATGCAAAGGTGCCATAGTCTTAAATCAGAGCTGTGAAAGCTTGAATTAAGTCAATTCTTCAGAAACTGACATCTTTTCTAGAGCTGTTTAAACACAATAGGTCTGGTAGACTAATTAAAATTAGTTTAATTTCCCTCCTTACAGCTAGGTGTCTAGTATAGACACCCGCTGAGGTATCCCACTCCTAAGAAACAGGAGAAGAAATCAAGTACAGGACCAAGCAGTGAGTGTGTATGGTGTTAGTGCCCAGGAGAGGATTATTTCAAGCAATGTAGGGTCATAACTGATGAAGCAGTAGAATAAAACTGAGTGAAGAAAATATTCTGAAGTGATAAGGTTAGTTTACTTGGAACTTTTGCAGCTCTTTGCAGTTCTTTGACTATGTGTACTTCAGAGCATCTTTTTTGTGCCTATGAACTCATATCTGTTTCTAATGGTTCTGTAAGACTGGGTTTAGTGAAGCCAATACGGTTGGATTGACTCTTCAGAGACTGCAATTCTCTTTGGAAAAAGTCACATTGAATACTATGCTGAGTTCTGTGAGTTGTGCTTGGATATTGCAAAGTAGCAAGACATACGGCAGTTCTAACTAGAAAATAATTGAAGATATCTTAGAAAAAAATCTTTAATTTCCTTATTCCTTTTTAAAAAAACAAAACTTAGGTGTCCCTTCTGTGGATATAAAAGACTCTTCCTGCAGCAATAGTAGCTTTTACCAGTCTTTTACAGGTTGGAGTATGTGACTAAGTTGGTTTTTGGCATTTGGTTTGGTTTGGGGTGTTTGGTTTGGTTTGGTTTTTTGGTGGGTTTTTTTGGTGGATTTTTTTTTTTTGCTTTGGGGGGATTGTTGTTTGTTTGTTTGTTTGTTTTGTTGTTTTGGGGGTGTTGGTTTGGTTGGTTTGGATCGTTTGGGTTTTTTGCCTGTTTAAAAAACTTACTTGAGGCTATTCTGTAAATGTAGCAAGCCAGAGTTCTCTTCCCATTATGGGAATTGTTTGCATGTAGATTAGTGTTTTTCGTACTCTGAAGTATTTGGAGGCCTTTTAATTTTGGAGTTTTTTTATTTTTATCTTTTACTTTTAGATTATTTTTTAATGGCATCACTGACTTCCTTAGAAACATCCAAATAAAAAGGAGGCTTGCAAGTTTTCCCACCCCCCACCGAAGTGTTTAGTTAAAGATAAGCCCAAGTGTTTCTATAAAGGTAGTTTCTGTCAATCTGTAGAACAGGCGTTTTGTGCTTCTGGCTTTTCTGAACAAGTGTGTTCTTTGGAAAGTAAAAATTTTTAGTATGTTTATGATAGGAAGTAAGTTCTGAACTTTCTTCCTTTTTTCATGTTCTTCATATTTAATTCTTGAGCAATCTTTAGGGACTATCACATAATAAGACATCTTTTTGACTTGTGCTAAGTGTTCTCACTTGTTCTGAGAGAATAGGGGCTATATAATTCAGGATAGGAGTCCAACTGATATCTTTTATGAGATAACTACTCTTCTAAAGAGATGAAAGATTCTTCTATAAAAGTAGCTGGCTATAAAAACACTTTTCAAGTCTGCCACGGGAGAGTTGCTTTTATAACACAACAAAATTAGAAAACCTATTTGATGGCAGGATTGTTCTTCCCTGGGTATATTTCTACTTCTAAGGTAAAAAGTACTTTTGCTTCCCTCTTGATTTGAATTCCTTTGATAATCTTCTTTGTGTGGCTTAAACTTAAAGGTATTTTGTGTCCACTGCTTTAACGATGTGAACAATTAAGTTCTTATATGTCATTTGTATGCTTGGGATATCTACAAATGTATTGTGGCCTGTCTCGTTTGTCATAGTTCAATCAAAAGTCATACAGCAAACTGATTTCCTCAGTGTTTTTTCCTTTCTTTACCCTTGTATCTCCTGGAAACCTCAATTTTGGCCAGCAATTCAGAGGTCATCAGAGGTGGGATTTAACTTTGTGTCTGATTGCTGCTTGTAAGCTTCTACTCCAGGAGGAAAAATCCACCCTGGAAATTGTCTCCCAGGCTGAGGGCAGATAGGTTATGGGAAGACTGAAGGAGTTAGGGAGCAAAGTTTGAAATACTTTTTTTATGGTTAGCCTGGACAATATTGTGATAGGCTGATAGTGACAGGATTAATTTTGTATCATTCATTCAGCACTGTTCCCTGTGCCTGTCTCCAGCAGGAAACTTAGGGAAAGGCAAGGCCTGGCTAATACCATGAATAGTGCACCCTGACTATTCACCTCAGAATTATAGTGACATCAGTTTTCTATGGTTTGTGTTTTAGTTTAAATAAAAGAATACTCACTAAGCTTTTCAGAAAGTCTCCCATGGTATTACCAGCCCTTGCAGAGGCATTTAAATGTTAAAGGGATAGAAGTAAAGACGTAAGAGTTTAATTTACAGAGGTTACTGAATAATAGTAAGGCAGACCATAATTTATACTTCATAAGCATTGTATAAAAGTGGAATATATTGTTTATTTGTGTTTTGTGTGTGTATGTGCGGTATTCATGCCAGTTTTATTTTGCAGACAATGGTACATGGACTCAGCTGTGGTTAGTGTCAGACTATCACGAGCATGGATCACTCTTTGATTACCTGAACAGGTATACAGTAACAGTGGAAGGAATGATAAAATTAGCTTTGTCCACTGCCAGTGGTCTTGCTCATCTGCACATGGAAATTGTTGGCACACAAGGTAATCTTACAATTATTCCGCTTGACATGTGGATAATACTGGTTGGTTTTCTGGGTTTTTTTAGTGACACATAAGTAGCTCGTTCTACCATTTCTGAATTAATAGAACTTCTTAATTTGAAAGGCTTTTTGCCTTCCTTTCTCCGGTATCGTGATGTAACAATCCTTCCTACAAAACACCTGTTAAAAGGCACCAAGTAATGGTGCATGTTGCATCTTCTTACCTTTGAGTTGAGACAAGGTTTGAGTAGGATGTGTGTGCAATAAATACTTGCGGGAAGAGGGAAAGGAGCAATAGAGTGGTGTAATGTAGTAAACATGAAAGGCACTCTCCTGAACAGCCAGACAATCGACAATGAATGATTTCAGAAGGTACCCTGATTCACATAAAGTGTCAGAACTGGCAGGAATTCTGTAACTTCAAACAAAATTTTGCACCAGGCTTAGAATAAAAGCAAGTTGGTTTGGGTGGGTTTTCTTACAGATGTTTTATTTTTTCCCTTACAGGCAAACCAGCAATTGCCCACAGAGATTTAAAATCAAAAAATATATTGGTGAAAAAGAATGGAACATGCTGCATTGCAGACCTGGGATTGGCAGTTAGGCATGATTCAGCTACAGACACAATTGACATTGCTCCAAACCACAGAGTGGGAACAAAAAGGTAAAATCATTTATGTGACGTGTCAGGCAACTTTTATAATAAAATGCTCTGGTTTTTCTTGTCCCATATAAATTTTTGTTGATAGAAATATATGCAGCAGGAAAAGGTAATGGCAGATAGAGTTCTTAGGCACTTCCTTGCCAGCTGGTGTTTTAGTTAGACGGCAGGCGCTTAAAAAGCACGTTGAATGTCGGTATGTGTAAAATACTGAAAAGTTTCTAAGTATTGTAGGGCACAAGTATGTATTAAAACAATTAAGAGACTTCATGACTGATGATTTTAGAGACTTCAGTGCTCTTTCTTTCTTCTTCTTGCCACGTGTTGCCTGGAAATGTTACTTGCAGCCCAGTCAGGAGTGTAAGACATTGATAGTGACAGTAAAAAGCTGTGTTTTTCAGCGTGGAGCCTGGGTGGTAGAACATACAAGGTGCAGAGTCTTGGACACGGCCTTTCTTGGAATCACATTTTTGAGAGAAATGCAAGAACTTAAAACAGTCATCTTTGTCATCTAATGCATAAATAGTATCTTAAGTGGATGAGTCAATATAGTCTCTCTTAAAAGCTTTTTCTGAATTTGGAAATACAGGTTTTTCTTGCTCTCAGAAGAATTCAGAGCTCAGCACAAGTGCAATAAAACTTACCATCAGTAATTTATCATTGGTGAACCTTCAGGCAATAATAACTGGAAGTTAAAAGTAAATTTCCCTTAGTAAGCCATGCAGCTATACAGCATACAGAGATAGCAGCACTAACAGTGAACCTCAGCAACCATTTTGGATGTGGGCAACTTTTCATTCTTCTGATGCCTATAGGTTCAGTGCTCTGTCAAAATGGAGTTTAGACACTGCTCATGGAGAAGCATGGGACAGCCAAGCCCATATGTCTTAGCAGTGTTGGAGAAAATTGTGTCAATGGTGTCCAGTCCTCCAGTTTATATATTAAAAGTACTTTTTTTTATATATATCCCTTTAGTAAGCGATACTGCAGGGTGGGGGAGTTGATTGGGGTCTTACAATGAATTAGGATGCCCCTTGAGCTGTGTCTTTTTGGAAAGAGAAAAATCCCTAAACGTTATTTTAAGGCTCAATTATCTAAAGCTTTTAGAACGTGTACTGAAAATTTGTTTTACTGACACATATCACTGAAGTTACTTTGTTCTAAAGCTCTGCTGTACTGGTCTTTTGCCAGTTTTAAAAATACCACACTAATGGTCAGATAAGATTTGTTTTCTGAACTACACCTAGATTTTAAGGTACTGGGTGTTATTCCTTCTCAAAGTCTCCAGTAAACAGCAGGCTTTCTTGGTGATTTGTCGTTGCAAATTTAGCCGTGTGCAGGGCGCATGCCACGTGTGATTTTTGAATTTTCTACTACACCTACGTGCAAAGAAAAATGATGTACAAATCAGTTACTTTCTTTAGCCTAGTCGTTGGAGAAAGCATCCTTTCAGCTGTGTTTGCAGATCCCACTTACCAGATCTTTTCTTGCCACAGGCATTATTAAATTGCTTGTTCATCTGCCTTATGCTTCTTCACAAGGGTAAAGCTGTAGCAACTCTTGCTTGCTGCAGTGGGCAGCAGGAGGGCTAAATCTGTTTCCCCTTTTAAAGGCATTAGTCATTTCTACCTCTCTGAAAATTGCACACTCTTGTAAAAGGCTTAGACCCTTCTTCTCCCTCTTGTGCATCCTTAGGTAAGTAACTCTGCACCTCTGATTAGTTTTTCATAGTACAGTTCAAGTCTTACCTGTTCAATGACAGTTTTAACTCCCATTGATTGCCACTGCTGGTACCTCTTCTGCACATGGAAGCTCTGTGTACAAGTTCAGGGCAATTTGAAAAAGTCTATATTTTTCTAATGATTGTTGTAAAAATGTATGTCTAGGGAGCAAGCAAACTTACTCTTGTGTGAGTGATCAAGGTGTTGAGTCAAACTGATGATCCCTCTTTCTGACTGAATTTTCTGACTTTATTTCTTTTCTGTTCAGAGGCTTAGCTTTACCAGAGGGTGTGAACTGTGTGCTTTCACAGCTCAGCCTGCAACATAAAGCAGGGAACGTGAGCTTTAAACTGAGAAGGAAATAGAATCCCTCTCTCACTCCCTGAGGCAAGTAAAAAAACCCTCATTCTCTTTCTATTTATTTTTAGAAGTGTGGCCCAGCTGTTACTTTCGATAGTTCAAATAGGTTGTGTTTTAAAAGAAGTTTGGCAGCAAATTCTTGCCATGGGTGCTTCTCTAAAGTTTACCTAAACAAAATATGGGCAAAACTCTACCTTGTAGAGTATAGGCTTGATGAAGGGAGATGCCACACATGTTGCATATGGGTCTGTTTGATGACACCAAGCTCCCTCTATGTTGAACAAGAAATTTAGACAACTCATACTGAGCTTTTGAACGAAAAGAGGTGGAAGAAAGAGGTCAGCAGGCACCCAAAGTTTGGCGAGACCATGCTCAACATACTTTGTACACTTCTTTGTAGACTTATCCTTTCGTTGTTGGATGCTATTGAGCTGCAGACCTTGCTCAGAAGGTCAGAGTTAGTCTATGTAATAGAGCTGCTCTCCCCAGAACCTAAGATACTGTTTCTGCCAAGCAATGCATTTCCAACACGTAAGCTGACAAGGAGATGCCTGCTTCTCTCCTTTTTGTCTAACAGCCATGAAATGGCTGATTTGCTGACCTCACTACACGACCTCCTTGCCTTTTGCCTCTCTTGCTCCAGCAATAATCTCTCAGACTTTTTGAGCAGTGATTCACCATTCTGTGTCATGGAAGCCAAAGCCAATCTAAATGCATTGATGGAGGATCATGGTAAGAGGTCAATTTGCCAATGGAAGTCACACTGCGGGGGGTGGGATTTTTTGCCACATTCAGGCGTCTTATGGTCTTTCCTGTTAAAAGCCTTGTTCTTTGGATGATTCAGAGAAGCTGGGACAATCTCCTTTACTTCTTGTTTAAATGTTTCTGGCTGACATCTTGCACCATGGTTGGGGTTTTTGGTTTGTTGTTTTTTCAGGTCCATCACTCTCTTCATCCCTGTGTCATCTTAAGATAGATCAAATATTCTTTCTGCTAGGCTCCAAGATAATCACTTACAGTGTCAAGCACGTGAAGTAGCATAAGAGTATCCAGTAATGCGAAATCCTTGGAGAGCATTAAAACATTCACCACAATCTTGCATTCTTGAGTAAAAAATTTTTGATATGGGTGGACCAAAACAATTTGAGCCTTGTCCATATCAAAGATTACAACAATATTTAATAGTCCATTCAATAAATACTGTCAAAGTAAACCTTACACTCATCTTCAGACAGTTGTCCTCTGTTTGTGCTGTGTTTACTACTTGTGAGGAATTTGTATACCATAGGAGAACTCTCATCTCAGCAAACCTTGTTGAAGTTTTGGGTAGTTCAGAACAAATGCAGTTATTGGTTGCAATTTTTTACTTATCTTGATAGCCTTTGCTTCCTTGTATCTATGTAATTTCTGTAAGACACAGTAGTGCTGAGGGAGTTCTGAAAGGTGTGACGGTCCTGAAATTTTTTTTAAATAGTGTGTCTTATATTCTGTCTACTGTCCCTGGTACTGGAAAAGAAGGTCCTACTATGATATCGATTAAATGAAACCGTGCCTAGGCTTCTGTGGCTGTTCAGAGGTGGAGCTATTGCCTGGCCCTGTATCCATCTCCAGTAATCTGCACATTCCTTTTTTACCAGTCAGCACTGCTCTTCAAAGCCCCGGTGCCGCTGTTGGCCTGCTTCATTGATATGTCAGCTTGAGACTGCTGGGGCAGTGATGTGGAGAAACACACTGAACTCTGCTAAACATCACATGCTGGATTTAGCTGCCAGAACCCTACCAGCATGAGAGAGCAATGCTACAACTGATGTTGACTTGATGCATCAAATACCATTCATTCTTTCCAGCAGCCAGTGGGGATGCTGCTGTCAGTAGCTCCTGCAGTAAGGTCCACACTGACATTTTGCTTGATGTTCCCACATCGGACTTATTCACTAAATAGGGTAACAACCACTTGGATGCCATGACCAGTTTTCAGGCCTTGTTTCTTAGGGGAAAGTTTGTTACAGATTTTTCTCCTTGCAGGAAATGTGGGTAAACCAAATTCGTGAGCACAGTTGTTAATTTGTAACTCAAATAGGATTTACTACTAAAAAAAAAAAAAGCCCGGCATGGTTTAGGGTGGGACTTGCCGACTGTATGATGAAGAATCAGGTACTACAATGGTGGTGAGCCTTTGTTCTCAAGAAATTTTTAACAGTGCTGGTTTCTTAACCAGCACTTCACATCTATTCCTGCTCTAGGCTTCTTAGGGGATGTTTTAAGTGGCCACTATAATTTGTCAGATTACAGGAGCTGGGGCTTCCTCTTGTCTGACCTCTGGAGCCCAGCTGGTGTGTCCCAAAGGGCTGGGGCTCTGTTCATCTGAGGCCCATGGATGTGGCTGCTGCTTTCTTCCTTGGGATCCAACCAGTCATACACAGACACATGCAGTACTGACAGGGCTGATTATACAGATTGCTATGCACCATGTGCTGTCTTCAACACCCACATAAAACACTGTCAGAACTTGTATAAAACATAAGTATAGACAGCCAAGTCTCCTTCCTTGTCTTCAGCTGATCAGGATTGAACTTCGTTAGTGAAAGTACGTACTCCCTTCTGCAGCCTCACAACTCCGTGCATGTTTATGAGCCCCTCAACCATCCATCCATCCAAGGCATGCTGTGTCTAATGCTCTTTCCTGTGCTCCATGGATCTCATACTTCCCAGCTGGGTTAATGCACAGTAGCAAACAGCTGATGTACTTGTATGCAGGCCTCGTGCATGGTTCCCTCAAATACCAGCATGGGCCCTTGCCCTGGCAAATATCCCTGCCTGGGCTGCCTGGGTGCTGGCTAGACCAGCTTGAAGGTTGCTAGTGAATTACAGCCCTGCACACCAGCTGTGCAGGGTTGGGGAAATGCAAACCTTCTGGCCCAACCCAGTAGCTGGCACCCAGCCACACAGACCTTACAACCTGTGACTCCCACTCCAGTTGCTGGTGTTGAGAGACCCTTACTCTGTTTTTCTCATCCCCTTTCTCCCCTGTAGGTGATACATGTAAGCTGTGACCGTGAAGCCTGTGATACACGGTCTTATTTCAGTAGCTGAAGCAGACCCACTCATTTGCCCCAGTTGCTGGCACCAGGGTTTCCTTCACCTTCTCTCAGACTGCAGTTGCTGGCCCAGAATTCATTCACACTGGTCCCCCCACAGTAGCTCCAGATATGTGCTCTTACCACCTGTGGACGTGTGCTCCTAGGATCTGTAGTTCCCCTTCCAGCTACGGATGTTGAGCTCCTCCTTCTGTCCAGTTCCAGCTTCATCCCTTGTGCCGCTCCAGTTGCTAGGGCTGAATGGACTCGTGCCTGCCTCCAGGTGCCGACATACAGTTCCTAGAGAATGCGTGCACGTGGGGCTGAGAGTGAGATTGCACAGAATAGTTAGGATTTAATAAAATAGGATACATTGGTGAGCGTGTGCAGACTGGCAACCTCTTATGCAACTCGCCCCTTTGCTACTCTTTTCTATCTGTTGCCACAGTTCTGTTCCCTTTCTCCTAAATGTTCCTTGATAAGCATTGCATAGCTGTACAGGCCTTCCTTGAATATCCTCAGTCCTCGTGTTCTTTTTGTCTCCCGCTTATTGGCAGTCACAACGTCTATAAAGTTATGCCTGGAGTCTCTCAATAGCCTATCATTTAGGGACTGGAGACTTCCCGTCTTTGTCACCATCTCGGTTGTCCCTTGTCTATCAGGTTTATGGCTCTACTTGTTTATTGTTTTGCATTTTACTTATTCCCCCTATTTCTTTGCTTGTTTCTCTCAGTTTACTTATCCCTTTACACTGAATAGTCTCTGATTGGATAACCTTAATGAAGCAGTTTTTCCTTTATCTCCTTTTCCACAAAAATACATTATTTTGGATTTGAGCTGATCGCTAGTGCTGAACTTTTTCTACTCTTAAGTGTTTATGAAATTAAATTTTTTTTTCTTTTTTTAATTGCAAACAGGTACATGGCTCCTGAAGTTCTAGATGATTCCATAAATATGAAACATTTTGAGTCATTCAAACGAGCAGACATCTATGCAATGGGATTAGTGTTTTGGGAAATAGCTCGGCGGTGTTCAATTGGTGGTATGTGGCAATCTTTACAAAATGGGACCTATTAAGGAATTATAAGTAACTTAAACTTATTCAGGTTCTGAAAACAGTTTGCTCAAAAAACAGTGCAAAGTAATAGCCAGTATATCTCAGACTTTCTAATTGTTAATCCTGTAAATGATAACTGGTCTATTCAACCTCTTTCTAGACTGATGAACCATACTTGTTGAAGAAAATAGGACATATTCTTCTCTATGTTAATTTTTTTT
This sequence comes from Mohoua ochrocephala, assembly GCA_013398855.1. Classification (NCBI taxonomy): domain Eukaryota; kingdom Metazoa; phylum Chordata; class Aves; order Passeriformes; family Acanthizidae; genus Mohoua; species Mohoua ochrocephala. Next base: position 640,075 of record VZTA01023047.1, on the reverse strand, counting down.
CTAAGCATTTACATAGAGGGGAGAAAAGGGTAAAGTTTAATATTCTTGTGAGCAAGGGGCAAACACCACTAGGCCTAGCTATAATGTGTTCAGATAACATCTGTACCTTCTTTAGAATGAAGCATGCTGTTTTAAATCATGTGCTCTGAAGAAGCATGCTTTTAGTATAGCATATGAAATATTTGATATGGCTTAAATCTCTTCCAATTTTTATAAATTTTAATCCTTTAAGGGTAATGTAAACACTCCTAAGATATGGTTAAGGATTTTTGTTTATTTGTCAGTCATTGTGATGTAATTTTTTTAAATGAAAACCAAAAACTGGTAGGGTACTGGTAAGGAACACAGTAAAAAGTGAGGAATATGTAATCTACCGTTAGCTAAAATAAAGCTATTTTCAACCTGTTACAGGAATCCACGAAGATTATCAGTTGCCGTACTATGACCTCGTTCCTTCAGACCCTTCTGTTGAAGAAATGAGGAAAGTTGTGTGTGAACAGAAGTTAAGACCCAATATTCCAAACAGATGGCAGAGCTGTGAGGTATTAACTAACCTTGCTAAAGCTGCTTTAATGGACACTAGAGCTTTTAGTGATTTCAGTGGCTTAAAATGCTTATTGTTGAAGGGAGAAGAGCTGCTTCTAGGAGAACTTAATTAATTTCATTCTAATCATTATGGCTTTATTAAAAGCATTGTTCCTTGGTTATACATTAGTATTTAAAGGCAATTTCATAGAAGTTAATAGCTAAATCTGCATGGAGGATCCCTTTCTGTGAAGCATAGGTGGTGCTAATATAAATTAGAGCTAGTCTGACGTTATGCAGGAAGCATCATTGCAAATAAATTGTGCTGTGTCTGTCTGGGATTGAGTCAATGTCCTTCACAGTAGGCTGCACGATGCCGTGTTTTGGTTTTGTGACCAAAACAGTCTGATAGCACACTGATGGTTTAGCTGTTGCTGAACGGTGCTTGCACAGCTTCAAGGCGTTCTCTGTTTCTCCCCTAGGATGGGGGTGGAGAAGAGCATGAGAGGGAGCAGAGCTGGCACAGCTGACCTAAACTGGTCAGAGGGAATATTCCATAGCAATCCTCTGGGAGCCCAGTGAGGGCTACCACCAGCGCGTTCTGACTCCCAGCTTGGGGGAACAGCTGCAGTGGGCTACAGGAGCGGGGAGGCGCTGATAAGAATGAGGTGCTTTGGATAGAGAGGGAACCGGGGTTGTGGCATGTGTGGAATGAAGGCACCCCTGAGATAAGAGTTGGGCAAGGGTGCACAGGAAGGAGAGAAAGGTGATGAATGCACCAACAAACTGTGAGATGGGAAGTTAGTGGGACTGAAATGTCTAATGTAATACAGCTTTCATGGTATTTTGGAATGTAGAGCTGTTACTTTATTTCATCTGCTGTATTTGTTGTTTGCTTTGTTACAAATAACACTTAGAAGCATTCAGATTTCAAAGAATGGCTGTTTGAAGGATAAAAAGACTCCAAACATTTTTAGAATCCTTACAGAGCTTCAATTTGAGAAAGACAGCTCATAAACTTTATTGCTGTGCATTGAACTAACTCCTTAGCTGCAGGTACAATAAAAAAGAGTGTATTTTTGTCTGATGTGAAAATTCAGAAAACAGTTACAGACAAACTACTAATATTTCATTAAAATATTTTTTTATGGGCCAAAAGTCTACTGAAAAAATATCAGGTTTGCTCTACATTGTTTAGAGAGTTTTACTTTTCTGTAAATAACGTAAAAAAAATTTTTTTTTTTAAACAGCACACTCTCCCATGCAGCTGCAGTACTTGTTAGTGGACTTCAGAAATGCCTGAAGAAGCTAAGGCAGAGCAGCAGTTACACGGGCTACACTGGAACAGCAGTGCATGTAATGACGTGTGTTTCCTTTCCAGGCATTACGAGTGATGGCAAAAATTATGCGGGAATGCTGGTATGCCAATGGAGCCGCTCGGCTGACAGCTTTGCGCATTAAGAAAACATTATCACAACTTAGTCAACAGGAGGGGATAAAGATGTAATCCTGGATTTGCTACCGAAGAACACTGTAAAAATCCCTATCTGCACCAGAGTGGCGTGTTAAGAAGGTTAATTGTTCTACCTCACTGGGGGAACAGAAGGATATTGCTGCCTTTTAGTACTTCATAGGAACGTCACTTATTAGGATTTTTGTGGATGTGCTAAACAGTTGTGTTGGGTCTTTCTGTGCACTATGAACCTCTTTCCCGGGTTACTTACAAAACATCGTGTACTCTAGTTTCATTAATCTATAATTTTTTATTTGGGAAGTTGATAGCTGGTCTTTGCTAGTTAACTGTGCTAAAAGTAGGAGGTCACTTCTAAAATGAAACTGGTTCACCATATTGTTCTACAGTGCATTGATGGCTCTTAAAGCAACTTTTTTCCTGCCTGGTACATTGACTATTCTGAACCACTGTCTCAATTCCTTGGTTCAGATTGTGAATGTACTATTGGAGTATATACCTTGCTAGCTATTAAGGTAGTGTATCTTTTGGACTCTTACCTTGACTTACAAATTGACCTCATTCAGTTGTGGGAACATAACTTATGCAACTATACTTTTTACATGATTATTGGGTTTTTTCCACTTTTTCAGAACATTACATTGCCTTCAAAATAGATTGTATTACACCAGTAAGTGCCACTTTTGAGTCTTTTAATGCAAAATAGTAGGGACATACAAAGCCTATGGTACTTTTGGTTTCAAAAATACAAGTTGAAAATTGTTCCTTTGCCTAGCTAAGATCTAACTGTCACTCATTGCAACAGTGAGTACATAATTCATGGAATATCTTCAATTCTACCAAAATCTGACTCTTGAAACCACTGTAGGAGTTTTAAATAGTGTAAGCTAGTAAATTCACTGTCATATTTTGTAATTGTCAAGTTATGAGTCATAATTATGTAGAAGATTTTTTTTATCAAGTGGTACTTCTAAAATGCTTGAAGTACCTATCTACTTCAGAAAAGTAGCAAGAAGAGTAAAATGTTAAGGGAGATTTTGCTTCATTAAATAAGTATGAAAAGCATATTTTCTGTTCAGTTCTGCTGAGTCTTAAGGCTCAAAGAACAATATTTGCAATTACACAAGGATTAAGTGCACCTGTAATTAGAGAAAAGTTATTTGGGCTTTTGTACTAGAAAGTTCAAAGCTGCTTATAAATTTAATGTGCATGTATGTTGTGTGTGCCTCATACACAAAGTGGTGAGCTAGAGAAGGTGGTGAGCTGCAGGTCTTTGGATACAAATACCAGGGGATTCCAGCAATCCTCTTCATAGTTAGAAGAACAAAGCTTATGGTGGCTTGTGTTGTCATAAGAACACAGAAGAATATGCATGGCTTTAGTCAAGATTTCCCTGAGCTTTTAAGGGTATCATAAGATTTTTCACAAACTTGTTTGGAAATCGAATTACTTCCTGCCCAAATGTACAACAAAAACCTGCTGTTACCAGGATATTTTTTTAATTGCACTTTTAGGAGGAGTCTGGTTGACCTTTGGTTTCATTAATGTCCAAAACAGGAGTATTTCAGTATGTAAATATGCCTGGTAATTAATATGCTGCCTAACCTGCCACTCTCCAGAACACATCAAAACCCATCCCATTACGCAACACACATGGCAACCTTTAACTTAGCTTCCTTTTCATCCCTCAGCATGGAGTCCACTGAGAGTTTGTCACCAAGATGGTGGCAGGGTAGTTGCTGGCAGCAGCACAATCGAGGTTCTGTTCCGTGGTCTGTGATGTGTGGCAGCTAAAGCAGGAAGAGGAATGGGGCCCAGGAAGAAGAGGCTACATAGGTGACACAAGCCTTACCCAAGAAAAGCCTTAATACTTAATTTTTGTTTATTTCCGTGTTCTTACTGCTTGCTTGGAGATAAGTTTAAATGATGTCAGAATTACAGATCCTCGGATGTCAAACTGCAAATAATGAAATGCTTTCGACAACAACCAAATGGATGAGTTTATTCATACTGGAAGACAGTATCCAGGAGAAGAGGGAAAAATAAGAGAAGTTCTTAGAAAACAATTAGGCTTAAACATACGTACAGCTGTCACGCTTATGTTTGTTTGGCATTATCTGACAAGTCAGGCTTATGTGCTTCGGGCCTCTGTCAATCAAAGCTGGATTAAAAAATACTTCATGTAGGTATTTTAAATAAACTATGCCTTTGTGCACTTGGACAGTTGTGCACCACAGAGTTTTTCAATTATGACTGTTCCAAAAAAGTGTTTGAATATAATGTAACTCAAGCCTACCTACTTGGCAGCCTCTCCTAGCAAGCTCTATACGTCTGTAGAGATACTTAAAGAAAACGGGTCACCATGAAAATAGGTCAGGATCTCCACGCTAATTTCAAAGGCTTCCTGGTTAGCAATTTAACTTTTTTGTTTTGTAACTTTGTTACATTTCAAATTTTCATAGGTGTCCTGGGGTCCTACCATAGATAAAAATGGTACAGCTCCTACTTCAGAAATATCAGGCTACTGGAGTGCCTCAGATGTCTACAGTAATTTTGATGGTAACAGGAGAGCTTGCAGTATAATTCATCAAATAATTTTTAGTGGCTTTTTTAGCACCCTTACAAAACCTTATCAGCATAACATTTAATTTCCTAAAATATGAGGAACAGTTCTGTTGCATTTTAAAGAGGATGTACAGCAGCTGAACAGCATCATGGAACACAGATGATTCTGTCAGCAATATAAATGTGTGTTATATTGTCTCAATCACCTGCAAATCTTCCTTCTCCTGAATTGCTAGCAACTGTTCTTACTTTGTTCAAAATTTAGTTCTGTAATAGAAGCTTGCAAAAACAAAGCACAGAAGGCTGCTTGACACAGTGTGTGACATAAGGAACAGTATTTTAGAACAACCTTATCATTCTTACTGGGCTGCAGAGCAGGAAAATTCTGGATAGAGCTATATGTATCCTCAGTTCTGACACCACAACTTCAAGCTTTGTTCTTCTTTTCCATTATATGAACTGAACACCTTTTACAAAGGCTGTGTCTGTATATATTATGTAACTTTAAATGTTACCTGTGTAAGATCATATCTTATATATATGGACACAGGTACACATGAGTATTTTTTAAATTAAGATTGTAATATCACCAGATCTGCTCTTGGAAATCCAGGGGGACCAAAATATTTTAGCATTCAAAATATTAATTTTGTATCATTTCAAGTATATACCAAAACAGTTTCTGATTAATACTGATGCAAATGTTTATTGTAAATATTACATACCTTATACATTCACTTAAGTTTTGTGGATTTAATCAACTTTACGTTTTAGTAGCATTGAAGCCTCAGTTTGGTTTACAGACTTGTGACCAGATGGATATGGACATGGAGAACAAGGAGCATTGGAAATGGTCTGATGCTGAAAAGCCTGAGATGTCATTTTTGAAATGCTGGAATTCTTCAGGGACCTTCCAACCTTAAAAGCTGGAATTCTGGGATGTTTCTCAAGCAGACTTTCCAAGTATGACACACTGTCACCCTCCAATGGTTCTGCTTGTAATCCTAAGAAAGACTTTGTATATAGGGTAAAGACGTTGGGATTGACTGTATGGGGACATGAAGGTGTCAAATGAAGTAAGAGGCTATTTTATTTTTTCAGTAATGGCTCTGAGTGTGATTGCCATGAAATTCACCTTTTAGTTAGTTCCTTGTTTATATTGTGCCATTGAAATGATTGCAAGGTGTTGACCATTTTGTGTTTAAAAAACAAACAAACAAAAAAACCCCTTCACCATATCGGTTGCTTTAAAATCAAATTACCTCTTAAAAGACCAAGGTACATTTACCTCATGTGTATATAATGTTTAATATTTTTCAGAATGTTCTCCAGGTTTGCAGTTACATGTTTCTAGAAATATGAGTATTACTAAATTTACAACTTCAGTGGTACTAAGTGTAATATCTGGTGCCCCAAAACACTTTAATTTTCTGTATTTTATTGTATTAGCAAGTTTGCTGCTTTGTCACTGTAGCACCTGCCCTTACATAGCTGTGTGGATACTGCCTTGTAAATTTTACTTTTTTGGATGATTTGAGGATCCTGTACAGATGAGTGTCACTTTTTTAAACCTTACCAAATTGTGCATTTCCCTTACATTTCTGAAAATATGTATTGTATTTGTAGAGTATACATTTCAATGGATTGTAAATAGGACAGTAGAAGAGTGGATGCTTATGTTAAGTGCTAACACTACAGTAGAGAGATTAAAGCAGTGAAAATAAATAACTTTTTTTCAAAATGCATGAGTTGACTTTCAGAACAAGAAGTTGCAGGAAGATATGGGTTTGTGTGTGATGTTCCTACCTGCTAAAATGTGGGTTTACTGTGAATTCATTTCTCGGAAAGAATTTCTTCTAGTACAAAAATGCTAAACAGATTTGCTACTGCCGAGGCGATCCACCTCATCTGTGCTATGCACATAAAGTGCCTGCTCTTCCTTGCCTCCTACAGTAATGTTGGTATAAGAACCTTGCTGCTGTCTCTCGTCTCCTGGACAAAATTAGTAATGACAAATTGTTCGGCTCTCTACATTTATATTTGCATAGAAATAACAGAGCTGCTAAGGATTTCAGACTACTGCAGCAGCTCAGCACCTCAGTGCATCCCAGAACAGCAAGTAAAATCAGCTTGTGGTGGAGTGGATTGCTTCTGTGCAAAACTCAGTTTCAGCCTGGTGTTACATTTCTGAAGGAAAGTGGAGATTTAGACACAACGAAAATAGGACATCTTGCCCTCACATAAGTTTTGGCTCAGATAGAATTATCAAAAATTACTTTTTCCAGCAAACTTTCTCCGCAATCGGAAGCCATAAGGTGTCCAGAGAAAAGCCTATGGCTATGTCAAAGCACTGCATTCCTTTCAAATGCTTTTACAGGGGCTATGGTTATTTGGCTGAGAACACGTCCCTCTCCCATGAGTGGCTAAAGGAAGGCCTTTGCTACCACTGCAAGCAAACAAAACTCAGTAAAATCCTGAATCCCTCTACTGCATGTACTAGTAGAGGAAACGTGTGGCCTGGAACTAGCATAGTGATGTTGCTGTCTACCAAACTTAGTTGTCATTAAGTAGTTTTCTCTGTTTCGTGCTTTGAGGGCCTGAGCCTAACAAGTGAAAATTGATAAACAGCCAACAATTACAAGTAACTTGAATGTGAGGATGTTTTAGGATCATTTTAGAGGAGACACTGAATTCAGATCTGCATGCTGGTTTGGATTGCAAGTCAGCATAAAGAGTGGCAGACTTCCAGCTGGCTCTTTTGCCTGGTATAATTTTTTTTAATTTTTGAAGTGTGGGACTGTTGAAAGGGGTTCTTTTTCATACCCACTGCAGCCAAGCAATGAATATTTTCTGTAGCTGCAGCATAACTAAAGAGTAAATAAACAAACCGCTTCTATGCTGTCCCAAGTAAGTACTGCAGTTTTCCTTTTATCAGTTTTTGTGACATTGGTAGCTGATGTACAGGGATGTACCCGGTAATTGTAGTATAGCGTAAGGGTGGTCCTGGCAGAAAATAGATTCCTTTTAACTAGGAAATCAGAAATTCCAAATTTCTCGCTCAGTGCTCTTACAAGCTTTCTTTATCTATCCAGCCAAGCCATAATGTTTTAACTGGAACTAGCAGTGTTCATTGTTTTGTTGATGAAGGGTTACTAGAATCTCACACTGCAAACCATACTGACATGATGGGCTGCTGTTTTGAGTCTCATAGTTCTATCTTGGAGTGGCTAGAGTTGTTCCTAAGCCTTCCAGGTTGGAAAAAAGAAATGTTGGCACAGCATTTCTTTTGTCAACTTGACTGGACTGCAAATCAAATCCAGTAGTGCTCAAGAAACCCACACCCTTTAGTCTTCCTCAGAGTTTCTTGAAAATAAGATTTAAATCCCCAGTCTCTGAGATGAAATGGTACCTGAAATCATTACCTCTCTTCTGAGAAGGAAAAAAAAAGCCAGAGCAAACCATGCTGATAGGTTCCTATCCTGCAAGACTGCAGTGTTTATTGGTATTAAAAGTGTTCTCACTGGAGATGAAATCGACATCCTCAAGCTGTGTTTCTAATTAGCTCAATTAGGAAAATTAGAAGACCTCTCCCACTTGCCAGTAGCAGAAAGTCTGTGTAAGCTGATGAAGAATTGGGCACATGATACTCAATTTTATATAATATCAAATATTTATGTAGGTTTTTAAATGAGGAGAGAGGGAGTTAGAAATACGCCTTTAAATCCAAGCAGGATGCGGGACTTACGGGATGCATAGTGAAGGAAAAAAGGTCAGGGAAAGGGAGAGGTTTAGGTGACCTGGAGAGGAGCAAGCCTGGGAAAATAGAGGAATAAAGAGATAAAAAGGGTGGGTCATATATAAATAGTGGACTAGTCAGTGTGCCAGTCTGTCTGTGAAGCAGTGGGAAAGACCAGAGTGAGCAGAGCCAAGTGTCAGCAGCTGGAGTGGGACCACAGGTCGTGGGTTCCTGCATGCCCATAGTGCCGGTGACTGGAGTGGGGGTCCAGGCACCAGCGGCTGGAGCGGGACTGCAGCTCCAGGTACCAGCAGCCAGGAAGACTGGGATTCTGCGTCGCTGCTTGCAGGGTATACATCTGAAGATGTGGGGTCCTTAGTATTGGCTGTTCTGATCTATCCTTATGTTCTGGTGGCTCTGCGTTCCCTGCTAGTGTGGACATACAGTTAGTTGTTTTCCCTGAAGATTTGCGGCCCAGTGCAGTTCCTGAGGTTACTTGCCTGCCTTTTGCAGCTTGGGCGATAGAAGCTTGTACATCCAGAACTGGGCATCGCTGCTTTGATTCTTGACATTGGTCATTACCCACGGGGACTAGTAAACATCTACTTTATTGTGGTATTATATTAAATATCTAAAAACCTAGAAAGCAGAGGCAATAAGTAACAGTCTTAAGAAAAGATGTTGTAAAACAAGAGTTGGTGATAAATTCCAAGTTGAGTGAGTTTCAATAGCTTATCTATTACTCTGGACATCCCCAGATGCTAATCTGCATTCATGCAATTTTCTCATTCCCTTCTATGCTGTGGGTTAGGGAAACGTGTGTGTAGTCCCACTGCTCAAACTCTTAATTAGTACAGTAATGGGGTAAAAATGGCAAGAATTCTGTGATACCACAATTGCTGTCTGATTCTTACATGTTTCCAAAGGGTGGAATCAGGCTGCGCTTTCTTTCATCATTGCCCTCCTGTGGCTTGGACTGTCTGACCTACGTCTCCTTCCATGAAGAGAGTTTTTTGTTGCTGTTACCAGAAGGGTCAGTGAGATCCAGTTCCTGAACCTCTCTGGACAATTCTCCATGAAAATGAACTACCTTTTTCTTACCTTTGTTCAGGAAACTGCTTTGCCTATGCTCTTTTTTTGCAAAGATAACTCTTTCCCACGCTAGATGTTAGAAGACTTTAAATATTTGTATTGGGAGACCTGAGACCTTACAGAGATCCTCATTTCCATCTATCTGGGTCTGAAAGGTCCATGGACTGTTGGTCTCTTCTCTGCAATAATATTGTCAAATTGCTAATTTCCATCTCTTGCAAAGGCTCCTTGTGCTGAGGCTCACGTGATTGCAGGCATGCAGCCTCCTAAGACTCATATCATTGCTGGCACGCCAGGTAAGCACAGCCCTTTCTCTAAACACTGAACAGTATCAAACTTCTCCCTCGCTGGAGACACTCAAAACCCACCTGGACGCCTTCCTGTGTAACCTGCTGCAGGTGACCCTGCCTTGGCAGGGGGGTTGGACTAGGAGATCTTCATAGGTCCCTTTCAACCCCAACAATTCCGTGGTTCTGTGAGCTTCAAGAAGGAGAAGGGAACAGTGCAAAGAAAAATATATTACAACATTCCTTTTTTAACTTCTCCAGGCTGTGTTGCCAGTATGTACATTATGCTCACAGCCTCTCTCCTAAAGTCCAACTCTTCTGGTTCTTCAGTGAAGAGGATGCTTGAGAAGGAGAGGTGGATGCTTTGCTGCCTTTACTGTTGCTGCAGTTGCAGGAGGCTTGAAGTACAATACTGAGGAAACTCATATGGCAAAATTTACCTGAGAGCTTGCATACAGATAGTCTCAGTGCAACTGTACAAATGGTTAAGACATTTTAAAGAAAAGTTCCAGGAAAGTAACCTCTGTTCATAATTCTGCTAGTCTTTGAGTTCTAACATAAAAGCAATATGACATGCTTTAGGTTTCTTCCTTTGTAATGATGTGTTGCTGCAGCCATTTTTGCAGTTTCATGTAGCCAGATGTATGTTTTGTTGTTTCCTCTTCCAAAGATGTTGCATTCAGCAGCTGAAAATACTTTTAAATTGTTTTAAAAATAAATAATTTATGATACAGGTATTTGAAGGGTATTTGGTACCCTTCAAATTCAAAACAGATGTTTTCTTCAGACCATTTAAAACCTGGCTGAAGTTAAAGAAATGTATTTAATATGTGCTTCAACTGATAAATATTTAGGTATCACTATTTTTCACATCATGTCACTCATTTTCAGAAGCTGAATGACAGCTTGGGGTTTTTCTCATCCAGTGGATCATCTCTGTTGGGAATAATTATCTTGGTATTTCTGGGTTGCATTTTGTGTATTTAGTGTCGTAGTATAGAGAAAAGACAATTCCAGCACTCATCTTCCTAACTTGCTTACTTCAGCCCTCTGTTTTAGCTAATGCAAAATTCTGCCTCCTATCATGTGTGCTGGGTCACTGGCACTCAGTTCTCCCTGTCTCCCCACAGTTCCTCTTCCTGCTCCATGTCAGAAAGCCACTTGGAAAGCTGGAGGCAGTTGGTTTGCTTTAGTTCATTTGAAAAGGTTCTTTTTCTTTGTGATTTCTTGAGCTTTTCTTACCTTTTGTACAGCCTGGATCTTGGAGACCTTACTGAGAAATTTTACTCAGCGGTGGGTCTCCCCCTCATTGAAGTCCTACCATTATTGTGGATGAGGGGAGAAGAATTCTCACTGACCATTCTTGACGTGAGCTCCCTTACTTGTGCACCCCTTCACGCAGAATACCTCACACGTGGTTGTTTTGCTTTTGCTTTGGCCCTTACTGCTCCAGAGTTACAGGGTGAAACATCTCTGTTGTGTGCTTGAAGTTTTCAGAGTAAAACGTCTGTATTGATATGGGCTGTGACTCCAGTATCCTTAATGTTCAAAACCTCCCCTAGATTTTTACACATAAAGCAATTCTAAAGTGTACAGTAAAATACAGCAAACTGTAATGTGCTGCTTCTTTTATGTAATTTTCTGTTCAAAATAAGTTGTGATTGCAAGATTTCATGGAGTGACTTACAGAAGTAGTATCATTGGTTTATGATACCATCCTGGAAAATATCTGAACTCAAGCTAGATAGAATTCCTTTAATGAAATTGCTTAGGTGGAAAAGGAAGGAGGGTAGCAAGATCAGAGATCATTCGGTGTTATCTGGGGTGAAAGGATCATTACCATGTTATCCCTATTTTAACTGTAAAAAGATAGAAAGCTGTTCTGGTTGAAATTCTTAAAATCTATGTTTTAAAGAATACTTTGTTTACAACAGCCCTTAGGAAAACCAAAAAGATAGAGGTAAAAATAGAATCTAATCAAAAGACCAGTGATGTCACTTTGAAGCTCGTTAGCTTCAATATATACCAACATGTGTTTCCTTCAGTGTCCATCTGTTAGACGCGATTACTAAGGCAACTACACCCTGGGATAAATATAAAACTTATGAGAAATTCTAATATTTATAGATCTGGATTGGTTTGAATTTCTCATTTAGAGGTTAATACAGTCCTGGGTTTTGACAATACTTACACACTGCAGAACTGAGACTGATATTTGATCAGGAAGTGAAGAGATTAAGAAGAAATTTGAAGATTTTTTTTTTTTCCTGCACTCCTAAGGGTTTTAGTTGCAGCCATGCGCCTTATCTAAGTGGTATTGGAAAAATTAGCTGGTCTGCCCAAGGCAAAGGCACACTTCTGAAGCAGCAGTGGTTTTTAAGGAGCTTCCAAGACTCCTGTGTGACTGATTGCTGAGGCAGAAGTGCTCTGGCGGGGGTCTGGTCACTGGGGGGGGGGCCGTGTGTTTTCATGCGGTTGTTTTTCCTTACAGTCTTGAGCACAATTGGAGGCGATGTATATAGGCCAAAGTTCAGGAAGGTGTCATCTCTTCAGTGACCTGTTTACTGAGTCTAAGCTGGAGTACAGGAACTTTATAAATTATTACAGATGTTTTACTTACGAGTGACTGATTAGGTTATGAATCAATCCCTCAAACAGGGACCTATTTGTGTGTGCTTTTCCTGGCTCCCTGTCAGCCTGTCTCAAACTGTCTCCCTAGATGAATCCTGACATTTGGGAAGTAGGAGCTACAAGTCCTCGCAGAGTATGTGATTGTGGGCCTGAAAAAGGTGGCCAGGCTGAAGGGACGTTGTTCATCTCAGTTTTCTCAAACTTTGCAGAATTGATGGAAGAAACCAAAACTGATTCTTAAGCAAAGATTTTCATGTCAGACCCTTCTCAAAGGAATGCATTGGAAAATTTCCAAAAAAGCAAGGAAGGTTTATCTGAAGTCAGAGGCAATCAGAAGAAGATAGGAGGTGAGATAGTTTTCCATCATTTGGTGTTGCTTAGGCACAATTTAGTGTGGATTAATGGCTTTTTACCTGGTCAAGTACCTCCACTCGAGTAGACAAATATTCATCTATTCACAGGTGAGACAGTGAAACACACACCCTGAGAAAAGAACTCATCTATCTTCCTTAAGGAAGGCTTGGGAGTCATCTGACAAGCTAAAAATAATTACAGAGAGAAAATCGTCATAGCAAGAATCGTAAGGCAGGTATTTTTAAAGGTCTAATAAGGAAATGGCTGTGCAAACACACGAACACGATCTGATGCAATAAAAATTCAAAAGCCATGGATATGACAAATCAAGGATGAAAATTCAAGGCTAAGAAAGTGAGAAAGAAAGAAACAAAGCTGTATCACTACAGTTCTCATGCCATCTGTGCATACGAGGAGGTGCTAGACAGAATTTTGCTGACACATCCTATTTTGAAGGCGATGTTGAAGACGGCACAAGCAGTGCATTGTCTGTACTGTAATTTTTGGTCTTTCATACCAAAAATCAACCCAGAATCAGTTTGTTTTCATATGGACTTTGAACTACAGCAACAAAACCATGCGAAAACGTGGCTTGTTGTAATCTGGGCAGCTGGAACACTGAGATACAGAGGAAGTACAGCTCCCCAGCACAGAAAAGAGGAGTGAAATGACAGCCGCTGAAGGAGAACATGCTCCATATATAGGAGGGAAGCCATGACTCTTTTTATATATCAGACATCTATAGCGAAAAGACATAGAACAAGCTGGAAGAGACTGATGTAATAGATTATGTTTCTGCCGTGAATGTGGGGGAAAAGTTATCCCAGATTATTCCGTTCTGCGAAGGGCATCTTGCTGATGGCTTATGGGAGCCAGAAAAAGCAGTGAGCTTTGGCATCCTAATCTGTGACGAGGCTTCTTCCCTCGCTTTCACAGCAAACCCCAGATAACTTTATCTTGTAGCAAGTAATGCTGGGAAGCTTTAACCTTTCTGTCTGCAGACACAGCCCGTGTCCCACTGCACGCTCTGATCGGCCCCTTAGTTACTCAGGAAAGGACCACATTGATTCATGTGGGACAAATACACAGTGAAAGTGTAGCCAAGTAGTGTATCAGGGAATGTGAGGACCCTCTCTGTAGGTGGGACAAAGATTTGCTGCAGTCAGGAAAATTCCAGCATTGCTACTGATTCCAGACTCCCCACTGTAACAGTTGTGCGTTCCCAGCTGGAAAAAGTAGGGTTTCCATTCAGGCATGTGTTTGTGCATGCACAGTCATATCATGGCTGCAATTAGCAAAGTTACACTTGGATCTCTTGGGAAGGGGAAGCTTGTTCTGACAGGAGGTCTCCCACTACTGGTGTTTTCCCTGGGTTTACAGCACAGTCCTCTCCTGTCTTGTTCCAGGAGTCCAGTGGAGAAGTGACACGCAGGACTGCACTCTCCATAAGTCAGGTTGTTGCATTTTGGTTTGGCCACCTCCCTAATTGGAAGATCGGTGAAAAGCCACTATTTTCAAGGTACAAATAGTTTAATTTCTATTATTCCGGTTAATGTAATTAATACACAGACTAAGAAATATGAAACTACTTTCCATATGTTTGTTGTGTAATTACAAATCTGTCTGGATACAGCAAGCATTTTGGCATGGTTGCCATATGAGTTATTGTCTTCATGCTGTTGAGGTTTTTCAGTATTTCAGTTCTGGTTTTATTACAACTGACTGTGCTATTTAGAACTAAATGCGATATTTCCTTGCCAAAAAATCCCCTTATCTACAAAGACACAGTACCATTCTGTGCAGGTGGTAACAACCATTCATTTCTTGTAAAATATTTTTATTAGTCTCAGTCTAGTTCTTTATTGCACTATACAAGCTTTGAGTTTGGCATCTCCTACACTAAGTTTTGTATGTGTCTTGTTTACTGATAAGTTTAAAAGTTTATAGAGAAGAAGGACTCACTGAACAGATCAAAAAATCAGGTCGTGGCTAAATTTTTCTTTTCTTTTTTTTTTTTTTTTTTAATGCCTTCATTCTCCTGGCTGCAATAGCTGTAATTTTCTGCCAGTGTACGTAGTGAAAAATTGGCAGAATTTACATTTTCTTTGACTGCTGTGTTCAGGCAATGCTTATTTGTTGCCTCTGTCTTCATTTTTCCTGTTTCCTATGTGACGATGTCCGTCTCTGGTTTATGTGGCTGCTTCATGGTAAGCTGCAACCAGAGGCAATAAATTTCTTTGCAATAAATCCTCAAGCTTCTACAAACTTCAATACCTCTATGGACTTGGAGGAAACTTAAGTCAGATGAAGTAAAAGCAGGTATGGAGATGGACCAGATGCTTTCTTTTTTTTCCTGTGTGTGATACAATACAATCCACTACTGATACTTCTCTTATTTGTCATAAGACCTATTGTAGCACTGCTAATTCTGTCATTTTTGGCTGTCAAAGCCTGTCACAAAATGGATCAAACTCAAATGCATCAATTATATGTGCATATTGATGCTGAACATCTAAAATAAGGTATTTCTTTTCCAAATATTGCATTTAAAACTCATTTCAAAAACTAGTTGATTTTTGGAAAATAAGATTTTCTTAATACTGAGAGGGGAGGAAAGGGCAATTTTAAGAGCTGCCAGTCAAGAGTTCTGAAACTCTTTTTAAAAACTGCACCTTCTTTCAATGATTTCTTCATTTTAACTGGGGGGAAAAGTCTCCCCCCATGTTTAGGCGTGGTTGGATTGTTCTTGCACCTCACAAAGTGGCTCAGCACTGCTATTTTTACTGCAAAATGCTAGTAGATGTAGGTACATTGAGAGTTAATCATGTCTTACAGCAAAAATGTAAAAGCATCAAATCAAAACACTTTGTCAAAACTTACATTATACTTGTGAAGCATTCACACCTGAATTTATAAATTTTACAAATCTTGTTACGAGAGATCATTCTGCCTTTAAATAATTTGATACACTTTTACTCTGCTGAAAGGAAGATTGGATTTGATAGTTACTCAGCTGGTTTTAGTGATCTGCCTATGTATGGTACCAAAACAACCATGCTAGCTCACACTTAAATGCAATTGTAGCTAGAGTCATAGAATGGTTTATTTTGGAAGGAACCTTGAGAATCACCTTTTTCCAAGCCCTGCCATGGGCAGGGACATCTTGCACTAGATCGGGTTGCTCAGAGCCCCATCCAACCTGGCCTTGAACACTTCCAGGAACGGAGCATCCTGGACAAGCTTCTCTGGACAACCTGTTTCAGAGCCTCAACACCCTCACAGGAAGTATTTTCTTCCCAATACCTGAACTCAACCTGTTCTCTTTCACTTTAAAGCCATTTCCCCCTTATGCTGTCACTACATGCCCTTGTAAAACGTCCCTCTCAAGGGAGGGACTCTCTTGCAGGCTCCCTTCAGGTACTGGAAGGTGCTGTAAGGTCTCCTCTTCCAAATTCCGTGCATCTATACCACAGGTGATGTACAACTGCAATTCAGTATTAGAAGCCATCTCTGTCTCTCAAGTCATCTTTAATTTTCAAGTATTCAGTAGCGTATCGTTGTCCACAGACCAGAGGGGATTGCTAAACACAATTGTGTGATTGAGGTACTGTACTCAGTTCATGGAGGTAGCAGGTGGCCCTAGTCTGGGTGATACTGTGCTTTCCACACAAGAATGAAAGAGTTTTTCTGTTGGACTTTCAGGTTCTTTGCTTGCTTTTCTCAATAACAAACACCATATTTCATTTTTTCATTCTTATGAGTCAGTTTAGGGAACCACTCAGCTCTTTGAGCTTCCTGTTCGGACCTATGAAAATAACATTCGCCAGTTGAATTAAATATTTTGGACTGGATCAGCACTGTTGGAAGAGAGAGAATGAGAAAAAACAGTTGCCAGCTCTACTTTCCATGCTGAAGATCAAAGACACCAGCGAGCAATAAATCTTTTAACTGAGAGTGGAACGATGCTTCTTATGAGTCTTAGTCTTCCCCAAAACTAAACATTTTTGTTTTAGGTATCAGAGAGACATTGTTTCTTAAGAATTGACCAGCAGTGAATTTGTTTACAAAACCCATTGCAATTCTGCAGCCAGATGATCTACTCTCCAGAACACTCACTGCACCACTTTAAAATCCTGTCAACGTCTACTGCCTTTAATCTTGTTATAAATGCTAAAAAACTGTAGAGAATAGTAACCAAAGTCCTTAACACACATCTACTTAAAATGTGCCCAGGCCTAAAAATAAGTATATATCATTATTAAACTTTTTTCTTTTGTCATTTTTTTTTCTTTTTTAAGAAGAGGCCACAATGCAGAAGAAGCTGGAAAGCTCAGTGGTAAGTGAAGAATGTTGCTGTGAGATTCTTTTCTACAAGGGATTCAAAAATTCATAATTTAAAGAAGCTGATATTTTTAGTGCCATACTACTTCAACATGAGTGTATCCTGGTATCATTAGTTCCAAGTTAAAAGGGCTGATTTTTCAGATATTTATCTCTTAATGAGAAAATCTTAGTCATGTCCTTTTAAGGTTCTTTCTAGGGGGGAAAGGGAGTTATGTTGTACTTCATTTTTGTTCAGGTCTATAATTCACTTGACATTTTTGATAGAGAAAAGAACTTCTGAAGTATCTGAATTATATGGCTTTGAAACTTTTTTTCTTACAAGCCTGTAACTTTTCAGATAGTTATCTCTGGTTTTGCTTGCTGTTGCTTAAGAGAGGTTAGAAAAGAACATGTGATATGACACAGAGTCTTCTTATTTCCCTTTTCAAACTAAAACAACAAACATTCAGGTTCCCTTACATGTTGTGGGACTGGAGAAGAGTGCCAATTACATATCTGTCTAAAATTATTTACAGAGTTTATTCATTTACTTAAATCCTAATCAAACCTGATTTTACTTAATAAGTTGTTGTGCTGGTTTTGGCTGGGGTAGAGTTAACTTTATTCACAGTGGCTGCTATGGGGCTGTGTTTTAGATTTGTGCTGAGCAGAGGGTTGATAACTTAGAGATATTTTTGTTATTGCTGAGCAGGGCTTGCACAGAGCCAAGGCCTTTTCTGTTTTCCATACTGCCACGCTGGCAAGGAATGTAGGGGTGCTTGGGAGGAGACACAGCCAGGACAGGTGACTCCAACTGACCAGAGGGATACTCCAGACCACATGACATCATGCTCAGTATGTAAAGTGGGGGGAAGAAGGAGGAAGGGGGGGACATTTGCAGTGATGGTGTTTGTCTTCCCAACTTGTTACATGTGATGGGGCCCTGCCCCCCTGGGGATGGCTGAACACCGGCCTGCCCACGAGAAGCAGCGAGTTAATTCCTTGTTTTGCTTTGCTTGTGTGCATGGCTTTTCCTTTTCCTATTAAACTGTCTTCATCTCAACCCATGAGTTTTCCACCTTTTACCCTTCCAAGTCTCTCCCCAATTCTGCTGGTGGGGGAGTGAGCAAGTGGCTGTGTGGGGCTTGGCTGCTGGCTGGGGTTAAACCAAGAGAGCTGGTGAAACAGAAAAGTGCTCTTTATGATAAGACCCAGAAGGAACTGATTTCATAGAATACAACTCTTACTGATCAGTGAGTTCATAGACATTGGCACAGAAAGGATCATTTGACAAGGAACAAGGAATGTGTTGATTTTTTTTTTGCTTAAAACAAACACTGGAGTTAATTAGTAGCTCTACTGATAGATTTACAGATCCACTCCTGCCATATCAAATTATTTTCAAATGCAAGCATAGTAACCCAAGTTAATGAGAAGAATTTCCTCTTTCTTTTAGAGTTCATTGCATCAGACACGACATCAAGAAATTGCAGTAGAAATTCAGCCTTGCTACCACAAAAATGAGTCACTGTTTAACTACATGCAGTTGATAATTTATAGCTGTTTAAATTTTTTACTTTTCGTTGCAAGTGGTCTTAAAATATTTGGGTTAGAAGGTAAACCAGCAAGAGCATATAGGCATTAAAAAATAAAAATATCTCTGTTAATTGTGCCACTGTATTGCTGACCTCAGTAAGGAATGTTCATTGTTTGAAAAATAATCCCTTTCATGACAAATTCTGAATTTAAAATAACCTGTTTTTCTCAAAGCCAATAAATCTGCTGTGAGAAATAGGTAGGATTTATTGGACAACTCATGTTGCATACAAAACACTATATGGCATTTAGTTTCAGGAATAACACAGCAATCTCATCAGAAGTCCTACTACATTAACTCTAATACCTCACAATTGATGAGACGTGGCTCATGATTCATTCACTTGTACATAGAAAAGGCTAAACAGGATAAAAAGATTGTGATGAAATCCTTAATGTCTGTTCCATTGCATTGTATTTCCCAAAAGAACGTAGGTCTTTTAATTACAAGCGCTGAAGGCTGAGGTGATTATAAAAACCATGACGCAGAAACCTAGCCGGGATAACCTCTCAATAAATAATAAATATTACTGGAAAAGATTCTTAATCTAAACTGCCTTTATTCATAATTCTTTTCCAAAACCTTCCTGATTTTTCCCTCTTGAGATTTAAGATTATATAATAAAACCATTGAACAATCATTTTAAGACTAATTTAAATTATTACAAAAGTATTTTAATAATTTAATTTTTTTAATTTAATAGCTGTTTAAAATAATTTACGTAAGTTGTAAATAGAATATTATATAAATTTGTAACGTCCTACATTGAAACACATAAACTACTGCATAAGTGGGGAAAGCTAACTATAGTATTTTTTTGAGATTGAGGTAATTTTATTTAGCTATGTATTTTCTGCACTGTGCTTTCTCAGGCTTCTGTTATCTGTTCTTCTGAAGAAAACAGTTCTATAACTATACTTTACTCAAGCGCAGATTTTGCCAAGATTTACTGCCGTCAGTCATGTGCTCAAGCATCTGCAGGAGCAACAGAGAAAGGAAGGGATATATAACTAATTTTCTTGGAATTAATTCTACGCTGTTATTTCTCACTTCTTTCATAGTATCTCTAATTCCTCTGGGTCTGATTACTAGAACAGACTGTTTTCATTAGCTTTTCTTGAAAAAACCCTTATGGAGCAGAGAGTGGTGGTGTCAGGAGGTTGCTGCAGCGGTTGTGGATACAGCACTGCAGCATACGGAGAGCCTGCCCAGGGCAAGAGCAAACAGAATTTCTCCTGCAAATACATGGCAAGTGAAGTAAAAAACATCCTCATTTTCTGTCTCCTTGGAAGCATTTGAGGCCATAACGCCTATGATATGTAATCCCAGCCTGTTTCTACTATATCTTAAAATAAAAGAAGTTGTCACACGGAAAACTGGATAGGCAATAAAGAGTTTGAACGTTGTGCTAGAAAGAGATGAAAACTAGGAGGTTTTGAATGTGGGAGATGAGTCTTGACATTTAGAAAATGTTCTCAAATAAAGACCATTTCCTAGAGATGAAACAGTTTTGTTTGTGCTGTCTTTTGCGATGATTAGGTCCTATTCTGAGGTTGAAAATGAAAGTTTTGGGGTTTAATTCCCAGAAAGGCTGAAAAATCTCAGCAGCTCCATTTGTTAGGTTTCTTTTCCAGCACACACTTACAGGTGGTCACTGGCAAAGGTCCAGCCAGAAGAAGAGTGCTCCTAGCTGCTCCAGGTTTGTCCATGAGCACTTCAGATGCCCAAAAAAGCCCCTTGCGGCAGTCTCTGCCCTGTTTGTGAAGGCCCCAAACACAGCCTGTAGGACTGTGTGGAGATTCAGGGGGAAAGAAAGGCCGGAAAAAGATTCTGGAAATCATCAAAGATTTCACACTCCTCGCAAGGGAGAGAAGCCATATCCATGTGCTTGGTAAACACTCGCCTAGACTATTTCTGAAAGATTTGCCAGACTGTTTCTGGGGGATATTCTACAACTTCCCGAGGCAATACATTTCAATACTTCACTAGTCTTATCTTTTAGAAAGGTTTTTTATGTCCAACACGAATATTTCTTGCCTCTTGTGAAGGAAAATAAGCTACGTTTGCCACAATTTGTCTGTGACAAAATGCTTGTTGACTCTTGCTTGTTGTCAGGGTGGTACTGAAAAATAATGTTGGATGACTCATTCGGAATGGATTTTTTTTTCCCCAAACAATCAAAATAAAATGATTGGTATAAAAATTCTTATTTCTTTCCTTTGCTCCTCTTCAAAAGAATCACTGCCCACCATCCCAATCTTTCAGTACATTCCCAATCCTTCACAAACTGTCAAAATAACACCAAGTCCTGACATTGCTTCAGCTGGTTTTTTTAATTCCTATGATGAGCAACCCACCTTGAACTAATCTGAAGGCAATATTCTACTTGTCTCACTTTTTCTCAGTAAGTGATACAGTCAGCTAGCTATCAACTTCTAGACGTTTGGAATTAATTACCTTCAACAATTTGGACTTAATTGCTTCTTGTAATTTGGGAGTTGGAGCTAGATAATCCTCAAGGTCCTTTTCAACCTAAGGCATTCTGTGATAATGTCAAGGCTTAATTAATACAGATGAAATAATCTGCCTCTTCCTGTAAGAGCATTTCTGCTTTGCTGTAGCACTTCAGCCTTTCTATGTCCCTGATTTGGTATTAAACAGATAATACTGATCAATCGAATGTGATAGTGCTAACTTCAAATCTATATTAATTAAACTTTCATTTTGAAGTACTCTTACCTTAATTTTAGGCCTTGAATTTACATATTCCTGGACAAAGAACTGATCAGATGTTGGAAACAATCCTAGACTTGGCACAAAATGGCAAAACTTCTGGACAACTCGATTTTGGCTGATGGCTTTGATGCACATGACCACGTTGACATGTGAGCATTTGCTCTTATTCCATGGGCAGTAACAAGAACATTTAGTAATAGTGAGTCAAAAAGAAAAACAAAAAATTAAATTTTTCTAAATCTGCAAGTAGAACTAGGGATGCCTTGCCAATGAGTCAGTGTTTTAGTGACTAACTAGCAATACTAGAATTGCACTACTAATACAAAAACTGTTTTGTCACAATAATAAACAGGATAAAAATAACAAACATTAACTTCATCAGCCAGAAAATCCATGTGCCTGAATGCTCTGTTCCCTTACCTGCACTTCTCTTGGAAGCATGCCCTTGGTGCCTTCTGGAAAGAATGAGTTTGCTTTGTTTGCTGCTTTTGCATCTTTTTAGGAGCAAGGTGGAGTCTTTAGGCCTTTTGTAGAAACGGTACCTTCAAAATCTCACACTGCTATTTAATACATCGTGTTTTTTCTCATATGTAAGATATTCAGAAGCTGCAGATGCTTCACAGGGGTACATGACTGATAATATTCTCCTTAGAGAAAAATTCATGGAATGCAAGAGGAAGGGCAAGGAATGCAAAATCCCTGCAAGTGTACTAGCTCTGGACATGTGGTCCGCTTTCAGCTGTTGGGTTGTTTCTGTTCATTGGGGGTCTTCTTGACTTGTTTTACTTCCTCCTTCAAGTTGTATTTGGACCGGCTTTTAATAGGTATGATGATTTATTTTTTCCCCATTGGGGTTTCCTAGCATAACAGTAAAATCCCCCCTGTCCTTTACAAAGAAGAGGACCTCAGCCTGGTTATCACAAGGCTGGTGATCCAGAGACAACTACCTGCTCATGTGTCCTGGTTTTCTTGGGCCTGCAGATAACACAGTGAGACATCAAAGAGTGGATTATATTATTTGGTTCAATGTTGGCTGATGTGAGGAACAGCTCATCCCCACAAATACAAAGAAGCACGGAGGCAGGATGGAGAATCCCTGTAGCCCAGTAAGAGGAATGAAGCCTCTGTCCCAAAGCTGCCCTGGGAAAGCCATAAGCCCAGCTGTGAGTCCCAGCTGATGATCCTGCTGCTGGAGAGGCTCTCCGTGTCTGGCCTCCGGGTGCTGGACTTGCCACAGCACATTTAGGGGAGGAACCAAAGGCGGTGAAAGGGAGGGAGGGAGGGAGGGAAGGAACAAGCATAGGAAAAGAGAGGGGAAAGGGCATAAAAGGGGCTGGTTGTGTGTGAACAGGTGGCTGCCATTTACACTTAAGGTCATTGTGCTTTGGTCATTACATTAAGGCTGCAGCCTCTGCTGCACATTCTGTCCTGTTCCATCATGAAACTCCATTTCTAACTACTATAAATACACTTTCATTTAGAGACAACTTTTTCTTTAGGAATCGCAGAAGAATTTAAAGTACCACTTAGGATTGTGTCTCACTATTTTTCCCATATCTTCAAGTCTAGGGGGCACAGAACAGCAAAAAACACACCAGAGGGCTTTTGGACCCTGTAAGTTGTTTTAAAGATAAAATTTTGGTTGTTTTTGAAAATGCTCTGGCACTTCTAAATGTACAAGATGTAAGTACAGCTTGATAAAGCACACTTAACAACATTCCCTCTTCCCCAGCTTTCATTCCATTAATGTGTCTCCCATATGTGCTACCTACTGAATAAAAACATAACAAATAGTGCATGTAAGATATACAGGTATGCATAAAGGACATCACTTCTTTAATTTGTGACAACAGTAAATTATTACTTGATTTTCCCTTTTGGCACTAGTAAGAACACTTTTAAACCAAGCTACTTTTTAATTTTGTCCTTTTAAGGTGCTATGTGATGGACTTCATTATATTTTTGAGAGGATGCTTATTCTCATGCTTTCCATGGGCACACAGCAGGGTGAGGGGCACACAGCTTCTGTCTGGGATGTCGATATCCACATCTGCCTCTGTTCCACTGGAGGAGCTGAGCTTCGGAGGATGACAATCTACCAGCACAGCTAAGGATGTGGGAAGAAGCGTCTGGCGAAGGAAGTCAGGAAGCTGAAGCATGAAGTGCATGCAGTGCTTCCAAGCAGTCAATTTCAATTTTAATTTTATGTTTCTTTATACAGCTCCTTCTTTCACTTCCCCACTGCCTTGTCCCAGCGCACAACTCCCTCTCTCCGTTCTTCTCAGACACACTTTGCTTCTCCTCTCCTAGCAAAGATATCAGAGTTCTCTAAATAACTTCCTTCGCTCTTAATATGTAAATTATGCATATCTATATATATTTTTATTACAAACAGCCACAGAAGTTGGGATAAATAAGGCACCTTTCAACATTTCTATTAAGGCATTTTGCGAAGCATTCAGGATTAATGCGTACTAGCAAAGTTCTACCCTAATTCACTCATGTCACTCAAGCGTAGGTACAAATGGGAATAGGCACTGATCTGTAATTCACGTAATTATAATGTCATCTTGACAGAACTTGCTAGCTAATTTATGGAACAGGAAGAATAAAACAATTTCATTGTAGCTAAGCTGATTAGTTTTAGCAAGTTTAACTAAGACTGATTTAAATAGTGTGACACAAACTGGTTGCAAAAAATGGAATTTTATGCCTTCCCCTTCCTTTTTTATTTAACCTGACAGTCTACATTGATTTTTTTTTCTGTTTGAAAGTAGAAGCAACTGCACAATTGTCAATTAGCAGCATAAATGATTTCATACCGCCCACACCCCTTTTTGCAAAGCTTGCAGACTGTGTTCATACAGAAATAAATGTATAGCAGTGAATGAGTTATATACAGTCCTTCAAAGATTACTAATTGAGAGAGAATTATAGGTGCTAAAACATGGAAGAAAATGAATAAAGCTCTTTGGATGCTTTAAAATATCTCACTGTAGGTGCAGGTTAGGATGTAATTTTTAACACAATTCCATAGTACAGAAAAACATAAAAATAACCTTTGGAAAACATTCCAGCAGCAATTTGGTCCTTAAACACCATATGGAGAAGTAACTAATGCTATACACAACTAGATGATTCAGTGGGATAATCCACAGAAGAATTTCCATATGGCATTCTCAGTGTTCTTCAACACATCCTTTTCTATCTCCAGCCCATGCTTATAAAAATGTTGGCAGATGCACTGCTGCTACAGAAGCCTGAGTTGAAAAGCAAAATGAATATCCATTTTATCTGTATCCAAAGACACAGATGACACATGGATGTGTCATCACGAGCTAAATGCTGTTATTTGTCCTCTTGCTCGGATGGTGAGCCAAAGGCCAGCAAGAAGATAGGATGACAACTGGCATAAGCACAGCCCATCTCTGCTGGGGTACAGGTGTGCCAGACTTGAGTTGAGGTTCAGATTTAGATCATTAGGGTGGTTGAAGGATTTGACTGGACTGAATGGCATTCCATTTGAAACACTCTTTTCCCACATTACTAAACTCCAGGATCTGCCAGCGTAATTTCCCTCACTTCCAGCTTCTCAAACTGAAAATCAACTTTTCTTCTATCAATCCCTTAATGTTATTCTAGAAATCATTTTGAAATGATCTGTCCAGTTAGAGGGTCTTTTACATGAAGGTACTCCAGACACTTTCTAGCAACCCTGGCCCTCATGCAGTGGTCTTGAAGGCAGCAAATTGATACAGACCCATTAATACATATTTCCACTATAAAAGAGTACACAGCACAGAGACTGCAGAGCACACAAAGCAGCATAGAGAGCAAAAAGCATCTGGCCAAACAGCAGACATGTACCTTGGTGACTTCTTTGGGCATTATTTTTAGCATCACCTTCTTTAGCATGGAAGAACACAGTAACCGCACTTCACTGATGAAATTCTTCTCTGTCAATGAGAATGAACGGTCTTGATGTTCCCATCAGTCCACAACCCGGTTTAAAGTTATCCATTTCATAAACTCTGTTCCCAAAAAGTGTATTTTACTTCACTCAGCATTCTCCTTTGAAGAGAAGCACGCATGGCTCTAATCCTGTAACTAATTTCAGGAGCTTAAAATTTAGACTGACAGGTGACTTTAGTTTTAGGTGGTTTGCTCTGCTGAGAAAAGTTATGCAATGTGAAGCAGAGCCAAATTTCTTTATGAAAATCAAAACTGTCTCTGAGCAAACACGAGATCCATTTCAAATTCCTTTCTAAAACAATAGCACAGTTTCTTAACTTACGTTCACTGATGATGACAGACTCTTATTTACTTCTCTATTACCTTCACAGCAAATTTTAATTAATTATATATTCTTCAATTATTTAATCACTTCCAGTTGGCTATCCTTCCAGACTTGATGTATGCAACATTAATTATTTGCCTATGGCAAGATTTTATGAACTCTAATATGCACCACATGTTCAACTTGCTCAAAATTAACTGCAGACATTGTATTTGGCATTAACGTACATCTTTAATTGGCTTTAATTTCACATCTGTGTTGCTTTATAGACAGCATTCTTTATCAGCATAAATGCACGCTGCTTCTGATGTGTGTAATAGCAGCCACCAGACCCAGCCTTTGGATTAACATTTTACCTTTTAATATAAATCTAGTTTTCTGCGGTTTTAAAAAAAAAGTAATTAGAAAATAATCTTTCTTATTCATTATTAATTATTTGGAAAGTCAGATGGAAAATGCTGGCTGAGATCTAACAGAGAAAACATAAAGTCGCTAAGCTTTGCCTGAACAAGAAGGTTTGCCCGTTTAAGAAAAAAATCTCTTTGAAAGAGGCTTTGTTGTGGAAATCCATCCTTAGCCTGAAGAAACAGGCAACAGCCTCACTTACTAGCCAGCAGCTTGTTAGGGACAGCCCCAGGACTGGTCCCAGAGTTCCCATCAGTTTGCCTGGAGACACATCTGAGGCAGCTGTAAAGCTCTGCCTGGTTCCAACCCGGAGATGAAACCGAACAAGCCTCAGCACAGGAAGACGCTTCAACACGTGCTAGGAATCTGGCACTGTCTTATCATGCAGGTATCTAGTGGTTGATACACAGATTAGGCAAATTAATGCTAATTAGGGTAAATTCACAGGCGCCGTAAGCACCTTTCCAATTGCAAGGTGTAGATATCCTGAGAAGGACAGCAACGCAACACGGCGCCTCTCGAAAGAGATACAATAGGTAACATTCAAACATAGGGCGCTATTTTCAGTCCACAAAGTACTCTGCTGAAACACACAGAGATTTGCCACATTGACAATTTGGATTTAAGAAAAAAGTGACATCATTTTACTTTCTGAGGGGACCCTGATCATATCGGATCTCTTTCAGTAGAACATGTTTTTGGACCAGTAACTCAGACCATGACATCATCAGAACCTTCACCTATTGCTGAGAGAGACTTCAACATAAACTATGGAGCAACATTCAGCATTTTCAGGATGAGAAAGCAGGATCACATGCTACTCAGCACAAAATATAATGAACTAATTATTCAAGATAATACAAAAGTTGTAGCTGAATGAGCAGACTTTATTATATTCTAGCAACAGGAAATACAGCATACAGAATAAAGTATTCTTTTTCCCTTAGAAGTTGACAGGAGCAGCAAAAAAACACATAACACTTGAAGAACAGTTTCTGTCTTACTACCAGACTTTAAAATTATGCCGTCAGCACATTTGTAGCAAGCTGCTTTACACTGAGGCATTTAATTATTTCAAGTCCCAGAATTCCACTTCTCATTCTTAAATATTGGGTAGGAATCAATTTCAAATGGATGCTGCTTTAAAAAGGCCAATGAACATGGTTTAACTGGAAAACAGTAGCCTGCAGATTCAACATCCAAACTCCCAAGGACAAAGTCTTTGCCTTCTAGAACAATTAGTTTAAACTTTACACCATCCTTACAGAAAGCCAAATTTTAGACCCTTATGTTATTTCAAAGTTCAGTTTGCTGCTTTAAACCGAAGGAAATACTTTCAGCGATCTCGACTATTTCATCTGGAACTGAAGAGGTGACTTAGAGTGACAACGAATGACCTTTGAATTTTAAGACCCACCTGCATCTTTTCCCTGCCTGCTCGCGAGGACAAATTATTGTTGCTAATGACTTAGCACATAAGTGGCACTCAGGGCAAGCGGGATGCAGAGCAGTTCACCCTCATCCAAAATCAAGCCAAAATAAACCAATTTAGCATTTCTGGGGAAAAAAATGCATCTAAACTCTTCAGGCCCCTGGTATTTTCACAGAAACTAAGCCAGCCCATAAATTCGGCCGTCAGGCTAACTTTCCTTTGGGATCTGCTGCCGCCTCGTGGGCTCGCCGTGAACTTTAAGTCCCAAGATAGAAAATTAGCAGAAGTTAACCTTGGAGGGCGAGGGGAAAGCCCAGCTATTTAACTGATATGTAACCTCACTTACACACCAGCATAAATTCTATCTTGGTATGAAAAGATTTTTGTGTAATCAGGTCATGACTTTTCACTTTCTTAAATTCACAATTATAGCAATAAAAGACTTCCAATTAAAATACAACTAAATGTGCTGCTATTTTTTACAGCTTTGCTTGACAAAGAAGTAATACACTTTAATCACTCTATACTGGTGTAGAGAGCGAGAAAACTCTTTCAACTTATTGCCTTAGTTTTCTTGGGTTTTGATTTGTTTTGTGGACCATTTATGAACTTGATATTGGAATTAAATGGTTCCTACAGATTCTCCAGGCTATATAAGACCAAGGAGTCATTAATAGCGTGGTAGTTTGTCATTGGAGGAGGAGGTCACTGGGATATTAGATTGGAAAAAGGAAAAGCAGTTTGTGGGGCATGGAATTCTATGGGTTTTTAAAAATCTTCCTGTTTTACTATTGCCAGAAAATCTGATAATGAGATGCTAAGGTGCTCATCCAAAAAGCCTGGAGCTGTCAGAAGCTGATCCATCCACCTTTGAATGGCCAGACTTCGAGGCAGAATGGTCACAAGCTATGAAATGAGCAGTAACTTAAGTTCATTTTAACTTCATTGGATAGCTTATATTTCAATTCTCTTTAATTCTTAAAAAAAAAAAAAGCGGGGGGTAGTTTGATCTCTACGTGGAAAATAAACTTCAGTGGTGGCCCAACTGTACAGAGGTTTCTCCAGTTACAGAGTCTTTAATCGTACACCCTGTGGACTGAATCTGACACTGATGATGGATCAGCATCGAGGTGTCGCCACTGAAGCCTCCTCACCTTCGCCCTTTGGGGGCGTCCTCTCAGCCCAGGGGTCGTTCCCCTCCATAACCCACGCTTGGGGCCAGTGAGGCCATTTCTCCCTCACGGTCACTAGATACACAAAGTAATTTCAAGCAGAAAACATTGTTATAAAGTTGCCTTACAATCATAGAAATCACAGAATTGTTTGGGTTGGAAGGGACCTTAAAGACCATCTTGTTCCAACCCCCCTGCCATGGGCAGGGACACCTCCCACCAGACGAGGTTGCTCAGAGTCCCATCCAACCTGGCCTTAAACACTGCCAGGGTTGGGGCATCCGCAGCTTCTCTGGGCAACCTGTTCCAGTGCCTCACCACCCTCTGAGTAAAGAATTTCTTCCGAGTATCTAATCTAAATATATCCTCTTTCAGTTAAAAATTATTCCCCTTTGGCCTGTCACTATTTGCCTGGGTAAGAAGTCACTCTCCCTCCTCTTCATAAGCCCCCTTTAAGTACTGTAAGGCTGCAAGCAATGCTCTAAAAGTGATGTGTGGAATTATGTTAATAATTCAAATACTATCTATAAATAGAAATAAACTAATTCAACCCAGTCTGTGCCCCCTTCTCCTCTCCTTAGTTCTCTTTTCAGACCGAGCCCGAGTGCTCCCTCCGGGCATGACCCTACCGCTCCATGGGCCAGGGGGGAAGGAAGGCTGCGGGGTGCCCGTGGCCCTGGCACCACAGAACGGGCGCCCGCGGGCAGCCCGGTGCCGGGACGAGGAGGACGAGGAGGAGGAGGACGAGGAGGCGGCGGCGGCGGAGGCGGAGGCGGGCCCAGCGCCCCGCGCCCGGCGCCTTCCCCC